>VZTU01026944.1:3382-43115 GCA_013400835.1 Zapornia atra | reverse complement strand
ATTTGAATTAGGCAGATTTATTCTATTGAAATCTTAAATTACATTTTCAAATATACTTAAAACATTATGATTGTGAAAAAAATTTTTGGGAAATTAGCATTTTAATTTATTTCACTTCTAGTATTTGCTGTTGTGAGCTTCTGTTCTGAAGCTAATGAAGAATGAAATATCTGTATAGTTCTTCCAGCATTGCAGCCAAATCTTGGAGCATACTAAGATAGACAACTTGGTATAGCCTTTTCCTTCATGGAATTTCACATCTATGGGTGCAGTGCCAAATAACATTGCTTCTTGAGAAAATACACTGGGCTCTCATCCTGTTCCTTGATTAATTCTGGTGGAGTATGACTGTCCACATCTCCTAAGAATTTACAGTATTTGAACTGTCATTAAGGCAGAGAGCTTGGGGCTCTCTGAACTTTTCTCTGTGATTTCTATTGGTTGTAGCAATACTAGTTTGTGATGCCTCCCTTTGTAAGATAGAGACATTTGGGAGATGTAGATTCTGCTGTCGCCTGCAGCAGGGGAGCTGGTGAATCTTGGTGGCAGAGCAAAGATAAGGGATGTCTGAAGCATCTTCCTGGTCTTTTTTACAGTACCCAGGATACAGCTTTCTTAGATAAAGACTCTATACTAGCTTGCATGTGCATAATCCATATGTTGTATGTACCTTATTATGTACATTATACAGTCTTCGTAGGCTTTCAAACAGCTGTCCTAATGATATTTAGGAAGTCCTAAATGTCATTAAAATGTGATGTTGCTATTAACTCCTGATTTTTGGAATCATGATCTCAAGAATAAGATTTTGTATCCTAGAAGTCTAAGAAATTATTAGATTTTTCTGGTCCTGATGAACTACAGTTTCTCATCTGAAAGCACTGCTCATACCCACGTTAGCCTGAAAAAATACATTTTTAGAGGTTATGCAGTCTTCTGTGACATTCTGAAAGGCGAAAGCAAAGAAAGATGTTACTTTGGCTTGTGTAATTAGTGTTAACATCTACATTTGAAGCTACTTCTTTTATTTGGTCAGACAGTGAACTGATGGAATAATATAATCGGATTCCTAATGGACTTTCTAACTCCTCAGGCAGTCTGCTTTTGTATGGACCACTGCACTGGGGTGAACTTTGTAAAGCATTTTACTTTTTTCTTCTTGGTTTCATTTTCTTTTTTTTTTTTTAAAGGAAAGCATTAAAGGTTCTTACATAACATGGCATTAAATGACTTAGCGGAAATAGTGTCACAGGAAGACAGTAGGGGTTAAAAAGGAAATTAAAAGTGAAACAATTAAAACATTTTTTGTGTGACTTTACAACGTTTATTTGAATATCATCCTAGAATTAATCTCACACCTAAAAATAATGAGTGAGCCAAGAAAGACATAAAAATCTCAAACCACCTTTTTCTGATAGTGATTTCTGCATGCAGGCAAGGTCTAAAGATGACCAAAGTTAGTCTCTGGCTTTCACCAGGCATAGGTGAGCTGTATCAGTGACAGATTGGGTTTTATGCTACCAGTGTTCTAAAATGTAACTTATAAAATCTCGGCAGGGTCTGGCTCTTAACTAAATTTGGGAAAAAGCCAGTTTCTCTAAATACTTTGATTTACAGCTCTCAAATTGACAAAGGCCACAAGTTACATGGCCTAGAGGTACTCACCATTTACCTACGGTTTGTGAAGAAGTAACTTCAGATTTCCGTTCACAGCCATGTTTGGTGTCGGCCCTTGTTTGTAGTGGATATATTTATATGTACAGCCCTGAGGAAGAGAGGTACGTCCTTCATTATCATGATGAAGAGGGAGGTACTGAGCTAACTGTACGGGCTTGTTATCTATTGCATAGGCTTTTAGACAGTGCCTCAATGTGTATAGCAGATATAGACAGGTGGCAGCGAGAAATCCTTTGCTAGTAAACCTCCACCTCATTGGTGGAGCTGCAGAAGTTTTGAGTTTGCTTCCAGTTTCTGAGAAGAAACAGAATGCATTCTGTGCTACCAAACTGAAGTGGACTTGAATTTTAGCTTTTTTCTGATTAAAATCTAGCTCTGTCCTGTGAGCATTTTCTGTTGTCTAACACCAGGTGAGCACACATTGGTCTCAGCTGAGTCTTTCACCTCTACTTAACTTGCTGAACTTTAAAAGACCAAAGGCAGCAGTTGCACACAGCAGTGGGCAATTAAGAAGTAGTAAGCAATTAAAATGCCTGCACCTGGACTTGCCAGGCTGGCAATTAGTGACACGCTTGGAGCAGCTGGAGAGGGAGGGGAAAATCTTCCTGGGGTAGAGGCACAGTTCAGTAGGCAGCTGTGCTTGCAGAAGGTGCTCGGGAGGATTGGTAAGCACTTATTATGCTTATGTTTTTATATTTTTTCAAACAAAAAAATCCCTAACCTTAAAATATTTTGTAGTATTGTTTGATAAAGAAATTGAAAAATAGTTCCTCAGATCTTTTAGTCTTTTTTTCCATTAAAAGGTAGATCTTTCCCTACTTGGTGGTTCAAATTTAGCATGGTTAACTTGTAGACAAAGCAATAAATATGTAAAGGGTGAGTGTCAGGAGGACGGAGCCAGGCTCTTATCAGTGATGGCCAGTGATAAGACAAGGGGCAGTGGGTGCAAGCTAGAGCAGAGGAAGTTCCATGTGAATGTAAAGAGGAACTTTGTCACTGTGGGGGTGTTGGAGTGCCAGAACAGACTGTCCAAGAGAGGTTGTGGAGTCTCCTTCTCTGGACACATTCAAACCCGCCTCGACACGTTCCTGTGGGATTTAGTCAGGGTGATCCTGCTCTGGCAGGGGGGTTGGACTAGACGAGTTTTCAAGGTCCCTTCCAACTCCCAACGTTCTGAGATTCTACTTGGTTTCAAAGCAACAATAGTTGCAGTGAGCTGAGTTGTACTGCCTGGCAAAGCCTGTGGTAGAAATGAGAGAAAGCTAAAAGGTAAGCAGTGGAAACTTCTGATCACCATGAACTTCTAAGCGTGTTTCTTTGGTGCTTTACTGCTTACCCCTCTGGATTTTATGTGCAGAGCATTGGTAGGTTACTAGTAAACCAATCTGTTGGGTTTCTTGTGGTAGTCTGTAACATCACTATCAGAAGCATAGTAGTGTACGTTGAAACCAAGGCTTTGTTTTTAATCCTTTGACACTTTCTATTTTGGTTTTAAAAATATTGATACTTAGCTGCATTTTGGTTTATAATAGGCTATAGATGGGTGACACACCTTTCCCATATGACAGCTAGAACAGGCTCTGGGAAATTAGGTAAGTTCTGTTACAGAAAAAGTTTGACATCTAAGTCTAATGCTGGATGGGTCTAGTAGTATCATGACACGAGTGTTGGCAACCAAGATACAGAATCTGTGTATTGTCTGTCCCATACAAAAGAGACACTTGATATTTATAATCTTCAGGTATTGTCAGAGAATATAGAGCAAGCTAACAACTGCCACACATATGTTAGTAAGTGTACTTCTCAACAAATTTTGTAGATTATTGTACAGAAACTCTTTTAGGTTATTGCTAAACAAAGGGAAAATGGATTTATAATATTTGTTACAAGCAGTGTTTGAGTTCTTAGGGCATAGTGTTTGATTTGTGTTCGACCCAATTAGCTGGAGAAACAGAACTTTAGAAGCCTGGCGAGAGTGCTCATAAAACTGATATTGGTGACCTGGCACCTGATGTGCTGTAACTAGAGTACAGACCTGTTCTAATGTTAGTATGATTTCTGCTCCACTGTAATCTTTGTCGGTTTTTCGTTGAGCACAATCATGCTAACATTGCATTCCTGTTTCTGCTCGTTTTCAACCTCTAAAACACAGGGAACGAGAACCGCAGAGAACGTGGGCTTCTAACTGGCCACGGCAAGATGGGGTTAATGATTCTGTCTATTTGCAGTTCTTACGGAGTGAGGTGCCTTGGTTTAGGTGAAGTAGAAATATAGCACTTGAAGTAGAGTTACAACAGCACATGGCTGGTCTCAGACGCCTAACTGTGCTTAGAAATTCGACAAAACTTTATTGCTGCTTAACAGGAAGCCTAGAACTAGGCTATACCCATACATGTAGCTAGGGCTGTTATCTGCCTTCTACTACTGTGTGGCTCAACAAGGATGAACTGCTTTTTTTGCAGCAGTTGGCTAATGTAGATGCTTCCAGTTCCTGTTTACTGGGCAAGGTCCTGCCCTGTGTTATACCTCGGGGTCTGTTAGCTCATGGAGGTGTAACTGGCTGCAGAATAGGGACTGTTGCCACACAGAATGTACTAAAGTAAACTTTAATCCCTTTCAACTGCAGGAAAATTCTTGTATCTCTGTCGGTGTGATCTGGTGATCATGTGATATTATGAAGTAACAAGATTGCTGGTCTTGGCTTGGCATTCCTGTGGGATGATGAGAAATGTCAGCTGGCAGCATTCAAGGGAGAAAAAGGCATTCTTGATGGCACTGGCAACTGCCTGCAATCTAGAGCATCTAAAAATTAATGTTTTTCTCCAGCCACATGTAGTGTTGCTGCATTTATAATTTCTTTAGACTTTCTGCATTTAAAAAAAGTCATCATCTGCTTCTAACCGATCAAATGCAGCTTGTCATGCATTCTTTTGATGTATTACTGAATTAAGCTCTTACTCTTTTCTACTTCTTTTCATTCAAGTGCTTAAACTCAAGTTGTTGTGTGACAGGATTATCGTGAGAAGAATGCCTGAGTAGGATGCAGCTGTAACGTGATGCATTAATTGCACTTGAAGTAAGAGCAGTTTTCCTAGGCTTAAAACCCTTATTTCTGCTAATCAGTTAAAGGCAAGCCTATGCAAGTAACATTATCCCAGTGTGAATTTCTTAACAGGAGCCTATGAGTTTTGTCAGATCATACAACTTGTCACAGATGGGAATGTATCCAGGGATTTTCAACAGGATGAGGTGAAATCTCTTAAACTAAAGATTACAGTGGGAGTGATCCAGAAAAGCTGTGACAGTGGCTGGGGTTTTAACCTTATTCTCCACAGTATTTCACATGTCTCCTCAGCTGTTCTTCTCTGGGCTATTTGGTTTTTCTTATTGTGTCTTCTATCTTTTGTTGATTTTTTTTTTTTTTTTTAGCTCCCTCATGATTATTTTTGTCTGTTCCATTTCCAAGATTTTATTCCCATTTCCTCTCTCAGGTGTTTCTGCAAATGTTTTGACTTGAATTGTGTCCTGAGTGATCTGTGTATTTATAGCTATATTCACTGATGATTGTTAGCTATACAAAAAGTAGAGTAGATCCAGGAAATCCCAAAGCAGTTAATTACTGAACCAGCCTCAGGAAAGAATACCTTCAGCTGTGCTGTCAAGCATAGGGCACATCTGCAGCAACACCAGTACAACTTGATTGACATTGTCATGCTCTGGGCAGTTAATTAGTGCACTGATATTTGCTGTTTGTTGTGACCACCAGTTTTAGAGCTGTTGGCTTGATCTTTGCCTGAGTTACGATCGCAGCTCTGCATTTGGGAGAGCGGGCACGGCTACGTTCAGTCCGTTTTTAGTTGGTCCAGCCCTTGACTGTGATGAAATCACAAGAACAGTTTGATTACTAGCAGCAATGTGGAGTTCATGTCATTTGGTTTGGCTGCACTTTGAATGTGGTATTTCAGCAGTCAGACTGAAATGGAGAACGCAGGAAATAAAAAGGGCTACGACTTGTGACAGTGGCCATGATTTCTAAAGTGATGGATTTTATCTGATATGTGGATTGTGTTTTCAATCAGAGCTCCCAAACTGGCCTTAAAATTCTTCATACCAGGTGAATGCGAAAGTTTTATCTAGTTTCTATTGAGCAATACTAAATTTGCAGCAGTGTATGATTAGTTTTCTATGTATTGAAGAAACAATTGAGTTAACCTGATGTCTTTTATGTTGCTGATTTATCTCAATGTCAGAGACGAGGTGTCTACTTGATGTTTTGCTGTGCATTTCATTTCAAAACACTTCATGTTCTCCATTTAACTAGCATAAAGACAGAGTGGAATAGGGTAAAGGGCAAATATAATGCTGACCTAAATACAGTTCTTTCCCTTTTCCTGACCCTCTGCTTTTAGGTTCCAGTTCTAGTATGCTTTACATCTGAATGATTTAGCTCTGTCTTGCTGATTTTGTCAAATCCCAATGCTTAAATCAAGACGTGCCATATGTATCTGTCCTGGGTATTTATTTGTGTGTCTTTTGGCTGAAGTCCTTACAGTCTTGTTACCTCATGTTTGTTAGTGGTTGCTACAATTTTCATATTTACATGGCTATCATTTGCAAGCAGGGAAAAGAATAAGGCAGCAAGAGTTTATCCAGAAATCCTTCAGGTATCCGGAAAGCCTATTTCCTCTCCTTTCTAATCTATAGCTTTGGTAGCTTCCTGCTCTGTTTCTACATGCGCACACACACAAAAAACCAACTCCACTGAATTTTATTTGGGGCCAGAAAAAGTACTATAACTGTTTTGGTTATACCCCACGCATTGATGCAACTTTATCCAGCTCATGTTTGTTTAGCAGCATCTCTAGACTTGCTCAGCATGTGTCAATACCCTCTCTTTCCAGCACATCTTTAGGTCGGTTCTGGAAAAAGAGTCATACCACGCTACATATGAAAAATGCTAGAAATTTTGTAATTGGGTCATTTTGGGGGTTATTTTCAGATATTGCAGCATACTGCAGTTGTCATTATGAATGCAAATATAATTAGACTTGGATGGAATTTCTTTGCACGCATGTGAAAGATGGTATGCAGTAGCTAAATTTCAGACTTACAGGGGTAGGTCTGTTTGGTGTAGTGCAGCTAATAAGAAATACTTCAGATTTTTCCTGATCACTTGTTGCTCAAAACCCACAATTCCTGAGGACACCAACTGTTGTTTATGTTTAACTTTCAATGTCATTAAAGCAGCTTTGGATAAAATCTCCTAGGACTTTTTGTCCCTGTCAGAAGCTCAGAGTGGCAAAGTATCCGTGAGATATATATAGAATAAATATGAGTGAGGAAGAATAAGTCATTAGAGAGCTGTGTGACCTTTGTGTTACTGCAAACATGTGTGATGAGGAACCACAGTGCTGTAGGACTGTGCTGCAGTGCTGTTCTCTTTTATTAAGTCTGCCAAATTTTTCTCTGTGTGCAGATGCACGTAAGTCCAAATTAGCCTTAATTAAAGTACAGAACATTTTTGCTCAAACCATTACATTTTCAGAAGGTTTTTTCCTCTTGCTTCTTTTCCCTCCTGTTATCAGGGAAATTCTAATCACTTGATCAAAAGCAGTTTACACTTTAAATCTGGCCTGACTCTGTGACTCCTCTATAGCTCCACGGTGCTAAAAGGCTGCTTACACAGCCTTATGGACCTGATCTGTCAGGACTTCTAATAAGCACTGAGCAGCCAAACAAACCCTGTTGAAATGGGCTGGAATAACTCTGTAGGCTTGCAGAGAAAACACTGGCACAGGGAGCAGGTCAGTGGTAATTTCCCAAGGACAATGAGGACTAATTTTAGAGTGTCAGGAATGGTTATAACTTTACATGTTTCTGCCAGTGTTCTACCCACCGTGAGTTCTGGCAAATTGTCAGAAATACCCCCTGTTTTCCCAGGATGCCTTAAATATACTTTAGCATAACAACAGCTATTGGTGTGTGTGCTTCAGAGACCTTTATTAAGCTCGGCTGAGCTGCACATCCACTTCATAAAGCCACTTAGGCTCGGTTTGTGGCCAAGACCTGCTACGGCTGCCAAGCCAAATACAGTGATTTTCAATGACAGTCTGCATTGACTTAATTCAGAACTGTAGGTGTTTACTTCCTCTGACAACCAGATGGTAGCTGTCTGAGGCAGGCCACCAAATCCAGAAATCGCTGCTGAGAAAGCTAGCCTGCAATGACTTGTTCTAGGTAGGCAGCCCAGTGCAGAGTGATCACTAAATGCGAGAACCTCTAACACTATCAGTCTTCTGCCTACACATGGAATGTGGAAGGGAGAAGCAAGCAGTAGAGTAGTTAGTAAGAACTAGGACCTAAAAAATGCCTTATTTTCCGGATAGTCCTAAAAACGTATTTCTATGTGTGTCTTGTTCTGTGCTACACATATAAGAATCCAGTCAGTAACTTAAAATTTTGTCACTGAATTTACCTAGGGCAAACGTTCTCATCAGCATTTATATTCTTCTCTTTCAGAACAAATATGTTCTATACTCAAGTTGTTTGCAACATGTGGGTAGCAATATTTTGTATACTTAGAAGCATTATTGCAACTATATGTTCACATGTGTACAGAGTAAATTGTATGAGTGCATGTGCACTAACTGTATTACATGCACATGCATATGTGTGCGCACAGAGCCTGTGTGTATCGGAGCTACCAGATCCCTGTCCTGTCTTTTCTCCCCACAAGTCTTGTTTCATATGCCTGCAGTGCACTCCCACAGCCTTTGTCACCTGTACTGTGGTACGTGCCAAATAAAACTGGTTGCCCTGGTGTGTGATCGTCCTCCCAGCTCACACAGCCTCTTATGGGCTTGCGCTGGAAGAGCAAAAGCTTGGGAGTGGTGTATGTGCATGAATAGTAATCTTAGTTATCAAGAGATTGATTTTTCCTCCAATTACAGTAGTGGTGTGTTTGTTCAAGAACTAATCAGTGGGGAGATTATACACAGAATAAGTGTGGCAAATTCCTGTGGCTCTCTTCTGAAAATTCCTCTCCCTTTTCACAGTGTGATCTAGTGGGGTTTGGGCAGGCTGCTTTGATCTTTTCTTTTCCCACTTTCTTTTTCCTAAATCTCTTTTCCTTCCTGGCTTTCCCTTGCTCCTGCAGGTCCCCACTGGTCTTTATTCCATTGCTCCTTTTAATTAGGCTTGGTTATGTTTTGTGTTGTATTCAGAAATAGGTATCAGGTAATAGGGCTCTGTGGAGTGAATTAGAGTCTTCTTTCTCACCCCCACAACTGAGGAAGAAATGAATTTTGTTCTGTGAACTGAGGAATCCCTGAAAGACTGTTTGTGTTCTTTGCTGACATGGGAAGACTGCTCTGTCCTTAGCACTGTGTGAGCAGTAAAATATAGCCAAAAACTTCCCTGGTCTTCAGACAAGCCTGCTGGCCTGTCAGGATCTTGAAAGTGTCACTTATTTCCATGCTGAAAACTAACACTGCGGAGCAGAAGGAGGCAACCAAGAAGAAAATACCTACTGGCACGTAATGGCCTATTTCAGGGCAGGCTCGGAGCTTCTTGGAAATATTTTTTCTTCAGAAAGATTTTTTGCTACAGAGAAAAAGTCTTAAGAAAAAAAAAAAACATAGCTGTGTTATTTATCTGTCCATCACTCATGCACAGCACAGTCAGTGCCCTGAGTACTTTACAACAAGTTTGACCTAATTTCTGAGGAAATACCCGCTGTGTTCTCTGTTCTGCTAAATTGTAGGGTTGTAGCAGATTTTGAGCCAGAAAGCCTAAATTCTTTCATTTATTTCTGAAGACAATCTTCTATAAATAGTATCTGCATTGCTGTGGAATTTGATTTTTAAATTTACCTCACGTTTCTCCCCAAGTCTTTGATATCATTGTATAGCATTGTGTTATGTAAAACTGCACAATTCTGTGAGGGTTTGTCTAAACATGAAGTTACTCTGACTACAAAACAGGGTGGATTTGAAGTAGAGAATAATTTATCAGTGTCTAACTATCTAGACTTATTTTAGAATAGCATCAAATTTACACACTCTTTAAGGCACAAAACAGCCCTAGCACTGCGAATGAATTGCAGTGTCAAGAGATGGATGGCAAGTCCTTCGAACTTGGTGACTGTGAATCCCAGTCTGTATTGGCTTCTTTCAGACTGCAGCTGTTTACTTCCTTTTCCAAAAAGCAAGCCTTGTTTGTCAGGTGGGATGTTCTGGACACTGGTTTTAGTTTGTATGAGAAGTGTATTTGCTTGATTCCTGTTAATCAAAGCATAGTTAGGATGGTCATAAAAAGATTGAATTTAATATGGCATTCATAAAGAGGAAGCATATCTTGAAAAATTACCCACTATATGTATAAAAATTACACAGAAAATTATAAAAGCAAATGTTCAGGCTTTGGCTGCTGCAGTGAGAACGTGTTTTGACTGCTTGATAAATAGGAAAGTGCAGTGATATATTTAAAAGACCCAGCACAGTGAGTTTGAAACTTCTCTCTCTCATCCGATACACCCATTTCAAGATCTCAAGGAACCTATCAATTCCCTATGTATGTATTAAAGATAACAGGAGTTGCTTTCTTTTTGCGGCATCAGTGAGCAATTACCTAATGCAACTCAACTGCTGTGAGCCAAAATACACCTTTACTTTGATTACTTTAGACTTTCTTGATGTATTTCAGTATCTGGAATCACAGAAAAGTCTAGTTTGGATGGAGCCTCTGGAGGTGATCCAGTTCCACTCTCTCTTGAGTGCACAGCCTTAGATTAAGTTATCAAGCCAAGCAAGTCTCGAGTCACTTACTTTAAGGGGATTCTACCACTTCTTTAGGTAACCTATCTCAATCTTTAATCCTTCTTAGGGTGAAAAATGCTTTTCTTGTACCCAGACAGAATTTCCCATGAAGCAACTTGTCTCTCTTGCCTCTTGTCCTCTCACTATGCATCCTTGTGAAAAGAGTACCTGAGCCTTCTCTATCGCTGTGTTTGATGTTCTGGAAGACTCTTCTTAAATCTACCCCGAGCCTTCTCTTTTTGCCTTGAAACTTCTCTTCCTCAGTCATCAACTCAGTCATCTCTTTTTTGTTCTTCCCAGTCATCTATTCTTTCTAGCATTCATAACTCTCTGGTTCCTTGACTATGTGCTTTATGAAGAAAATTATTTTATCCACACTTTGGGAACAGTTTAAATACAGAAATTACAATTTAATGTTCAATTCAGCTAATGGAAGCTGTTTGCATTCCATATCTAAGGTTTTCTACTTAGTTCCATCTTAGTTTTAAGTGTGAGATCTGTACTGTATGGATAGAAGTGTATTGCACGTGTTACAGAAAACAACAAAAACCAAAATCCAATCCAGCCAATGAACAAATCCTTTCAGCCCCTTGAAATTCTAGTGTGGTTACAAAAGAAAAAGAAAATCTTGGAGCAGGGTATTATTGTTACAGAAACTGCGGAGGTAGTAAGAGTTTACCATCTGGCAAGGCCCCCAGACCAGATGGATTCGCTAATGACTTTTATAAAGCATTTCATCAGACTCTGCCGGAACACATGACTGGCATCTCTAATTATCTTAAATTAACAGGGTTCTGGCCTTGGTTACTAGGATTCGGAATTGTTGATCTTGGAATCGAAGGGAAAGGAAATACTCCCTGAAATCTCTTCTTCCTAATAGATCTTTTTATTAATAAGGTGTAATGTTAAAATACTGCCTAAAGTTATCATGCAGTTAATCTTTAATGGATTTCTTGCTTCAAAGAAGTGCCTGTTGAAGCACTTTTATTACAGGCGGTTTTTGCAAACACATCGGAGTGCTTTCGGAATTCATAGCTAGATTAATGCATACCCAAGTCATTCGGCTGCCCAGAAGAGCAGACTGCCAGGTATCCCCTTGCTTGCTTTGCCATCCCTGCACTTCCAAAGCAGTTGATCTCTGCCTCTTAACCTGAGTGTGCATCTGCTCCTGTTGCTGTTCCCATGGAGAGGTCAAGACACGTGGGGAAGTGACTGGCGCTACCAGCAGCAACTGCTGCTACTGTTATCCTTTCTGTTTCCACCCCAGCTGGAAATCATCCAGCTTCCTTTTTCCACAAGCCTGGAAAGCAGGGAGAAAATTTTCTTGTGAAATTTCTTCTTCCCACAGCCTTAGATCTTGTGGAATGGCACCCTGGTCAGTGAGGGACCTGCGCGTGCCACAGCTGCTCTTGGTTCCCCACTCATTTGTCCTCCTGCTGCTCATTGATAGTAAAGCCTTTGCTAGTGTAATTTGCTTAGTGTGCTTAGGGAAAAACACAGAAATTATGGAAATTACGTTTAAGATAAGTACTCGTTAGTTTAAGATATGTCTTGATTTTGTTTTCCCAGTTCATTTGTTATTGTTACTAGGTACTGGAACTGTTACATATTCTCCATATTGAGAATAGGGCTGCAAATGTATGTACACTGGCAAGAGTGTGCAGCGGCTGGCAGATGAGCAGAGAGAGCAAGGGAGGCGAAGTTATGGGGTGTGGGAGTGCAGAAATTCATGGCTTGCTCAGAGATACATTAAGTTTTCAGTGGTTGGCTTCAGTCGAACAGCTCTGACGTACACTAGAGTATCTCCAAGGGGCATTTGCAGACCTGTTGCCTGAGATTGGCAGAAACTTGCCTAGTTGCATAATAAACACTTTTGTGTTTCTAAATATCCTTCATGTCAGAAGGAATAGGGAGTAATTCCCTAATAATATTTTTCTATACCATAAATTGCTGCTGCTTGAATAATTTTCATCTCATGTTACTCTAATCACATTTTCCGATTGCACTGATTATCATAGCATTGTGATGTTTTCCAGTGATGTGGTATTATAAATGGTGTAGACATGGGATAGGTTGTTTGCTTACAAAGGTGGGATGAATACAGTTCAACACACAAGCAGTGAAGCTCATTTTAAAAGGCAGGGGAAGGCTCAGAACCTGTGCCAGCAGGAAATCCTACAAGTTGAAGGCAGGATGTGACCAATGTAGCAGATACCTTGTGCATAGAATTCTAACATTTTGAACCACAAGAAACATGTAAATCATATACAGGTACCAAATAGACACCAAGTGAAATTGAACTCTGTTGCCTGACTCTGTAACCCACTGTTCTGTCTGCCGAAAATAAACGCTTGGTTATCTAACAGCCAGACTGAGCGTAGGCAGTCGTAGTGCATCGTAAAGGCTGGTAGCAGGAGATGAGTGTCCTCAGTGGTTCTGAAAAATCAGACAACTTATTTAGGTGCCAAAAATTTATATTAGCTCCTATTTTTAGTTCCCCCACTAGTTGGCTTCATGTGTCAAGAAGGATAAAACAAATAACAGGTATGTTCGGTACAGACATTTACGTTGCAGGAAAGATGCTTTTGTTCCTAACTTTCTATCCAGGAATGGAAACACAAACCGTAAAACAGGAACTGTACAAAACAGTGGTAGATGTAATTACACTGCAGGTCTGGTCTAGCAGAGAGATGGATTAGCCCAATTAATCTTTTCTGTCTGGTTCTTACTGAAGGAAAGTATTCTAACTTAATTCTGGGTATCCCAGCTTAGTGTGGTGGAGTCATCCTTTATTTCCCGTACAGGCACAGAAGTGCGACAAACTAGTTGACACACAGTATAGCGTAGAACCCAAACCTCTGAAGGAAAGGAGGAATGAGCAAGTGTGGAAGCAGCCAGAACGGTTGTACTGAGCACAGTGCTAAAATTGCTGGTTTTGCACCAATTGTTCTTTAACGTGAAAAAAAAAAAAGCATGTTTGTGAAACTTCAAGTGCTTTTTTTTATGAATTCTTAATAATTAGTAGTATCTACTCCTGGGTAGAAGAAATACCTTCCCTAAGCCATCTGTTGAATGTCAATTTATTAATAGGATATTTTTCCTTGTTCCATCTGTAGCTCTCATATTCAGCCATTGTTCAAATCTTTTTTCCTGGCTCACAGTGTAAAACTGCCTTTGTATTCATATTACCATAGGCAGGGGGTTTTATTATTAACATCCCCTAGCTAGATTTCCAAACTAGATCCTCTGGGCTTTGTCAAAGCAAATACCTCAAGGGTTGAAGGATAGCTTGACAATAGCTCAGAATAATTGCAAAGAGCAGCTTCTGGTACTGTGTCACTACTGATAGCCTGCATCCCTCTTGTTAATGTGGGATGAAGTTTACTAAATGGCAGCCTTTTGTCTTTTGTGTTACTGTGAAAATCTGTTGGGGGTGTGATGAGGAAAAGAGATATATGTTTAATTTATTTTTTTTTTTTAAATGATGCTACTGCTTGGTTCCAGAAAATGTTTGACAGATAAGAGGGATGTTCCCAACACAACAAAATGGAAGTAAATATTAGTGTTCACACTTGGACAGGGTGAGGGAGAAGGAGGCTGTGGGGTGCCTGGTGGAGATTTTTGTATCTGAAGCCTTGCAAACAGAAATACAGTTCAATTCTGCTAATAGAGCCTGTGTTACAATGCAGCTTACAATAACATCTCTCTACAAATACTACAGAAAATAAAAAAGCTGAGTGTTTAATGTGCTTAATAAATGTTGAAGAAAGAACTGGTCAAAGCAAGTCTGCCTAATGCTAGTAGAGTTAATCACTGAGAGCCAGGAGACAGTTTTTGAAATCCTTTCTTGGGTTTGCAAAGTAGAAATATGGCTCGGTGTGACAGGTTTTGTGCAAAGTACTGTTTCTAGTTGGCTGTTAGAGAAAATGAGGTATATTTATAAAAGTAAATTTCATCTCTCCTTGGGCACCAGTAACTAAAAGTAAGCTTTAAAATACGTGACTGTTCTTCAAATGTAGGGGAAACAATTTATTTCTCTGTCTCTTTTGAGGTTCCTATCTTTAAACATGTAAAGATGAGATGGTTTCTTGTGTGTTTTTCCACAGTGAAAAAATATCCGTTATTCAGCCACTGGTCTGTATTTCAGAATATTTGAGCTGATGCGTAAAAGAGGAATAAATTGTAGAAAATCATCCCCTGACTTTATAAAGCTATGAAAGACTAAGATAAAAGCCTGGGTGTTCATTGATCTCATCAATCAGAACTATTCCAAGATTCTCTGGTTATGGTTTCCTTAAAATTCCTGGTTAAAGTATTATTACACAGTAAATTGTCTTCTGCACTAGCCACATTGATCTCAGAAAAAACATTATTTTAAGTAAATAATGGGCTAGACTGAGTTTTGAAGACAGTTGATGTGATCGTTCCAACAAATCAAAAGCAGCTGAAGGTTTTGAGAACTAAAAAAATCGAGTCTCTCTTCTAATTTTTTACATTTTGCAGCACATTCCTGATTCAGAAAGTGTATTATAACTTCAGCTGTGTTCTGTTTCAGCCTTGCAGTTCATCCGGATAAAACATTAGTAGCCACGGGGCAGGTTGGGAAGGACCCTTACATTTGCATCTGGGATTCCTACCGTGTGCAGACTGTGTCTGTTCTTAAGGATGCACATACGCATGGAGTCGCCTGCCTAGCTTTTGATTCGGATGGCCAGGTTTGTAGCACCTTCCTCTGTGCTTTGAATTCAGTTTGTGTTCTGATTCTAAAAGATACACATGTTGAAATATTTTATGTTTAGGGCAGTACATGGCTGTAGTATTGAAGCTTGTATTACAATTAAACATTTAATGCAAGGAGTGCAACACAGCTCTTTCAAATATGGTTTTGAGATGAAAATTACAGCCTAGCGTTGAAGTCAAGTAGAAGCATTGGGTGTCACGCAAATACCCATAGAAGAAACAGCCCTCTGAGGCTCAAATCTCACCACGTTCTTGTCGCCTCCTGTACAAAGAGATCAGTTCCTGGCAAAGTCCTCACAGTCCTGCAGCTTTTTTGGCAGAGGAACTCGAGTCATCTCACTGCTTGGAGACTCTCCTTGGCTGGGGTGCACAGTCACTTTAATTGAATAGTGGGGCTAGGGCACAGTGTGTGGCTATGTACAAATGAGTTATGGTATTTTGAGACAAAATTTAAAATATAAGTAACTGGTGGGTCATTCACAGCTAAACATGTTGATTTTTATTTTTTCTCCTGGAGGTGAGTTATTAAAATCATTCAGTCGTGAATGAGGTTGAAGAAAAATAGATCTAGGATTCCCATAAACCTGAGAGACATTTCACGTTCATACTTTTATAAGTATCTGTGTGCACAGTGTTGTGATTACTGATGTCCTGGTGAATTTTCTAGTCTAACACTGTGGTCATACTTTAGAGTTGGATGCTAAAATATTTTTTAGGAATGCTTAGATTAGCTGATACCTGGGTCCTTGTGCAGATCCTTATTGGGTTTTGCATTTGCTTGTGTTCCTCAGAATTGCATCCCAATGGGACAGAACTGCCTTTAGATGATTTTCTTAGTGTCGCATGCTTAGGTGGTTAGCTGTCTGTTGAGGGAGGCTTTATTATCACGTGCCTAGCTACTCTTCCCCTGACCATGCAGTGCTTTTATTATTCTTTCTGAGATCAGAACTGGCCACACAATGCATAAAATACATTCTCACTTGAAAGAAAAGTACTTTTTATTGTGCATTATCTTGTCTGTATTGAGCTAAAATGAAGGACACCAACCTGAGTGATTTCCTTTAACCTGTCTAAAAAGCATTGGTTAACTGGAATTACTGAACAGCACTGTGGATTACATTTCCCCATTAGCAATTGGAACCAGCTTTCTATTTTAAGCCTGGTTCTCAACTGTCTTCCTCCAGTTTTCTTAAAGTAAAGCCATTTCCTCTGAAATCTCCTGTGCCAATTCTAATTAAAGAAGAAGGTGTTCCTGGGAATTACAGCATTAAAAAATCAGATGAGAACACCCTGAAATCAACAGAATAAAATTTGTAATGCTGTAATATTTAAGGTACTGTTCATTCAGAAATACCTGTTCTTACGGGGGTTTTTCCTCGTTTTTAACTTCGTAAGACTGGTGGATAAACTTTTAAAACCCCCCACTATTTAAGCAGCTGATGGGAATAAAGACTCATCTAAGAGCTCAGTCAGTACGAGTTAAAGGTGGAGGCACTTCTGAAAGTCCTGCTGGGGGCCTTGCTGTAATTAAAAACTGAACTTACTGCTGCCTTGACCTTGCAGAACAGTAATGCTCTTTTTCTGGAAGTGCTGGAGAAGTTGCAGCTTATTCTGGAAATAAAAATTTGCACAGGAGGCTTTCGTATCTGGAGAAAGACCAATGCTGGAAAACATAAATATGGATAATGTATCGGCTTTTTGCTGCTCTTTCTGGCTTTGCAGAAGAAGCTGCAGTGCCAAGCCAAAAATAAAGGGCATGGTAGAAAGACTTTGAGTATTTGGAATTCAGAGCTGCTGGCAGTTCCAGTTTGTTTAGTGAGCACACCCAAGGGAGCTGGCATCTCCTGGTAGGACAGAACGGACTTGGCATGGATTGCTTGCACCTTTCCTTCTAATGCAAACCTTTCTTTTATATTGGATGTCTATTAATATCCGAGAGAAGTTTGTGTTTAAGCCCCAAAACACAAATAAATCCAACAGTCCCGTTAAGGAATAGATGCAGTAAGAAATGTGTTCTTTTTTCTACTCAGTTAGCTGTCCATTTTCTAAATAAAAAAGTAGCCTGAGGACAAACCCAGATAATTCTGCTTCTCTACCTGAGCTGGATCCCCATACAGTCAGCTTGGCTTCTTCCCACGCCTCTGCGTGCAGCGCCTGGTTCCGAGGGTAGCTGCCATGTTGAACGCGCCACAGCACCAGTATGTGGATTTAGTGTGGGTCTGAAAATAGTGACACTGCATCTATATTTTAGCCAAGTTAATTAGTCCTCCTTGTACCAGGAACAGTGGGGTGTCTGTTTCTGGCATCCAGATGAATTAGTTCTGAAATATTACTCCCTGCTGGACTTATGCTGGCACCGCATGGAGTCCGCTTAGCTGTCTCTGCAGCGCTTCCCAGCATCGATTCCATAAACTGGGTAATGGGACTAAACAGGATTGGTGTCTTTTGTAATACATGGAGAAGATCGATATGCAGCTTAAATTGGGGGATAGCAGATACGCTTCCTTTATTTTATGTAGCTCCAATGAAGCTTTAAATTTGGAGACAAATATATTTTGAGTAAACTCCCTATTTTCTTAATGCTGTGTTTTAAAAGTACTGATGGGAGCAGAGTATCTTGCAGAACTGTTGCTATTTAAAGCTACATATTTTAGTTTGGGCTTTTTCTGTGTGATCAGGAGATGACATTTGGCGGGAGGGAAGCTGTGCTGTGTTCAAATGTTTAATGAAGAGCTGTCGGTTTGCCTATAATCAAGAGTGTCTTTTGTTGAATCAGAAATTAAATGCAATTTCTCCTTAAAAGTGCCAACAGCTACCCTTCCCGGAATTGCCTCCGAGGCTGGTGTCTTTTATATTGAAGGATTTCACCAATACTATGCAGTTCCATTTCTGTTCAGAGCTATTTTAGATGAACCCTTTTTGTATGCTTTCTAAAAATAATTTTCTTTTGAAAAATGGAGTAAGGAGGGCAGTGTCATAATGCATACATACATCTCAAAATTTGGCATTAGGTAGCAGTAGGCTTCTTTAGCCAGATCTTCTAAATCTGTGGAGATGTAAAAATAATTGTTTAATTATGCGCATAAACTCCTCGGCAGATATTTTCTTCTAGTGGTTCTGTGAATTCTCTGAACAAAATTCTGTCAAATTCCCTTCCAGAGGAGAATTAAAGGTGTAAGTGTTCCAACCAAAAAGGAAATACAGCATTTATTGCTACTCTTCTGCCAGCAGACCTCTGTTAAGAGAAAATGCAAAGTATCTCTTACTTTTCCCTTGTGCTTTCACTGCCCATCTACCCCTCTGAGGGCAATTTCCAGACTGGCAGTTACAGTTCACATCCAATGTTGTTCACATCGTGTATCTAAAAGATACTGTAATTACTGCCATGGTTTCCATGGTGAAGAGAAGAGTATAGAAGAGGTGAGAAAAAGTGGTATCGGTGGAGATTCCGTGAAAAATATCTTATGTTTTGATCGGTACACCCAAATCCCTGGGTAGGTGTAGATTGCTCAAAGGCAAATAAAACTTATTTTTGCTACAATAATAGTCCTTTCTCAAAAAAAATATTTTTACTATGGTGACTAGCAGCAGCATGTTCATTCTGTCCCATATTTGATTTCTTTTTCTTCATTAACATATGCCTCATAGTCAAGCACATTGTCCTAGGTTACATGCAGATAGAACCCCAACTTTTTTCTATCACATCTAGTGATAGAACCCCAAATTTTGTCTCCTATTTTTATTTACCTTTTCAAAGACTCGCATATGGAAAGTCTTCAAACAGGTCGTGAAGTTACTGGACAGGACAATGAGAAGGTCAAGGGCCAGGCTGTAGGCTGTTTTTAAGAAGTTGTGTTCCTGAGCTACAAGATTGTTTCCCATTAATATAGTCTCCCATCTTCCTATGGTGAGAGTTACTCAGGTGTATTCCTTTTACTAATATACATAGAACATATCCAATGTGTATCCCTATCTGACACACACTGGCATTGCACCCGCTCTATACAGCTGCAGTACATTTGCCACTAGCTTAATCTTTGCACAGCTACAGATCACGACAACCAGTTCTACTGTCTCTGGGCTGCAGCTAAAGATCTCTCACCTAATAGGAAACTGATGGAAATCATATAAAAGCTGAACATAAGCAGCACAGTCACTGGAAGAGAAAAAATGTATAGCCTCCACAATAGCTGTTAGCTTCTGGATATGCTGTATGCGATCTGCCTTCTCTCCCCAGTTCCTGAATTATTCCAGTAGTTGCTGTCAACACTGGGGTGTAAAGCAACTGAGCATCAGACCTGCCTGACCTCTTTGCTAACTAATAAATTCCATATAGACAGGAATATTTACCTTTCCACTTTATTTTGTCATCTTTTTTTTTCTTCTTGCATTACTGAGATTTAAAAGTGTTAAAATTAGTAGTTACTTGGTTATTTGATATATAAAATATGTAAAAGGCAATTATTAAAAGCATATCCAATTCTGATTCTAAAGCTCAGCATTAGAATCATCAACATTGTATTTGGAAATAGCAAGAACTTTTATTTTCTATTCGCTTTTATTACCAGATTAGTAGACCAAAATGCTAGGCTGGAGTGTACCTCAAAAAAGCACCTGTAATTTTTCACTGTAAAAATTGTACTTGAGGTATTTGTAACCTGAAATTAATAGTACAATCACAGGCTGGTTTGGGTGGGAAGGGACCTCAAAGCTCATCTAGTGCCACCCCTTGCCACGGGTAGGGACACCCCCTACCAGCCCAGGGTGCCCCAAGCCCCATCCAGCCTGGCCTTGAACCCTGCCAGGGATCCAATGTGAATATCTCGGTGGTGCCTTTTGCAGCATAATTCACACTCAAGTCATGAGTGGGAAGATCTGTTTGTACTCATAATAATCTGAACTATAGTAATTGGATTTTTGAGTTGATTTTCTGTTAACTAGATTCCTTCTGTTTTTCCTTAGCGTTTAGCTTCAGTGGGACTGGATGCCAAAAACACAGTATGTATTTGGGACTGGAAGAGAGGAAAACTACTGGCAACAGCTACAGGCCATTCAGACAGGGTAATTGTATGAAGGGTTTACTGAATTTTTTTGGGGAGTTACGAAAGTGTTTTAAAACCCCATGGTTTTTATATTGGATTATTGCAGAGATAGTTTTGATCTTTCTACGTGACTTTTGCAATACTGAACAAGGTATTTCTTCTCTTTGTGCCAGACATAGCACTAAGCACTGTGCTAAGAAATGAGGCACATGACGGATTCTTGAGCTGATGGTCTAGGGAGGAAATACTTTGTAATTATGTGCTGATTAGGATGATCTATAGGTCTTTATATAAGATGTGAAATGCTAGCTCAGTGGACAAAGGGAATGTTCTTCCTGAATATGTCAAAAAGACATTTTATCCTGAGGGAAAGTTTAATTAGCTCCCTTTTGCTTTTGCTTAAGACAGTTACCTGTAGGAGAAATATAATTAGGATGAATATCCTTTCTGTATCTACTAACGTCAGGTAAAGAATCATCATAACGTCAAATAAACATAAGAAGTGAACAGTCCTGAGTTTAGAATGTTATTCAGGATTAGGAAATGTTCAAAGAGGCTTAGCATAAGCAAAATACCTCCACAACATGCTTAAGCACAGAGATGCATCCATTAAAATAAATTATGGACATGTTCTGACAACTTTTACCTATATTATGATATTATAATATGTTAGAAATGTTATAATTTTGAGGAATTATGATGTTCTACTACACAGGAGAGAATATTTATGTATTTATATATATTTACATTTAGCAGCAGGCTAGACCCTTCCTTACAATTCGTGTGTACATAGTCTGTCTGCATATATGCATCAGCTGAGTAAATCTAGTACTTCGTTTTTACTTACAGTGTTCCCAACACAACGGGATCTCAGCCTTTACTCCAGTTTTCGTTCAGAACCAATCCAGTAACGTCAGTGGAAATTTCATTACTGTCCTCAGTAGGTACGAGATCAGGTTCTGAATTAGCAGAAGACTCCAGGACAGGCAAGAAGTCCTAGAGTCTTAGTCTCAGTTGGCCTTCTCAGCCATAAAAAAGGAGACTTGGCACTGAAGAGGGAGTGGAAAGGATGCCTATTTAATTAGGCCACAAATTCTAATGGTTTCCTGTGCAGGGGTTATAAAACATGAAGGTGAAATATCTTGTCTGTTCTAACAACCCTTAAAATAAGTAATTGAGTAAGTCATAGAATCATAGAATGATCTGAGTTGGAAGGGACCCCAAGGATCAGAGAGCTCCAACCCCCTGCCACAGGCAGGGCCACCAACCTCCAGGCCTGGATCTAGACAAGGTTGTCCACGGTCCCATCCAGACTGGCCTTGAACGCTTCCAGGGATGGGGTAACACCTCCAGGGATGGTAGGTGTCCTCCTTTCTATAGAAAATATTTTGTAGGAAGGCAGTGCTTCCTTGTGTATAAAAAGAATGATGGGTTAGCTTAAGATAACATGTTCCTGTAAGCTAACAGACATTCTCTTGTCATTTATGCTTAACAGCCAAAGAGCTAAAAGCAGTAAATAGTCCCATTGTCCTTCTCTACAGACATCTGTTTCCCAAAGTGTAACTACTGACTGTCATACCCTTCTTGGTTCTCAGCTTCCATGTTGAAGCTGATTGTTAGAGGTGAAAACTCTTAAAGTAACGTATGTTTTTATTCAATAATATCATGGAGCTGGAATAAATTGGTAATGGGAAGGCAGGAATGAGGTATATTGACAGAAAATATTTGCCTTAATCTTAGCTTACAAAGAGTTCCAAAGTCACCTGAACAGTGTTCTTCCATTTTTGGTAATATGTTGTATCAGAAACAATGCCTAAAATTTGGTAAAAGCAACTGAGCCTAGATGCAGTTACTGTATAATTTAAAATATCAGGTTACTGTATTTTTTTATCAGATATTTGATATTTCCTGGGATCAGTATCAGCCAGATAGAATCGTCAGCTGTGGA
Organism: Zapornia atra; assembly: GCA_013400835.1. Taxonomy (NCBI): domain Eukaryota; kingdom Metazoa; phylum Chordata; class Aves; order Gruiformes; family Rallidae; genus Zapornia; species Zapornia atra. The sequence continues at coordinate 20,892 of VZTU01026944.1, read as the reverse complement.
GTAAAACATATAAAGGTAAATAGTTTTTCTTGATTACTTACTTAAAAGTATATATATTGTAAAAGAAATTTGGCCTTTTATATGATGAGGCCTTTAAATATTAGACAATTTATATTTTAATTTCTTTATTTTGCCAACATTCTACAAATTTTTTTATTTTAAGCCAGTTCAGACATTCAGAGGTGACGGGTGCAGATAGCAAATGATCTTCCTGCCTTGCTCGTTATGATGTTCATCATTATACTTGTAATTTTGGGTTCTCTTCCTTCTCCGTTCCTCCTAAATTGTCTCAAAATTGTCTCTGCCCTTAGTGATTTCTCTCTTCAAGCATCAGGAAGGGTCACTGAACAGGTATGGGAGGAAGTCAATTAAAACCCAGATAGATACTATAAGTGGAGGATAAAACATTCTCGTGCCTATGTAAAGCTTAGAAAGAAATCCTTCTGTTTGCCAGTATTCCCTGCAGGTTTCTATTTTTCTCCTGTCTCATTAAAAGCATTCCTAACAGATGGCAATTATTTCACATGACTGGGGTGGGAAGAGCTTTAACTAGAAGTTTAGGAAACCGGTTAATATCTCTAGTTCTGGTTACTGAGAAGCTTGTGCCCTTAAAACCACCATTGCTTTCAAACTGTGGGTGATTTTGGCAGCAGTGATACCATCTGCTGTATTCTGCAAGCTGTTTTCCAAAACCTGTCTTTGTTTGGCACCTGTATTCTGTTTAAAATGCCCGTAATTACCCTGAACGTGCATAATACCAGGCAAAGTAAATACATATAGATAGAGCCATGCCAAAAAAAAAGTAGTGTGGATGGGAAATGATTAGATGTTCCCCTCCAGTGATGCTCAAACAGCAGGCTGTATACTTGCCATTCATTATAAGGCTGTGTGAATGTGATAATCGCTTTAACTTGCAATGAAGGAAAAGAACAGCTCTGAAGTAATTGTCTCACTGGGAATCGGGAGTAGAGCTTGGGAATAGTGCCACTTACTCCTTTGGCATTTCGGGTCCATTGGCTCGCTTGGCTGAGGGTTTATCATATGATGTGTGTAAAGCCTGGGAGCTGGGGAATCTCAGACCGAGATCAGGATCATTCCTCTGCACATTCACTAACGCCGCTACCTGCTCTCTTGTCCTTCTGCAGCCAACCAGAAGAGAGGAGAGCGTATGTTTTGCTCACAGTGGAAGCCCTAGGGGAAGTATTCCCCTTGCCTTCTCATAAATTGGCTCTGGTTAAGAGGCAAAGGGAAAATTTCATTGTCATAGAGAAAGATCTGAAAGTAAAATCCTTGATCCAATGATTTTCTGGAATTCAGCTTTATAGGAATAAGTAGAAAGAGAAAGATGTAAAAATTTGGGTTATATGTAGGCATAACTAACATGCCTACATATAAGTCTAAGTGGGAGTTAGACATTATGTGTCTGTCACACTTGAGCATTCTTGTCCAGCCTCTGAAGATCTCTCTTCAGTCTGCCATGGACCACAGATGCCCCAACTAGTAAAGACCTGAGCTGGCAAGTCCATTTCAGGACCGTGCCACAACGCCTACATTTACTGTTCTGTTTCTGCATGTGTCCAGAACATCCTGGTGCTGGCAGTCCTGGATATTTCAGCACTTCTCTTACACATCTGATTCAAATTCTTCTTCCTCTACCTTCCCTGGAAGATCTTATCCATGAGAGGGGAATTGAGTGCAGTGTCCTCTCTGCTTGGTAAAATTACATTTATTAAAAAAGAAAAAAACCCCAAAACACTCTAATTCAAAACGAAGAGGATGATACTTGTAGCCCACCACAAAAAAACACCCTTCTAAGACAAACTTTGTATTCTCTTCACAGTTTTCGCTTCCCCAGTCCGTGTTACAGTCTCTTTTGCAGAATGTTACTGTGCCTCTGTAGAAGTCAGGAGAGACACCATTCCACACCATTGCTCTCCTAGTCAGAGTGTGAGTGGTTTCACGTGCCATCATTTGCAGTCTCCATCCAACAGATGGTTTTGCAGTAAACATAAACTGTATTTGAGGGATAGATCTCTCTCCATGCGCTGAAAAAGGGTGCCTAAGTTCTGTAAGATCACATGTTTTATTACTTTGGAACTGTAGCTGTATTTTAAGTTTTCAGGCAAGAAAGATGGGGTGTTCCTGGCTTTCAAAAGGGTGCATTCGCATTGGGAGATGTCACCCAGCAAGACATGATAAAAGATAGTGAGATAACGAGAAGAGGTAGAGTAGCAGTAGTGAATCAGGATTGTGCCTTGCTTTCTCAGTTTGTTCCTTTTATTTTTGAACTTAGTGCATTTGCCTCAGGGTTTCCTTGGTAAATGGGCAGGTTTTGGAGTAATCAGTGTTCTGATAGAACTACAGGAGTCAAGTGTGTGTCCCGACACTGTTCTGTAAGGGCATACATCTGTGAGGTCCGCACACTGGTATGAAAACACAGAAATCCTGCCACAATTTTTCCTAATGTGTCATTTGCATTTGGCAGTTTTGGACACTGTGTGGGAATGCACTGACAGCAAAGAGAGGAATATTTGGTAAAACAGGAGATCTCCAGACTATCCTTTGTTTAGCATGTGCAAAAGAAGATATCACGTACTCTGGCGCGTTAAATGGAGACATCTATGTTTGGAAAGGGCTGAACTTAGTCCGCACGATTCAAGGAGCACATAGTGTAAGTTGTGTTTTTAATGTCAATTTCTGAAATGTTCATTGAAATGAAAAACTTCTTGAAGGCTTATCTACAAAGTTTGTCTTCTGTTTCAGGTCAGAAGAGTGTCTAAGACTGTTGTATATGTCATCATTTGTTTATGTGTTGTCAGCAGATGCTAGCTGCTGAACTGATGTTAGCAGGACTGTGATATTTGTAATCTTGATTTAACCAGGCAGACTTAAATCTAAAGGGAAGTTTCTAAATCTAAAGTTTCACTGATTGAGTAGTTTCAGTTAGGATCAGTTTACTTAAAAATAGTTGGCAATCAAATGATCTTATTTTAAATAGAAACATACCACTAAAATTCCCAATGCTGAAGACTGGCTCTTCATAAAAGCTTCAATGTGGAGCAAACCTACTTAATCTGTGAACTGCCCTCCAGCCACATCCAAAGGCAGTTTACTCCAGCTGGCTTCATAACCCACCCACCCTCCCTAATTTGGAGCACTTGTAATTAGAGAGAAAGGAATGATTAGGATAGCGTTAGATTTCTAACCACTCTAAGACAAGAAATCTGTGTCTGGTTTCAAATGTATTTGAGATCTACTCCTATTTTGCATATGATTGTGGCTACTTGCTAGCATTGTTTTTTTGAACAAAAGGAAATGAGTATTTTCCATAGACAAGTGATGAAATCTAATAGTTTTCAGTATAGTTTTCTTCTAGAACCTTTCTAGAGGGAGCAGTGCAAAACTAGTTATGTTGACAATGCATCAAGATTCAAAGTAGCTCTTCAAATCAGATCTAAGTGGACAGGAGAGTTTGTTTATACAAGTAATCCCTAATTTATGAAAGTGGCCAGACCAAAGTCAGTGGGACATCTTACCTGGAGAACTCCTGCGGTATTGCCAGGTTGTGGTTATGTGCAACTGCAGTAACATGGAAATATCTTTAGCAAACAATCAGCCCCGTAGTGTATTTGCAGAATTTCATTTAGATTCATTAGAATGATTAAATGCATTAAATCCTGTATAATATGTTCTGTTTCATCCTTAGAAATTATGGGATTTGCTGTAGTTCATGCACATTCTCTTGCCCAATTTCCAATACCTCGGTGCTTATTGATTAGAAATAATAATTTATTAAGACATTGAACAAGGCCACTTTGAAAACTGAGGTTTTATCTTCATGGTATTGATTTCCATGCAGTTCAACTTGTCTCTTAACTGAGAGGTTTTCCTAATAAGATACTGAATCAGCAGGCATTTCCTGAGCTCTGCCAAGGTAGTATAGGACAGTCATCAACAATGAGGCACTGTCAAAAATGAAGGAATTCAGCCTGTGATAGCAACTTGTCTTTCAATGAAGAGAATGAACTGACACTCTTTCAGTTCCTGTCAGATTCCAAATGATGTCTGAACTGAATTCATGAAAGAATGTCTCAATCATCTCCACACCTGTAAGAATATTTGTATTGCTTGTTTGCTTGGTTTTTTTTATTCCAGGTAAATGTTTATTTTAAGTGTTCCATTATTTAATAGTCTTTTTAATAATATTAACTAACCCAAATTTCAAATTCTGCAAGTAGGTCATTTTGATGCTACTTGTGCAAAAACTTGTACATGAATCACTGAAGTGGGAGCACTTGAAATAAAAGTACTTCCCTGTGTTTGCTGGTTTGCTTTCTGGATGGATGACGTTTTGCTGCCTAGCAGGTTCTAGCCTCTAACAAGAGTGTTCAAAGCTGTTTGCTTTGTGTATTTAAATCCGTTGTAAAGAACTTTTAAAACTTGTTATACTATTGGTTAACAGGCTGGAATTTTTAGCATGTATGCTTGTGAGGAAGGCTTTGCCACCGGAGGGAGAGATGGTTGCATTCGGTTGTGGGACACTGATTTCAAACCAATTACTAAAATTGATCTCAGGGAGACTGAACAAGGATACAAAGGTAACGAGTTATTACTTTAATGGCTTTTCATACATCTGCATAATGCATTCTAACACATTTTAATTTGAAGCATAAATGTATCTGCATACTGCCGGGGTTGTTTTACTTAATGACTACATTTACTTTTGAGATCTGTATTCCCTTTTTTCTCTTGAGGTAGCTTAAAGAGTTCTGTGTGTTTCGTAGTATAAACACAGATGGATGCTCATAGTTGCTGCTCTCTGCTATGCAAATACAGGAAGATAAGTAAAAACTAATTAAACACAAAAAGATAGGAGAAAGAAGTTAGCCAATCTTTAACTTAATTGCAGGGCATTTAATTGAGATTTCTGGAACCTGATATTCAGAGGCGCTGAGCATCTGAGCACTCCGTTAGGTATATTTGGAACGGTAACACTTGAAGTATTTAATAGATTGTTATTAAATTCTTGACCATCATATTTGTTGAATTTAATAATGCTTCCTGTTATCTTAGTCATCAGTTTATTTTGTGATCAGACCCTCAGAGCACTTACAATCTCCATAGATCTTAATGCACGCTTTATCAAGATCTTTCTGGGAATTCTATACATCCATTTGGATTGAAAGTATAGTCTTCTTGAAGTAAGATTTTATTTGCTTTTAGCAGCCAGCTTTGTAATAGTTGGTGTTAAATTCCCCTGCTGCTTAGCTTTTGCTTTCAGACCTACTTTTCATGTTAAAATTACCATTGGAATAGCCAAGAGGCCACAGAGAAGGATAACGTTTTCTTTCTCGATTAGATTTTGGCCTTTGATCTAGCAACAGGCTTGTTTGGTTTATTTTTCATCTTAAACCAGATCAGCTGATGATTCCAATACTTGTAAAACACAGGTTTGCAACATCTAGGCTCATCCAACAAGCAAACTGCCACCAGCCTTAGATGAACACTTCAGTACCTGCTTGCTTTGCTGTAGTGCGCAGATCTTAGCCCTCAAAAAAGTTCTCAAATGCACCTAACCAATTGTCCCTTTACGATTCTGGCTGAAAAAAACCCTACATAAAGTTTAACTTTCATTTCTAGAAAGCAGCAGCAGTACCTTACAGCTACACATGGCAGTTTAGAGCAATTTAGATCAATACTTTCTAAAAATTGTGGAGAAAAGCCTGCGCATGTGGGTGAGACAGATCAGTGTGGCTAATGCCAGCCTTGCAGAGGAACATAATGAAGGCAACACAGAAGCTTTCTTCTTACTTGGCAGATATACTAAAAAAATTCATTTGCAGAAAGTGAATTGAGTTGCCATTTAGACTTGCATGGAAATTATAATAAAGTTTTAAAAATGGATAAATTAATTGATTTCTAACAACTAAAACTAGAACACTGTCCAGATCTTGTCTTCAAGATGTTTAAATCCTTCAGTTTTTAATTTGTTTGTCAAAATAAGAACATTGCCTGCTTTAATAGCAAGAAAAAGATATGGTGTATCATGGCCTTTCAAACTTAAAATTTCCTTCTAGGGTGCCAGGAAAACTTTTCCTTTTCTCCCTTCCATGTACTCATTCGTTCAGCACATGCTTTTTAAATAAGATGCATCAGTGGTACCAATCTGATCATAGGCTTGGCTTTTATATTTAAATATACATGTATGTTAGTAAAAATCTGATAATATATAATCCTTCTTTGTGTAGTATGTCTCAGAAAACTACCTTTCCCACATCAGAAGAGGTACTTTGTGTCTCAAAACTTAAGCATGCCCACGTACTACTTAATGTCTGAATGTCATTCCTTTGTGGCCTTTGGTGTTAATCAAGAAGATGATGTAGTCATTACTTCAGGATAAATTTAGCTAAGTTATAAAAATTAAAAGCTACTGGAAATGGACAAAACACTGAATAAAGATTAATTTGCCCTTCTCAAGAAATGACACAAAATGTCAACATCTTTTATTTGTATTTAATCAATTAATTGCATTGGGTATTTCGTTCCAAAAGTTGTTAAAATGATGGTGTGGTTGCCCTTCACTACATGAGAAATGGATTTTTTTTTTATTCATTCGCATCTCAGCATCAAGTCTTTAATTTTCATACACTGGAACAGAAGATACAAACACTGCAGGCACTCAACCAGATAACGCTATCAAATTGCTAGGAGGGGATTTTTAAGCTTGTGGTTAGTAAAATTCAATCTGCAAAGTTAAGATGAGATTTGTGGAGTAAGATCAAGCTCCCTAAAAGTTATGCAGAGCAAAATTCTGTTGGTTTGGGGTTTGGGTTTTTTTTTTTGCTAATAATCCGTTGGGACTAAAGTGAAGAGGTGCGATAACATGGGCACAAACCATTTAAATTCATTGTTAAAATGTTGTTCAGCATTAAATATGCAAAAAAGGAAAGCACTGAAAAAAGGAATAAAACCAGCTTCAGTCCCAGGAACGTAGCCTGGGACATAAAATCAAGATCTTTAAATCATGTGATATGGAATTGTTGTTTTAAAGCAAATTCCCAAGGAGGTGTACACGAAGTGTAAGAGCTTGACCCCTCGAGACACTGGCAGCAGCAGTGTTAGTCAGCATTTTCCCAGGACTAAGCCTTCTCCCTTTCTGCCCAATGGACGTAATTTAACAGAATTGTTCTGTGATTTAATCAGCTATGAGGTATTATAAGACTTCAGTATCAAAGCATAGCAGTAGTTATAAATTAACTCTTGAAGTCTTAATGATCTTCACTGTCCTCTCTATCACTTTGTCTCCTTGTTATCATTAATCTAAGAATCTTCTGTCCCCTGTCAGGTTTGTCCATCCGAAGTGTCTGTTGGAAAGCAGACAGACTTTTAGCAGGAACGCAGGACAGTGAAATATTTGAGGTGCTAGTAAGAGAGAGAGATAAACCCATGCTGATTATGCAGGGTCATTGTGAAGGGGAGCTCTGGGCCCTGGCAGTTCATCCAAAGAAGCCTTTAGTAGTCACTGGCAGCGATGACCGATCTGTACGGTAAGTCCCGACCTTATTTATTTTTTATCTATTCATTCATATACACATTAATCTAGGAGGTATTTATTTTCTGGCCTTATATTAAGACTCCATTAAGACAATATTCCCCCCTCCCTATGTTTTTCTTAGCGGCTCTGCTTCTTCTCTTCAGCCCTCCACACATCATGTAAAAGCATTTGTGTTTAAAACATGCTGAATTTATATACTCAGCTTTAAGTACTAATTCACTGCTGTTCAGAACAGCAGGTTACCCAATAATGACAGCTTGGTTACCCAAGCTCTGACTCCTCTAATGTCTTCCTTATTCATTTCTTCTGACCCTACTAATCCTAATTTTTAACCCCTCCATCAGGTTTTTGTTCCACCCCTCTGGCAGATGGATGATGACTGCTTTTAATCTGCATAGATAATGTTCCTGTATTCTCAAATCAAGCCCAGGCAGTTAACAATCAGTTTTTCAGTTTTTATGGACCTTTTGGCCATATTTCAATGGGAAAAAATCAATCTCCTGCCATACATGCAGCTTCTAATTTATGCTCCTTCAGATTGCCCTTTATGATTCGCTGCTGTCTTGGAGCTTGCTGGTCAGCTGCAATTTCTATTTCCCTTTCCATTCTGTCACTTTTTCATACAGTCTTTCATGGACAGGCACAAGTTGGTTCAAGCTTGTCTTTTGGTCTTCTTTAATGTGATACAGTCTTCACTCTCTTACTCACCCTAATAATCCTTCACTGCATCTGTTCCTGTTTTTATTCTAGTTTCTTGAGGAAACTTGTAAAGAACGTGCTAGATAAGGCCACTCTGTGTTGTGTGCTGTTGTTTCTGTGTACCTCCTGGAGCAGCATCCAGGATATATTTTAGGATCAAATTTATTTTTTCCTGTCTGGAACTCACTCATGGATCACAGTCATTGTATAACTGAAAAATAACGTGAGAGCTCACTCTTTTTTTGCTGGTTCCATTTCTGTCCCAAGCTTACAGCATAGTATTACACGTTAGGCTCAGCAAGTATAGGCTTTGGTTAAATTTCATTATGTGTCTACTTGTGTCATCATCAAGAAACCTTCTGTTTCTTCTGGGATGGTAAATCCACCTCTGGGTTCACGGTGCCTCCCAGCTTGCTGTCCATAGCAGATCTCATTGGCATTCTCATCTCCCATGTGAGTGTTTTTAGTGCCAATATTAAATGTTACTCTTCCAAAGCCTGTGCCTAGAAACCCCAGTAGTATCTTCCATCCAGTCTAATTGTTCCCTTCTGTAAAGCTTGCTATAAAACTTCATCAGTTCTTGTACACATTGTCATTTTCTTGTGTTTAGTCGATAATTACACATGCTACTACTCAAATATTTTACTGGCTATTTTATAAATCTTTTACAAATGCTTTAAATTTATGATACTATCCTCAAAACAAAGATGGTTGGGTATTGCTGATTTAATTTTTTCTAGCCCAAGAGGTCTTTTTGCTTTTTCTTCTATACTTTAAATTATTTTCTTTAAAATTTTTTCTAAATCTTGCATACTAATGAGATCTGATTAACCAGCTTTTAGTGATTTGGGAAACTCCTTCTATTTCTTCTAAAAATTACAGGTACATTATTTTTCTCCATCTTATGACATAATTTATTGATTTCATTTAAAATTATGTCAATGAGCAAGTCAGCATGCAGATTTGTCTACTAATTCAGAGTTGTGACCAGAAAATTTTCCCCAGGGTTGGTATGTTTGGGCTCTCTGAGTATTGCTTTTGCTTTCAGTGAAAATGTCAGTCTGATATGCATTCACCCTCTGTCTACAGAAAGTGCTTTTTTTAATTGTTCATCTGGGGGAATTCTACTGTAGCGTCAGCTAAGTAAAGTCTGGAGGTAACACTAAATGATGATATAATTTAGCTTCACCTTGTTTCCTCTTCTGCTATCACAGACATGTGTTCAGGTCTGAGGTGCTATCCCTGCTAGAACTGGGAACAGTAAAGGCTCCTTTATTTTGAAGAGAATTTGAATGTGGAACGTCACTTGAAGGTGTCCGAAAGCTTCATGTGATGATATTTGCAAAGACGTTCAGTGCCACAGTCAGAAAATTCTGTGCCTGTACATTGATTCAGGCAGGCACTGCACACCCTCTTTCTCTTCTTCCAGATAAGCAGTTCTGAGGTTATAAAAACTGCATTTCTGCAAATGTGTAAACTCACATCAGTGAAATTATCTTCATTCCATTGTTGGAAAGCAACTCAGTACATTATAAAATCTTAATACAAGGCATGCATGCAAACGGGCCTTTACTGACTGAGTTACGCTTCTTGGTTTTCCTCTTCATGACATTGAAATATTGTGCAGTCAAGAAAAATCTGCTCTTGCTTTCAATTTCCTTTGCTGCAGGTTATGGAGCCTTGCTGACCATGCCTTGATAGCTCGTTGTAATATGGAAGAGGCGGTGCGCAGTGTGTCTTTCAGTCCCGATGGGTCACAGTTAGCACTGGGAATGAAGGATGGCTCCTTCATTGTTCTTCGAGTACGGTGAGAACATCTTACATTCTTGCATTAGTAGTTGTTGTTTGGGTCATATTGTGAAGCCTTTATTCCTATAAAAAGAACAAAAAAAAAAAATCATTGGGTATTTTTTCAGAAACAGTAAAAATTGAGTATATCTTTCCATAACATCCCTTGATGTTTTAAAAGGTGTTAGTTTCAAAGTGAGGAGCAATGCCTTATTTAATTAAAAATATTAGCTCTTAATAATAAAGTTGATAAAATACAAGATTTTTAAACTTGCCTTTTTTTCTTTATTCTGTGGAAAGAAATGTGTATACTAGAGAGAGCTTGCTTTTGAGAGGGATCTCCTTGGTTTGTTTCCAACCTTATACAAGAATAGATCCTATGCAAAATAATCAGTGATTGAAAGACATTTTAAAGCATTTGCAAGACACATGAATTCTATTTTTCATATTAGGTGACAAGCCCTTTTTTGCATGAATGCATTGTATGCAGTAGGCGTTTTCTGCATGGAAGAGGTACAAAAGCAGGTGAAACATAAAATTGGTCATAGAGTGAAATAGCCAAACAAAATAGCATGTTTTTAAAACACATAAGCTATTTTCATTGATTCTTGGATGAGTTTACAGCTTCTTTAACATTACTCCGTCTGTTTGGTAAGCATGTATTTGCAGTACTAGCTGTTAGGAGGGAAAAGCCCGTAATCGATAGAAGATCTCTAAAACCCCTGGTAATGTTTAAAGATTATGTTAGTAACCAATGAAAGTAATAGGAACCTCTCCAAAAAGTGGATTTTGGTTTGGGTTTCTGTGAAATCTGCTTTTTGTTGTACAAATTATTCAGCGCATCTATCTTCACATTTGTCTTAAATATTTGTGGAATGCATGTTCACAAGCTCACAGTTCCCATTTTCACTGTTGGTTCCTGCAGAGACATGACAGAAGTAGTTCATATTAAAGACCGGAAAGAAGTAATCCATGAAATGAAGTTTTCACCAGATGGCTCTTACCTTTCTGTGGGGTCTAACGATGGCCCAGTGGATATCTATGCAGTTGCTCAGCGGTACAAAAAAATAGGAGAATGCAACAAATCTTCTAGTTTTATAACTCATATTGACTGGTCTGTGGATAGTAAATTCTTGCAAACCAACGATGGTGCAGGAGAGAGACTGTTCTACAAGATGCCGTGTAAGTTTACAAGTGGCTCATGTCATGAACAAGTAAGCTGCAGTGTTGAAGACAACAACAAAAAGACAATATAGATAGTACGTTTGCCAGTGGAAGTTCTTGACTGGAACTTACATAAATATTTAATGTTTTTCCACTTTTGTATGTGTTTAGCATGTTTATGTACAGCTGCATTAGAACTTGCAAGATGTGTGATGTCATCAAATACCACAAACATGAGATTATACTAATTCAAAGTATAATTGTGAATCTTTATCACTTATTGAGTTTAAAAGGCTAATCCTAAAAAGGATACAGAGATAAATGTGATGAAAAGAAATTAAGTTTACTGAAAAGAAATTATTTAAGTTTACTTACTTTCATATTTTCAGCTGGGAAGCATCTAACTAGCAAAGATGAGATCAAAGGAATTCATTGGGCCTCATGGACATGTGTGATAGGATCTGAAGTGAATGGAATTTGGCCAAAATATACGAATGTCACAGATGTTAACTCTGTGGATGGAAACTACAACAGCTCGGTCCTGGTGACTGGGGATGATTTTGGGCTAGTTAAATTATTCAGATTTCCATGCCTAAAGAAAGGTAAGACAGTATTTTTTATTTCTGAAGAATGCTGTATTTATCTGCTTCCACATCAGTATATTTTCAAACGGTGGCTTTTGAGTCTGGTGTGTAACAGTTGATATTAGTATTAATGGACACAAGGATGAGACTTTAACGCTCTGCATATCTGGTGACTTCCTGCCAGCATATATGTACTTGGGTTTAGAAGTGTTGAGAACATAGAGTTTAATATGAGCTTATTCTCATAGTACATTTTCAGAAGCTAATTCAGTAAGGCTTTACATCACATCAAAATTCTATCACCACCAGAAGCACTGCTATAATTCATATTACTTTATACGATTTATTTTATAATTACTATTAGTATCAGAATATCAACAGGCATTTAAGTATTGCTGTAGGTTGTAGGTTGGGGATTTTTGTTTTCATAAGAGCATTTAGACTGTGTTTCCATTTAAAAACCTACCATTATTAGGTACAATGCTAATTTTGTTTCTGCTTACATACTTAACTGTTCTTTTTTGTGTTTTTAGGAGCTAAATTTAGAAAATACGTTGGCCATTCAGCACATGTAACCAATGTCCGCTGGTCCCACGATTTTCAGTGGGTTTTAAGTACAGGAGGAGCTGATCACTCTGTTTTTCAGTGGCGATTTGTTCCAGAAGGGGTAACAAATGGCGTCCTTGAAACATCTCCACAAGGTAAAAGTCATCTCTTCTTAATTATATATGAAATAATATCAACATTGCATGCAGCACCGATGGAAAAGCTGTTACTGAATTAACAGAAAATGTTTTTATAATTCCCTGGAATGGCATTATACTCAGTGTGGTTGGGACATTTTACTTTGCATCAGCAACAAGGCAAGTTGCTTTTAAAGCTCTTCTGCAGTCTGCTGTATCGTATGTTTAGGAATAGATGAGTAGTACTTGTCAAAGCATGTGAAAAATGACATTTTTAGGGAGATTACTAGATCAAATTAAATTTTTTAAAATAGCTTTCTAACAGACATGCAGAAGACTTGACTATGTGTGTTGAATTGTTGACTTCTCTTTTTAATGCAATTTCATTATCTATATGATAGCTGTACTTTAGAATTTCTTTCTTGTTATATCCATGGTACTTAAAATATTTTATAAACCCATATGAACTACATGCTGGTAACTGCTGCAAATTGAATTCCCTTCAGCAAAAAGGCAAAAATTCACTCTGGATCTGCACAGCTTGGTCAAACACCTGTGTTACAGCAAATTTTTTAAACACAGTGATCAGACAGTTTTTATTTACCTTTTCTGCGTGTTTTCACTCCAAAGCCCCTTAAGAAAACATTCTCTCAGATGATGGAAATGTACTAGTAACTACTCAGTTATTCTCCTTCCCTCTGCCACCCTCTTGCCCCAGGCGGTAAAACAGGACAAATAGAAACAAAACCAGACACGTTGTCAGCCCACATGATTTTTACAAGCTGCTTGAGCTTCCAGAGTTGTTGAATACTGCTTTGCATATAGTCTAAGTTATATAAAAACATCATACACTATTTTCTTGTGATTAGATCTGTTACATATTGATTTTTAATTAGTTTTTTTTAATGCAGAGGGCGGTGTTGATTCATACAGTGAAGAATCAGATTCAGATTTATCTGATGTGCCAGAGTTAGATTCTGACATTGAGCAGGAAGCTCAAATCAACTATGATCGCCAGGTGAGTAAACAGTAATGCACTGTGCCGATTACCTGCCACTGTATTGTGACTATTCAGTAAATATATGCCAAAGAAGCTTGCAGCTTATTCACCAGACTAATCTAGGAAGATTATTTTGACAGTATTGGGGTGATTGCATGACCAATGTATATAAAAACAAAGCTTATTTTAGCTGGAGATTTAAAAGGGTTTGAGGAAAACTCATCAGTGTATATACCATTATATGTTAAAATAAAGAACGTATCTTGAATAGTGCAAATGTAAATACAAGAGCTTATTGCTACCCTTGTTCTCATGATGGGTGTTAAAGAAGACTTTTCAGTTCTATCGGGTTTAGAGCCCCAATTTGTAGGGGTTCAGCTCACAGAGGTTTTTGTGTGACTGCATATTCAAAGCAGAATGTGCTTAACGAGCATGAAGCCCATATAACACATCTGTTTGTGACAGGTTCCTTTTTATTGCCAAGGACAACAATGTCCAAGAATTAAAATTGCCATTCTCTATGGGAATCAAGTAAAAATTGGTCTCTAGTAGTCACTTAATTAGCTTAATTTTTTAGTTGTATTTTCAGTACACCTGTGTTCTGAGGTAATTTAAGACAGAGTGCTTCCATGTGGGACAAAACAAATCAAATGTTCTTTACTCTGTTGGTTTTCTCTCAGAAGTGGTAGTCTGCTGTTCTACTCTTCAACGTGATCCCTCCATGTAGGTTTATGCTTTGTCACTGCGGGCTGTCCTGGCCATCAGGCCTGACCTTTGTTACAGGCACTAAATGTGCTGTGCTCGTGTCCCTCGGGCACTGTGGGACTGCACCCCTCTCTGTGAGGGCACTCTCTGGCTGGCCTTTTTATCACACTCAGCACTTAGCTCCTCTTGCAACACAGTTTGACCTTGCTGCTCCCTCGTGTGAGGTTTCACCCATACTGCATCATACCAATCTGCACACATGCTGCTCTATCAGAAAACTTTATTCAAGTCTCAAAGTCATAAGAAGCTTAGAAATGTAATAAAATACAGCAAATCAAGAGGGCAATCTTGAAGTGCATGGATTATATCAATGTATTTCTGCAGGTCTTCTGCTTTGTTTGGTGTATGGGATATTTATTTCTTACCTAACAAGCAGCTATTCAGTCCTTTGTCATTCATCAGGCTGTTCCATGGGGTTCTTTACTGCACGTTGCTCAAATGTGTCTCTGAAAACAGAATGACTTTATTTATTTATTTGTGATCCGCTCCATTCGTGCTACGGAATGGTTTGCAAGCACTGATCTCTGGTATGGAAGGGCACTGCTATCCTTGTTTTGAAGGAAAGGAAACATTAACAAAGTTCTGCTATCTGTCTTCTGACTTTTGTTACTATTTAAAAATACCAGGGACCTGATTTTCAGGAGCTGTGGTCATTGGGAATAGAATATTGTCACCTTGTCCTGTTACCTTACCAGCTGTAATGGTGACAGGTCAGAACTCCCTCAGACCAGAACTGGGATCTAGTCCTAAGTGTGAAAAAGACACAATAAGCATGGTTCGAGTTTAAGTGATTTAATGGCTGATGTAGAGCTGCTTTCTAGAGTGCGGAAGGATGAGCTCTCACGTTCCTTGCTTTAGCCAAGGACTGTCCTTTTGTTTTTTCACCTCATTTTCTAGATTCTGCAAAACAAGGTCCTGCTGACAATGGCTTATTTTAGCTCTTGTTACAGAGATCGAGCATGCTTACCAAACAAAATAAGAGGCTTTGTCATATTTTCTCTTTCCCCTCTCTTCTACTCCAAGTCTCTCTGGAGTGCTTGTCCCATGCTCCTCTCCTCCTCCCTCATTTTCCATCTGGATTCAAATCAGACAGTATCCTCCTCCATGCTGTCTATGTGTCAAAAAGGACGTCTGGGTTTAAAAGTGAAAGAATAGTTGTAGGCAGTTAAACAGCAATATTCCAGGCAGATTAACGCATGAAAAAGCTCAAAGCAGCTTAAAATAGAATCTTGTACAGGAAGCATGAGACAACCCCAAGCATAAGCTTAAAGGAAATAATTGACAAAACGCCATGGAAACAAAAACATTCATCTTACTTTGAGAACTGGGTTTTAGGTTGTTTTGGGTGGCTTTTTTAACATCATGCATGAAGCAGTCCAGAGGATTCTAGATTTTGAGATGCAATAGAAAATGTTGATTCTTTCATTGGTAGCATTCACTGAGGAGCCAAGAGCAAATGGATGAGAACACTCAGGATAAAGTATGTTACATACAAGGGACAGACACAGCATGTTAAGGCTCTGTGTGTGCTCACCATTTTGAAAGCTCAGCGCGTTACATGAAGACCTTTGTTGTAAAAACCTGGTATTCCATCTTTGAAGTTTGGTCGCTTTCTGTGGGAATGGCTGTTTCTGTGGGGAACTGAGCTGTAATTCTAGTTCTGGATTCTGGACATGTTGGTAAATCACCTACATGCTGTTGGTTACTGTGTATTTCACCATAAACCCTAGATAGAGTTAATTGTTCATAGTAAGCTCTGAGTACATATGCTGAAGCACATGCAAAGTTAAAAGACACTTAAAGAGTTCCAGCTGATAGTTAAATTCCTTTTCACTAAGTGACACTGGACTCTTCTAGAAAAAATACGCTCCTCTGCTCTTACTCCAGACTGAGGTTCTGGGCTGCTCACGTAACTTTCATACATATGGACAAATATTTAGAAAACTGGAGATGTGCCATTAATTTTACAATTATTCTTCAGGTTTACAAAGAAGACCTACCTCAGCTGAAACAGCAAAGTAAAGAGAAAAACCACTCTGTGCCCTTCCTTAAAAGAGAGCGAGCGCCTGAGGACAGTTTAAAGTTACAGTTTATACATGGGTATGGTGATATCAGATAATGCTTGTTTTTTCTGATTAAAGCAGCCCAGAAATGTTAATCAATTCAGGTCAGAGCATTTAACAAAGTGTTTTTCAGTGCTTACCCACAGTTAATTTGCTTATCATTATTACTGTGGATAATTTCTGAAATATTGTACGTAAATTTTCTTTATTCGGTTGTATTTGTTAAGGGACAAGAGAAGGTTACAATGCTCTAGCCATATAATAAATAATACATCAGTATTGCATTTTATAATGACATTTCAAACCAGCTGTTGACTATACCTTATGTTTCCTGGAGATTCTCTGTGACTGTGTTAGCTGTGATTTGTCAAAATGCTTGATAGACCTCTGCTTGTACCCAAGATCCTGTAAAACTTAGAATTTACATACAATTGTGTCCAAATACATTCTTTTTGTGAGATTAGTACTACTTTAGGAATTAGGTGCAAAGTAAACCATGAGAAGATTCATGAATACCTCCAATTAAAAGGAATATTCTCTTTGCCTGTCTGCTGTGATATTTCTGAGCAAAGCTGACACTGCAGATGTGCTTTATTCAAGTTAATGCACAAATTAATTGCAGTGTTTTATGTGAAGTACCAGCATAACTGTGAAACAGAATATAATATGGTCTGTATTTACTTCAGTTACAGAGGCTATGACTGTCGAAATAACTTGTTCTACACGCAAGCTGGAGAAGTAGTGTATCATATAGCTGCTGTAGCTGTTGTATATAACAGGCAACAACACACTCAAAGGCTGTACCTTGGCCACGATGATGACATCCTCAGCCTAAGCATTCACCCAGTGAAAGACTATGTTGCTACTGGACAGGTGGGTATTTAGAAGTGATGATCATAGCAGAACAGGGAAATAAATTCCCTTTTCAATGTATAATTAGGAAAAATGTGGTTCTTTTTGTCCGTCAGTATAGTGTTTCCTCCTACATATGGTTAAGCCACGTATTGTTTCCTATATCCCTGCCAAACTGCTGGTGAGTACTAGACTGGCAGCTGTTTGATTATTAACTCATTCCTGTACACCAGAAAAACTGCCAATCTTACACTGTGGCCCCACAAAGAACCCCTCTGCTTTCATCTGTACGATGCAGGAGCTGTATTTTATCTACATCCTGGGAGGTCTGGGGGTTTCTCTAGTCAGTCTTGGTAT
>VZTU01026942.1:79948-90979 GCA_013400835.1 Zapornia atra | reverse complement strand
TGAGCCATGTTTGTATTTAAATGCTACCCAGAATTAAGACAAAAAACTGCAAGTGACACCATAGGATTCAGAGTGGAAGATCTATCATACAGATATTCTGTTACAATATATCAGTTTGTCACTTCTCCTAAGAGCACAACACTTAACTCATGCTCAGCTTGTGACTGACTATAAAGCCACGAAATTTCTTCAGAATAGCTACTTTATCAATGTCTGTAACAAGCTTATTTACATCCAAAGTATTTTGTACTCAGCCTTACTCAACTGTACCCTGTCTTTTCCATGTTAATTCTCCACTTCAGGATCCTTGTGAAGCTTTCAATTATGAGATATGCGAATTCTAATTCTGTCCGCAAATACACCTGAAGATTCTCCCAGGGTGCTGTTCCAGAAACTAAAACACCCAGAAATCAACAATGGAAGGAAGACTGAAAAAAAGGAAAGAGCCTTTTAATCCTTGTGTGCCTTTTAATCCTTGTGTGCTATTAGAACACTTTTTGCTAGCTCACCTGTTAAATCAAAGCAGTGCTAGGCAGCTAAAAAGAATGCGTAGATGAGTTAAACTATGCAAAACATGGCATAGATCAGTCTGCTGAGAATATGGCATGTAAAAGGGAGAGAAAAAAGAAGAGCAGGGTGTGCTCTTTTATTTTTGATACTGTATCACAGGCAAACAAGAATTCATGAAAGCAAGAAACATGCAGGGAAAAAATGCAGTTTTAAAAGTATTACTGACTTCAAGAGAATGAATTTCACCCTAAAGTTCTTTTATTAACTCCTAAGTAACCGTAAACACCTAAAATACTACCATACAATAGAAGACTGTTCACATATCATCATTTGCTTATGAGAACCCATCAGGCATCCAGAAAAAAGTACATTAGAAACTTTGATACTATATAAAGTTACCAACATAGGTATTTAGAAAATGTTAGGAAATCCAGGGGGACACAAAAGGATCATGCAAGCTGGACCTGCTTAATTTTGATTTACTTAAGCAGAAAAAGGAAAAAGCTAACTTAGACATCAGCAATAAATGAGATATGATCCAGGTTACATTTGTTACATAAGTAAGATTTTTTTTTAATTTCTTTTTAATGCTTCAAGGCTAATGGAAGCAAGGGGAAAAATCTGTAAGTTTAGATGTGACAGCTGGAAACTTAGATGCTCTAAAAGCAAAAAATTCATAAAGGTAGAAGAGCTGTAAGCATATATGCATGGACAGGAGCACACCAATATATCTGTATAGCTGCACATGCAAATAAGTACCTAAGAACCTAACACCTCATATATATGTAATACCTACACTATTAATACATCCAGCCAACAGCAATATACATCTGTTTGGAGAACTTGCACCTTCTTACTAGAAGCTGCAGTCAATCGTTATTTTAATGGGCAAGAAGAAAGTAACTTAGAAATGTCTCACCTTATTAACCAAGGCTTTCTTTCCGGCCTATATATCCTTACATCTCAACAGCCATCTCTACATGCAAAGAAGAATCTCCCTAGAAACCAAATAAACAACAGAAGTGCAAATGGCATGTTCTGCCTCCTGACCCATCAGAAGTGCTACCTCAAGAGGTTTATTATTGACAGCGATTCCTGGTGGGAGGCAAAGCAGGGAGAAGGGAGCTTTACACTGAATACAGCTTTGTTTTGCACTCGTTAGCGTGAGTTGCAATGCTGCCAAACAGAAAGACAGAACCCTCTCTCATCTGCAAACAAAATACATGTATGGAAGATGGAGCATTCACTTTTTCCGTCACTTTTTTCATATAACTATAATTGGCTTAACAAGTACAGTTTCTAATTCAAAATCAAGGTCAATCTAACAAGTGTAGTAGTGATAAAGCACCATGGATCCACCAGGAAGAGCTCACTGAGCTGTTTTAAGCTGTTTAATGTAGTAGTATAAGGTGTTAAGACTAAGTGCAATGCATTGGAAATCAACAACACAGATCTTGTATACTGTGCAAAACAGATTCATAACCCTTGAAAATCAGGTATTTCAGTACAAATAGCACTCCACCAACAACCACTAAACATGTAAAACCTTAACACTGGATTCATCAGCTAGATACTTCCCGTCTTTCTAGTTTGTGCCCATCCAACAACAAAAAGCAAGTTACACAAATGAATAAAAGCCAGTATTTTTCAGTAATCAAGAATGTTTCAAGAATCCTGGGAAGTACTTCATCATGTAAAGTACTGCAACTTTATCTACCTCATGTTCAAGTCAAATTAAAATATTTCTACCAAATCTAGTAATACAAGATCAATCCTCCAGAGAAAAATCACTTTTGATTCCATATCAATGGAAGTAAGATCAAATTTCACAAAGCTAGCTGCAAGGAGCTGTTTTTCCTCTCACTTTAAGGGGAATACACTTGGATAAAACAGGCAACAACTTTTCTAAAAAGATTAGAAGAAAACACTAATAAAATTCTGCACATTGTATTCCCCCACTCCCTTCATATCCTCTAAGACTGCAAACATACACTGATGTTGTACAGCATTGAGGGATGCTTTTTTACTTATAGCCACACCTCCAATGTTTTTCTCATTCATTTATTAAAGTTTAAATGAAAAGCTTTATCGTAAAAATAGGGGCTTATTTTTGCTTTTTGTTTGTTTGGGCTTTTTTTAAGCTTTCACATGAGAAAAATTAAAAGCTGTATTTGTTTGCAGACAAGTTTTCTGCAGTTCTCCATCACCTTTCTTAGCAAATATGGCTCCAAGAGTTTTCAAGTTCTTGTAAGAATACTATCACTTCTGTGATATATGTCCATCTGATTCGTGTTAATGTGGAGTAATGGGGAATAATGACATCCCCTTGTATGGTCACGGGCCTGGGAGCGACAGTTTAAGATTTTTGCATGTACTGAAAGTAGTATGTTGAAGCAGCAACAAACTATATAAAGGATGTGCAAAGCTTTGCCTAAAGGACCACAATGTAGCATATTGTGTGCATTGTGATACCTCAGGAGAAACAACTTGACTCTGAAAAGGAGGTGATGAAGAAGGGAAGAAGAAGGCGGCACAGAACCTGTCTGCAGAACCACCTGCCTGATCGTTAGCGAGACAAAAGCTAAAGCTCACCTACGTATACGGTTGTTATGTCTTGTGGGGGTCGCCTGGCAGCACTCCAGTCTGTCAGTTTAAGCCGGTGGGCTGTGTTATCCCTGGAAGGTATACAAGCCAGGGACTGGAACTGTTCGGTGTGCATCTTCGTGGGGCAGCGACTCCCGGCACACCCGGTGCTGACTGTGCACCCCAGCACCGTTTGCTTGCTTTTATTCGTTTAATAAATTGTTCAATCTGGTTAAAATCCTGTTTGGGACCAAGTCATTTATAACACTTCAAAGAATGGAAGATTTTTGCTAGTTCTCCTTTTGTTTAGCAAAATTTCCCCGGATAAATTTGGTCAGTGATTTTTTTAAAGCAAGGAGTGTGGTTTATCTATAATACACAACCATATATCACAGCTCAAATTCCACATTTTGGAACAATAATTTTTGCAAAATGCACTAAAGGTGAGAACAGGTTAGAAAGAGAACTTAGCGCTGCCACTACTAAGTATTTTGACCATACAGTTCATCTTTTGGGGCAAAACTTTTGAACCATTGCTTCCAGTAAATTTATTCAACTTTTGGCAACCAAGTAAACAGGCAAGATTTGTATTTACTCTTACTCCTGATGCACAGTGAATGTGCAAATAAAAATTATATTAAGACATTATCACTAAAAGATATTGCCACTGACTGCAACAGGAGATGTTTTAGGGACTGGAAGAGCAGAGGGAACTAAAAATTAAGTATGAAAAGACTCCTGACTTATATCTCATTGTTTTACAACTGTTCTTAGCTGAGGGCGAATAAGAAATCAGTTCTTCTCCCCACACACACAGCTAAACCAAGAGGCATTTTTACATTCTAAAATGGCCAGTGTCATAAGATCACATTTTGCACACAACTGAAAAATAAAATTAATTGAATGGTAAAATGCAGCATATTTAATGAAAGCAAATGAACATGAGCTGTCTGCTGCTGGGCAATATGTCACTAGTTACATTTTGCAGCACGTTTAGGAAAATTCATTTGTTACGTACCTTCTTTGCTAATCAAAGAGCATGTAAACACAACTTTCTCTATAGAAAAAACAAATTGTGAATTTATTCAGCTCAGTCAT
Organism: Zapornia atra; assembly: GCA_013400835.1. NCBI lineage: Eukaryota > Metazoa > Chordata > Aves > Gruiformes > Rallidae > Zapornia > Zapornia atra. Next base: position 86,788 of record VZTU01026942.1, on the reverse strand, counting down.
TTGACAGAGCAATTAAAAAAACAAACTGCATTTTACCAAAACACGAACAACGAGGATTTGGAACTACTGGATCCTTCCTTTGATTGCATTTCAGAAAGAAAATGTGGGTCTGTTATAAAGGTACATACGTATATAATGACATCCTTTATGAAACCCTTCTTTCACTAAGAACCCTATTTCACTTCACAAAAGGCCAACCCTATGCTCTCAACAAGTGAGCTGAAAGGAAAGTAGCAACAAGTAAATGTCTCCTTGCTATGTCTATGAAAAGTGTATGCTGCCATCACAAAGCACCCATGCAATCTCACTTGGTGTGGTTGCAAGTGCTGGTGCTATTGTATATTCTGCATCATCTCAAGCGGCGAAAACCATCTGCCCATTTGCTGTGAAAAGGACCCGCATGAACCTCTCCTCACAGATCACTATGGATTCCTCCCAGACTTTAAACTGACGGCTATCTGTAACAAAAAGTCCTCAAGCCACTTTTAGTCAGCAGCTTCACAGGCTTTAGACTGAGGTGACCACGGCCTAACAAAAAGATGAGTGTGTCTGAACACAAAGCAATACAGAGATGTGAGTAACCCTCTTCGCCATCTCCAGCAACACAGTATAAAGAACACTGAAGGCAGTCAAAGAGAGAGCATGCTTGGGCATCTGAAAGACAGACAACAATTCAAGGAGATATCCGTCTTCATTTGAAAACAAGTGTTCTTTAGAATCAGCAGGAATTTTCCCAGAGAGTCAGAAAAATTTTGGCTGTGTTAGTCCTTATCCAAGTCCTATTATTAGCAACCAAGTTTGAGATGTACTGTAATTGTTTAACTTGGTCCTATTATTAGAAATAAGTTAAACAATTACAGTTCATCTCAAAGTATGATTAATAGTAACATAATAATACTGTGCCCCACCAGTCTTTTTCTGTGAAGTCCCACACTTTACAAGAGAAACACACACGTATTGGGAATATGTGGTCACTAGGCTACTAAGTCAAGCATACAAACATCATGCCTCAGAGAAGAAAAAAAAAAAATGAAATTTGGGACCATAATTGAAGTTCAGTTCTAGCAACATACCAGTCCACAGGAGGTATCAGAGTTCAGGTCCTAGCTGTTGTCCTTCCTGCTCTACATGAAGCAAGAAATCAAAGATAAAGGACCAACAGCAGCACAATCAAGGAAGGAAGGTTGCTAACAGTTTTTGGTACAAATCAAGTCCATCCCTATGCTTTTAGATCTTCAGCATCAACTTCTACCACAGACCATTGGTCTTGACACTTTAATACAGTCCAGGAGAGATAAATAACATGCAGAGAGTGAGTGCTTCTACGGGCTTTTAGGAACACTGCTACAGCACAGAGGAAACTAGCACATGCACTATTTTCACGCTTCCGCTTGTGCGGTGCTACTACCAGACCCGAACAGAGTGATGTAGAATTACAAAGAATTATCCCTTGCTCAGGCATCACAATAGCCTCCATCTTCCTATAAATACTTCCTTGTCAGCTTCACACAGGAGGGTAACACCCTGTCAGAGGGCCACATTCATGCTATGTATTCTCCCCGCTCACTGTTTTTCAGGAGGAGCTGAGTGTGTGCAGTAACTACTTGCCTATGCACATCATCTAGGGGAACAGCCCAAAAATAAGGGGCACTTATCTTGCCTTGTGCCACTGTTTCTGTCCTCGGCCAATATGCTCCTATTAAATCTGGACATCTTAGATGAGTACACAATGTCTACAAAACGTGCTTCAGAAGACGACATCCCACAGACATGCCACCATTTTCTCCTCATGACATCACTGTGTTTCCTTAGCTTTGAGAAGCCCTTTCAGCAGTTTACACTTCCAACATATCCCCGTCACACACTGCTCACACTGAGCAAGCAGTAAGTGGTGACATAACATCTAGAATATTAAAATCCACCCTGAGCTAGTTTGTCCCAGATGCTGCAGAGAAAAGCTGCATGGAAAAATGCTAAAAAGATATTTTACAATTTTTCCTCTTAAGCCTGCGTCAAATCTGAATTCTTCTTCATTAAGCTATCACAGGAGGCTCTTTATAAACAAAGCAGGCGTATTCCTCTCCTATAGCATATTCCTTCTCACTTATCTGTGTCTTCACTAACAGGATTTTCTTCCAAGTATGTATGTTCCTTTTAACAACGGAAGTATTCTCCCTTCTGCAATCCTGAAGCATGTTAAAGATAACTTCTTGGCATAGGTACTAAGGAAGCTGTCTATGAAAGGTGTCCTCCTAGATTAGTTGTTTGTAAATGGAGAAGGACTTGTGAAGAGGTGTTTGGTGGCTTTCTTGGACACAGTGACTACAAAGTAGTTGAGTTTCAAATCATTGGTGACATTAGAAAAACTGCCAGCAAACCTTTGACCCTAGATATGGGGAGAGCAGACTTCAGGCTCCAAGGAGGTAGCCTGTAAGGTCCCTTGTGAATGTGCTTTTGAAGCTCTCCATGAATGCTGGTCACATTTTAAGAAAAGATACCGCTTATGAGTGCAGGAGCAGGCAATTCCAAAGTGTTAGAAGTCAAGCAAACGAGGCAAGAAGGCTGATTTGGCTGTGCAGGGATCTTTTTCCCTTCCAGCTTGAGTTATACTGCAATTCTATCGTTACTCCAGATTTTGACAGCCTAAACAGGGATCTTGAATTTTTTCATACCACTGCAAGCAAAGAAACCTACGAAGTACAATGGTGTAAGAAATGTTAATTATTGCTTCCATAAAGAAAGGAAATGGACATTTGGGTTAAACATAGAGAGACTTTTCAAGCATAGCATCAGGAAAGTTGGGGATTGGGAGAGCTCCTTCACAGAGTCAAAAGAACAGTCCAAGCTGAGCACAGGGATCCTCTTTTGCAAAAGTATGAAAATTAAGAATATTCAAGGTTGGGTGATTGTCAAAACAAAAACATTCTTCAAAAAAGTTACCAAAACATCACTTCAGTTGCAAATTTGATGTTTTTGCAGCTACTTTCACACATAACAATTCAGCAACCTAAGGAAAGAAGAGAGAATACTACACAAGGACCCATTTCAGTATTCTCAGAAAACGAGCATGCAGCTGCCAGCAATGATACTTCAACAGATTCCATCTGATTATGTCCTGTACTGTTGATCGAAAGGGAGCAGAAAGATGATCACCAAAATTAAAAAGGAGAGGAATGCATTGGAGAGAAAGAAGTTATTCAAAGTTACAAATATTTTGTACATCTTCAGCACACTTTGGTTAATGTATTCACATCAGTTCTATTTTACAGATCAAAGAACTCAAGTATGAAGGAGATCTCCCCAACTTTTACAGTCCTGTAAATTAATACGATCACAATACAGAGCTGTTACTTAGTTGTCCCTGCTGTAATTCATTAAGCACAATGTTTCCTCTAAGGTGCATTCCTCTCAACTGGCCATAAGGGAATCTTTTCCAGAGTGTTCCAGTTGCTACAATACACATGGAAAACAGATTAATTTCTCCTTATTATCCTAAAACAGACAGGAATTGTTTGGAATACATCTAAAAACTGCCTTGTGGCAACAAATCCATTTTAAAAGCAAGGAAAAGAAGTGAGGATTTCACTGTTGCTGCATTTCTCCCTTGTTGCTGGCTGTTCAGTTTTCAAGGCGCACGCTTCTTTTTAACCAGCCACTCTAACGGCTTATGTGCTGCCTCTTAATCGAACGTGCTAAAAGAAAGTCCTCCTACCATACATCAGGACATGGCTCAGCCTGGAATTGAAACTGAGGAATTATGCAAAGCTGTGCTAAAGTGAAATTCACAACTGTCAGACTCAAGCACTAATCTCTCTTCACTAAGATTAGTCCCCCTACACTAAAGAAATACAGTGCACTTATGTGCTTGCTGCGTTGGAAAAACACTTCACCCTCACATACAGTAACATTTCCAGCCTTCTGCAAACATGGCTGCCATTATTACAAAGGCACATACTCTGAGTAAGTATTGACAATGGCTGTGTAAGCACTAGTTCCTTTCAAACTGATGCCACGCCGCCATGTCTCCCAGCCTCTCTGGTTCATCAGCATTCTGTACACCTTCTCTCAGGAACCACAGGCAAGGTGATCCTTACTGAACTGCGACTTCTTCATAAACACATGTAGATAGCTACAGCAACCACCACAATCCATTTCTGTGGTACCACTGCATTTGTAAATGCCAACTAAAGCCATTCCCCAGAGCTGCATATTATTAACCGACACAAACAATTACAGAGCATCCATCAGCACAGGCAGTGAAGAACAGCAGAGTTCAAGCTCAGCACTGCCATAAGGACCATCTTAACAACAGTCCTGCTTTGGTCTACACTTGAGTACAGCTTCACAGAGCACATCTCCTGGTGTAAGCACCACATGAGTCAGGAAGTGCTTCTACTAAAGGTTTGAGACAGCTATCCTGTCTGAGAGATGAAGGGTGTAAAATCAATAGTGTATCGTCACCTCTCTGTCAAGCTGAAGTGACAGCTCTCAACATTTGTCATTTGCAGAGGTGTGAACATTGAAGGACGATTTGATACAAAGCCACAGAGCGTTGACAGTACAGAGATCTCCAGCCAGCTCTTCACAGTCTGTTTCATAATGCCGCCATTGGGCGTTATCTAGATGTAAACTCAGTGACAGGAGAGGACTGTGGAGTTTATCCTTTTAATCCCGTACAGCCATACCCCTGTGCTCAGGTATCAAGGCTTCCCCTAAGGACATCAAGGGAATCAGAAGAGGAGCTTACTCAGAGGCACAGGGTATAGAGGAAGAGGAGGGGTGCCTTCAAGCAGTTGGTTCTCATGTTCTTAAGAGATTATTAGAGATGCCAGCCAGCGGAAATACCTCCACAAGTTAAGATGCATACACTTTGACTTTCAACGCTGCAGTCCTCCATAAAAACCCTACCATCCAGTTGAAGCAGCGATATATAAGAAACCTTACATCATTTCCTACCAACACAACTAGTACTACCAGCACAAGCTAGGCCTTTGGCCATAGCCAGCTATGCTGCTCTTGCTCTTACAGACCATACATGATCTTTATCACAGAAACATCTTTTTTTAGTGTCCTTCAATTTACAGGGTGCTTTTCTGCTTTCAGACAGATGGACCCAAAAACATTTGGCCAAAACATTTTGGTCTCCAATTTTCAATACATTTTCCTGGTTTCAAAACTCTATGTTCCCCATCTCTCCCCTCCTCAACCCCTTCGCTTAATTTTAGAAAAATCTTTCAAATAGTGGGTTTTGAACATAATCTTAAGCACAGCGTGGTAAGAATGGGTTTATACTTATCAAAGGAACCTCATTCATAAACTAAATCCTTAACACACTTGCAGTATGATTTTTTTTCTGTGCTATTATATTACAGAGAAGGGATATTGAAAATACACAAGTGGAAGGTAAAATAAATGGTTCTTTTCTTAAGAAAACAACAGCAAAGGCCTTAAAACTAATATTTCTACAGTCTTCCTCCAATGATATTTACAGCTCTTACCCTACAGCTCCTTAATCTTAAGAGTACTAAAAGTCTTCAGAAATATAGGAAGAGCCGTGTTAATGAGCTAATTCATTCAGCTGTGTTTGTTGTTTTTTTAAAGAAAGAAGAAAAAAATATAACACTTCCACAAATCTTTGCTGCTCGGAGGAAGCACGTCCCAGGTACCAAGAAAAGGCACAAGCCAGCTATTTCAGTCAGCAGAAAGCAGTGAATCATCAACCTGGCTTTACACAGGCTTTTCCCTGCCCTAGTGAGCTATATTATACACTGTGTCCTTGTGACTCAGGAGGCAGCCTGCAGTATGTCTAAGTTACAGCATAGTGTGAAAGACTACCAAAAACATCATACTGGTATGTTACACAGGACAGCATACTGCATTAAAGAGAGGACCAAAGATCAAAGAAAAAGGTATTTTTATACCCTTCTCCTTAACACTTAGAGGGACTCATGTCCATCATTACCTCTGTAGGGTCGCTTTTGCAGCCTCCCAAAGAAACTGTGAATTTGTGATCTACTCTCCATTGTAAGTAATAAGATATATTAGCAAAGGTATATGTCTATGAAAAAAATAAATCTATCAGTCATATTCCTAGAAGCCTAACACAGACTAAACTGAAAGCTCTGGTTTTAATAGACCTCCACCTATTTCCTCAGGTAATTCACCTGTATGCATTCTCAAGAAAACGATTTTCTTTATATTTGACAACTTTCTGTTCAGTTTTAAGACAGTGCAGGTCAAATTATTGTTGCTTAAAAGCTACGTTGCTTCTTGGTTGAGGAATGAAGGCAGGAATTAATGAATTAAGGAATGAGGACAGCTGAATAAATTAGCTTATTAACATGGCTTTTCCTACCTTTCTGAAGACTTTTAGTAATCTTAGGTGTAAGGAGCTGTAGGAGCTGTAGGGCTGTAAATATCACTGGAGGAAGACAGTAGAAATATTAGTTTTAAAGCTTCTTGGGTGAGGTCTACACAGAAGTCTCTGAAATCACTGCATTAATTTTCAGAATGCTCTAAAAGGAAAAGTAACACCCCAGTTTTATCACCTCTTATTACACTTTCTTCATGCCATTTATCGTTTCTTTGTCCCACAAAGGGCTGTAATCGTATCTTTGATAATTGCAAGAACATATATTTGAGTAAAAAGATTTAGATGGGTTTATAACAACTTTATATTGTTTGAAAAAACTTGACAGGTATCATCATTAGCTTCAAAGCTTTCCAGGCTCAGGAAGAAACAGTTCTCCCCGAACACATACACAATATTTGCAACTGCACGTAAATGCTTGCTCCCATAAACATATGTCTGCATATATAAATGCAAATCAATTTTGGTAT
>VZTU01026942.1:325-71617 GCA_013400835.1 Zapornia atra | reverse complement strand
CCCGCAGGCGGCCGGCAGCCGCGTCGCCCCGCCGGCAGGCAGCCCCCGCGCTACCCCGCTGTTCGCCCCAACGCGCCGCGGAGCCCCCGCCGGCCCACCTCCCCGCCCTCATTAGCATAATGTATTCACCTAGGCGGAGGAGCGAGCTGGGGAGGGCAGGGAACTCTCTCTGCATAATGTATGCGCGGGGCATTAGACTAACAGATGAGGCAGCCCCAGGTGGGCAGGGGGGTAAAGGGATAGCGCCCACGGCCGGGAGGTGCCGGGAAGGGACTGCGGGAGGTGGCAGCCCCGACGGGGAAACTTCTGGAAACCCGCGCTAATTTACGGCGGTTTATGACCGGGCTGTCATGCCCACGGTGCAGGCATAAAACACGGGGAGCATGCTGTTGTCCCGGTCTTTTTTTAGAGTACAGAAGATAAACGCGTTATAACTCGGCAGCCAGCTGCCCGGCGAGCGCGCCACGCGACGTGAGGGCTCGCTGCCAGAGGAGCAGCGTGCACCAGCACCCTACTGCGTGGAGCCCGTGTAATTTTACCTGATTTTCTTCCTGCTTGTTTATTTACCGAGCTGCTGCTTGGCTGCGAGGAGCACACCAACCTGTTTTCATTGCTCATGGTTTGTGCAGCAGGAAAAGAAGCATCAGCATCCAAAGAATTGGCCTCGTGGCCTGGTGAAAAGCCTGATGGTTTCTTCTCTTTTCCCCTCTGCCTCTTCCAATTGCTGTGTTTACCTGTTGTGATTGGTTCTCATCTTGACATTACCCCAGAGCATCTTCTACATAGCATTCAGCATGGCTTTTCTGGTGCCCAGCAAACTTCCCGAACCAGAGAAAATTTCTCAAAGCAGGCCTAGACTCTGCAGGAACACGTGGATCACCCTGGTTGGCATTTACTCACATGAATACTTAGTACTCATGAGATACAGACTTGTGGGATGAAAAAGAGAATTGTCCTACTACGGTGCTTCTGAGATAAGGCTGAGAGTGCTGATGTGTACTGTGAATCAAGTTTCCATACAGACTGATATCGGTGTGGCTTTATTACCTATTGTTTCCCATGTATTCAAGCGACCACCGCTGTCATGAAAACACAGATCCAAAAAGCTTTGTGGGTTTCATTGCAATTACTGAGACACTGAGTAAAGCGTACCAGAAGTTCATAGCTAGCCACTCCTTCTTCAGAGTTTGTCTTTCACCTTTCTAACAAAAAGTTAAAAAAGGTTTGGCGGACTCTAGTCAGGGAGAAGAAAACATGATGACATAGCCCTAGGTGATAATTACTTCACAATAAACAGTTAATAGTTAATGTGCCCCAAGCAGCACATACCTTATGATCAGGACTTGTGAATAACAATTGCTCTTTGCAAAACAAGGACTTGCTCACAGACTATCTCTTGGCAATAAGACGATGAAATAGTATTTGGAATGAATAATTTGACAGAAGAAAACAAATAATACCCACATGCTCTTATTTGGTGCATAGCATGGCCTCCCTGAGCGTGGTATGAGCAGTATCCAGGCCGTCCCAGGGGCGGCTGGTGGGCCAGCAAGGCGCTGGGAGTCTTGGCGCCAGCTCCAGCGCTTAACATTACCCCCTGCTGCTCATAGCCGGCGCCATTACTCAACCCTGCTCGTGGTGACATCCAGCACAGCAAAGCTGTGAACCCTCAGAATATGATTATCCTCTCTGCTTTAGGCAATGGGTTACTGAGGCACAGCTGGGAGCAGCACAGCTGCCTGCACCCTGCTGCTGCCTGTGCCCTACTCAAGTTGGTGCTGCATCATCTAGGCCAGGGCAAAATTTCCTCCTGATAGCAACTCTTTATTTCAGTGCAGATATAGATGGCCTCTGCTTGCTTCAGTGCCCCATACGGGGCACAGACAACCATGTACCCATATATAGGTGTGATCTGTCTCCATGTTTTGCTTGGCCAAAAGATGCAGTCTGTCTGTCCAAGCATCTCCCTGTCCCAGCATCGTGCTGTCTGTTTGTTTTGGACAAGGCATATTCCACATCAGAGGTGAAATAGACTGAGACAGAAAGTCCCTTGTTGCATTAGATTTACACATACTTACCATTGTAAAAATCGCCAGATCACCATGTTTCTGTGGGACGTGATGCCAAGCTGCTTTTCTGCTGGACAGCAAATTTCATGCTAAATGTTTCTTATTCTGAAGAGGTGTTATGGGAAACTTTTCTTTTCCTGTCTGGGACAAATAAAAAACTCTGCCATACTAGAATCAGTGCCCAAACCAGGCACAAACAACTTTAAAATACCCAAGAAATTGTTTTCATGTTTGTTTGGTAGGGTTTTTTTTTGCAATGGGTAGCTATACCTCTACACACCTGGGAGAAATGTTAGCCCTGCCTAGGCTCCCCTCTGAAAAGAGACAAGGCTCCTTCATTCCTTGTGTGTTTGTCTGCTCACAGGTATTCTCAGACAAAGGGAAACATGATGAAGAAGAGTGAGAGGAGAAAGACCAGTGCCAAGCCTGCCTTCTTGGTCTACCACAAACTTACACTTTTCTTTTTGTCAAAGCTTGGGAAAGATGGCATCTAAAGTATTGTTTAAAATGCTTAGAAATTATTTGGTAATGACAGAAATTGAGAATAAATTGTTTCCAATAGCTTTTTTTTTCTCATGTGTTTTCATATAGAAATAGACACGAGAGTATCTTTGAAGGTGCAAATTAGCAGTATCCTCACAGAGAAACCATGGTCATCTTCCTGATGAAGACATATTTACCCACCTCATAGTAAGGCTGGTCCAGGTTAGACTAGACTGGACTACATAATCTGAGCAGCAAACTAAATTAAACACAGTCTGATTAAGTCCAGCACAGAAATTGTTATCATAGGTGACGAACACAGCTTGTTTACCTGTTAGGAAATTATCTGGTCATGTCAGCCCGAATAGAGAATGTTAAGCAGCTGTACTCTTCTGTGTTCAGTTACTTGATACCATCAAGTGGACAAGCAGCAGCTTTGCAGTACATTTACCCCATCTAAACACAATAAACTGGAGAAAAAACATGCAAGACTCAGCCTTGCTGCCTTTGCTGGCTTGCCACAAGCAGGAGGCAGAGCGAATCCAGGACACGTGTATGTTCAGTGCCAGTAAGCCTGCTTCTTATTTTGCAGCCATGATGATGCCAGAGTCAAGAAGGCATCTACTTGGGATCACAGCTAAGATTGAAAACAGATTGCTGTAGCACTTTTGAGAATGCTATCCATGTTGGGGTTTTTTTTCTGTCTCTTAAAAAAAGCCACTCTCTTTTACAGTCTCTATTGGTGAAGATTTATAGGTTTTGAATTAGAGCAAGTAACTTGGTCTAAGGAGTCAAACTCCTACACCAGGAGTAAAACAGATGGCTGTTTGCATGGGCAAATGGTAATTTAACTGCTTGCAGGCAGGAACCATACCTCAGACGCTGCTGGTCACACTTAAGGTGATATACCACGCAAATTCAGGTTACAAAACACTTAAAATGCTTAAAAAGCCTGTTTTGTATCTGGTAGCTAGAATAAAGCATCTTGAAATAAGAACTGTACCTGAGATATATTGAGCTGGCCATTAACACATGCCAGTGAAGTATCAGAAATGGCAGATCAGCAGTGCTAAAACCCAAACAGTAGCAAAAAAGGAAGAGTATTTTCAATAAGGTCTGCTGAAGTGCTCGTGTGCACAGAGCTGGGGCGGCCACGCTTCTCACCAGGAGCAGAGTGCTCTCACTTTGAAGATTCGAATCTCTAAACGCCACGTTTCAGCAGATCTCGTGCATGACCAGGCCAAAGGTATTGACACAAGATGCTACTGTTTGCATTTCACGGGCCTGTGTTTGAAGATGTGGATGGTGTTTGCAGATAACAATTTTCCACCAGACAAGACCAGTGTCTGGAGTTCTTTCCATATTTTTTATGTCTACAGCGTGCCGTATTCTGGCTGACCAACCCGCAATCCACTACTGGATTTCTTTACCAGATACAACATAAACTTGTGATTAGACTTAGCAAAAACATATTGGGGAGAAATAAGCTGAAGCCTGCTGAAACAACAAGCCACGTTCAGTTTGAAAAACATTTTTTCATATATTGTCCAGCAAGGCAGAAGGCACAAATCAATGCTAGTACAAACTGGAGGCTGGGACTCCGCGTTGGAATATCCACAAGGATAAAAACTTCAGCAGTTAATAATGGTCACGCACGCTTTAAGACAGAGTTAAAAACCTTCTATTCTGAATGCTCCTGCTTTCAGACAGAGTTTATATATTATTCATTATACGTGTACTTGTAACTGCATTCTTCTGCTTCCTCCCTTCCTTTCACTTGTGCTCAGTTCAGCCTTTGGATTAGAGTGCATCTTGCACCCTAAATGAGATTTGACTCAACTTTTGTAAACTTATATGGGTGAAATGCAAAGTAGAGCCAGAATCCGTCACTTCTGTGTCTTGCTCCAGCTCTCTGGCAGCTTAGGTGGTATGGTATTTCTCACTGAGCTGCTCACAGGACCTGCCAAGATAGCACAGAATCACTGAAAAAGCCCAGAAAACAACTTACTACACTGTTCTAGGAAAAAGGAGCTGGGAAGGCCTTTCCCTTTCGAATATCCAAATTGATTGCCTTCTGCCACTTTAAATTTAATATAAGCACATTAAAGTACAGTATACATGATGCACTACATTAATATACCTAGCAGATGGATAACACTTGCTCGTGATTTAATACTTAGATATACTTATTTCACATCTACTGTACAAACACTTCATATATTTGAATCTTTAAGTCAGACTTATCTCCAGACTAGAGGCAATTGAGTCACATGAGCATAGGATTTAGTTTATTAGTTCCATAACCTTACTTCTATTTTGGCAAACCTGATAATAATAATAAATAAATAAGTGAATAAGCCCATTGCATCTGGATTTTAATATATTTCACAGGATTTCCTTTTCCAACATGATGAAACCAGCTCTCCTAGACCTACAAACTGACTGATTCAAGGCAAAATTCAGACCCCATACATTATTCTTTTCTAAAATTCATGAGCATTTTTCACGTGAATGTATTACAAACCATGTCATAACAGATAAACCAACTATCTTGGTTGACATTTGTCATAGCTTCAGATACGTGCTTCAAAACATAGCTAGCACTTGGGAAGCACTGGCAAGAATTTTACTGAAAGAAGAACCAGAATCAGAAATGGGATGAGGAGACCAGACCTGAGAACCTCAGGCTGCAAAAGAAAAAAAAAAAGACATCCTTGCCCTGGCTCCAGGCCAATTAATGTGTGTCGGTTCCCTGGTTTGTTTATTTGCCTATGAATGAACACCACTGAAATTCACAGGTCACAGTGAAAGGCTGGGAGGACAAGGTTTGGATGAAGAGTTTCTGAGCTGGCAAAGTCCTATATTAGCACACAACTCGTGTGAGTAGTCTGATCCAAATTAATAGCATTAGTCACGGAAGTAAACTTCCGTGTGTGTTGGCTTATTTGCAAGATATAAAAATGCCAAGATGAGGGTCAAGATGTAGGATCCAGCACAAAAAAGCTAATTATACAGCAGGGAAGTTTTTTACCTCTTGCTAATTCCAAATTTTGGGTTCTTTATAGCTATCTTTTTCATGTGAGGTCATTACTAAATAATTTCTGTATGCAGAAGCAGTTACTTTCCAGAAGTGACTTTACTTCTCAGAGAAATATTACAATAAATAGTGTACTCCTGAGATGTCTGAAAAAGGCAACAGTAATTCTGATGACCCAACACAAAGGCAATGTTACAAGAAATGAAATGGGGAAGAGCACAGTCATAGACACTGGCAGTCACAGAATCACAGAATTGTTTTATACTGCAGATAAACTAATGTTTCTATAAGCATTGTCAATATTTTCATCCTTAAAACAAGCTGAACCTTCTGAAGCCTACAGACATTGGGGGTCAAATGCAAAAGAATATTGTGGGACAATTAGGAGACAGCACACAGGAGGAAGATTATTTGATTACCAAATTTAAAAGAAGGATCCAGGAAGCAACCAGAAGGAAAATCACTGTATGGATTTTAAGATGTCAAGGGAGTTGCAGCAGGAATTCTTTCCTCAGTTCAGTGGATGGTGACCTAAAGACTGATAAAGTCTGGTGATTATTTTTTCTTTTTTTCCTAGTTTGGAATGAGCATATTACCCGTGACTTGTCTGGGATAAAATAACTTCTTACAGTCACTGCATTTTTGAGTATTGGTGCTTCTTTTTACACTGGCCTCCACAACTCTGCTCAGAGCCATGTTCTTCTCACTGTTTAACTGAATTGCTGTGATGATATCACGTCAAAATCCTTGTCAGGATGTCCAGTGCCCTCAATTATTTTCAACTTCCCTTCTTGATGCTGTTAGCAATTCTTTGGTCCTCTTGAAGTTTGTATTTCATGTTGCTAGGCCTGAGGAAGGCAGTGGTGGGCTCTGAAGGTCTGTCTTTTTCAATCAGTTGTTGAATCTCTCATTACTTCAGTGAGGTCCAGGCACAGGTGCCTATGAGCTCACTGCTACCTAACCAGCCAGTCACATCACAGAAGAAAAGTGTCACATCATTCAGCAAATTGTGAAAAAGTCAGTAGTCCAAGCACAAGTGCTCTGTCATAACTCTCAAAGCTGTTGCACCTTGAAAGGAAAAACCAAGAACTAATTTATTTTCAGATTTGTTGTCCCGTGTTGTAGAATTCGGTGAGATGTTGATATAAATTAAATCTATCTCATTTTTTAATAAAGGATGATTGATCTCAGGCAAATTTATCCTTCTCTTCCAAGGACAGAATTTAGCCACTGCTGAAGAGAGATTCAAGATAAAATGCAAAACTTTGAACAGATCAAACTTGGGTTCAACAGAAATCCCAGTTTTATTATTTGTGTTTTCATCTGCCCTAATCCCTAATTTGGCAGCTTCTGTCAGTGTTGGTCCCTTCCCCAGTTATTCAGGTACAGTTTCAAAAGGCTGCACCATTAGCAGCTGAAGACTTCAATCCGGTTTTGAAGGACATGAACAAAGGTTTCTGGGCAGCCCTTGCTTGAGAAATCATTCCTTTCTGATCATGCTCAGGTCAGGTATGAATAGCAATTCCTGTAGTGGAAAGATAAAAATAGCCAACTACATCACACCCTGGGAGGCAAAGGGAAGGGACCCCAAAAACCAAACAGAAAACCCTACTGTAAAAGGCTTATCTGCACCTGCAAAATAACTGGCTAGTTTCTCTGGATCAGAGCAAAGTAAATTTTAAACTGCCTGTATGTACATGACAAAACCTACCCAACAGGGTTACCATCAGTTGCAAGACAAGTCTGTACTATGGATTTAACTTTCTTCTCAGAAGTTTTGAGAAGACAGCCTGGTTTTCTCAGACCTTTTATCCCCACCAAACTGCCAGCTGTCAGGTCACCCACTTTCTTTCTCTGTGTAGTGGGCTTGGATGTGCTCTGTGTGCTGCAGCAGAGTGGGAGCCCAAGAAGGCAGCCAGCAGGGTCTCCAGCTCTCCTGGCTTTGTGACTCTGTGGGCTTCTCTTTGTCTCTCTACAGAGGGAAAGGAGGAAAAAAGCCCAATTCCTTTCAGGCTGCACAACTGTAAAAGCTTCAAAAGGGCATGGGGTGGTCAACCTTTTGGGCTGACTCCAAAAATCAATGTTAAAGGTCTTATACACATGTTTTTCCATCTATGAACAGCACCACAATCTCTTTTTATGAACTTCTCAGGGAAGGAGAATGGATTAAGATGTCTATGATAACTGGGCAAAAATGAAGTTGCTGTCATGAAAATGATGGAACTAAAGTGTCACTGAGCACAGCTTCTGGAGAGTTGTGGAGTTGAAAAAGTACGCTGGTGGTCACAAAAGTGTGTGAAACCCGATCATGAACATTTAGGACATTTTTCCTTGCCACTAGTATCGAGATAAAGGAGGGCAGTCAGGAGATCTTATCTGCTAAAGAATCCATAGATCTTCTGTAGATATCACAAGTATTCACGTGAATAAGCATAATAAAATAGCCCGGCTGCTTGGGATTACAGGTCCCAGCCTTGTGTCTGCATCATCTCAACTCCGTCAGGCCTCCAGCTGCCAGAGACTTTATTGCATCTTTCAGGGGCACAGATTCTTCAAATTACTGTCATAGACTTCTTGTAGATGCCATTTTTTTTACCCTGCTTGTATACTTTTAATGCCAAAGGTAAAGTCAATCTGTTTTGTTTTGCCAACTTGCTATGCCTTTAAGAAAATTTAAGACTTTGATGATAATGCTTGCTATGGAGGTCTAACCCAGGGAGTATTGGCTTACTGGAGAAGAAGACCATGAGGTAACCTCTTAATTTGCTATCCTCAGTATCATCCATGCTCCTCAGTCCTGGATCTCTTCTGCAGGGCTTCCATCTTCCATATCCCTGCTATGTCTTCCTCCCCAGAGCCCTCCAGATGAACACTTCCCAGAAACTTGCACTGCTATGCATTATAGATGCCTGCTTAAAGTCAACACAAACTTTCCCATTCTTTTGTCTTTCCAAGATGACACTGCCAAAAAACAGTCAGCTGAAAGTTACATGTGTGTTAAATGCTCTCTCCACCTCTCAGGGAGTTGGGAGAGACACCATCTTTATAGGTCAGCAACCTATAAAGTACAGGATCCACAGCAACTGTCAGTAATGGGAGGTGCTGAGAGACACAAAGGGTAACCCTGTGTAAACATTGCCAAAACCAGTAACATTTGGTAGGAAACATGAGGAAAGGGAGTTTATTGTGGCCCTTTATAGTTGAGGGGGATGCCTCTAAAATCTCTTTCTTGATGGAGCAGAAGTAGGACTGGGAGAACAAAACAGACAGGCTTTGATGGGGAGGGATAATAGCACTGTGGATGAAAAAGCTAAGGGACAGAAAGAGCTGTCATGGTGACACAAAACACTTCATATTTATCATACAGAGACCAGGAGGAGATATGGAAACTTTCAAGCCTGTGTTTTGCCAGCTGGCTGGAGGACAGAATGAAGCCATCCTATCGGGGCTTAACAAATCTCAAGACTAAGAAGGTGGCCCTTTGCAGGTGGAGGGGCTGCCCTGTGTACAACACTAGGAACGTCTTGTAGCAAAAAAATGTGCAGAGGACTTAAGAAAGACTATTTTCCAGCTTAGAGTTTTGTTCCAGGTTAGTTAAAACCTCTAAAAATGTGTCTTTCTGATGTTTCTGGTTAAGGATGGCTCAGGTCTAAAATTAAAACAGTCCCTGTGTTCAGGGGATGGAAGCAGACCCTCGTGGGCTTTGGAAGCAGCATTCCCCCAGTGGGGCAGGAAAGGGAATGTGTTTGATTGCTGCAGCTGAAGTATTTTCTGCTTGATGTGGAAGGCCAGGTGGGTGAGCAGAGATGTGGAGTTTGCTCTCTTGGATGAAACAAAGAGAGGAAAAAAGATCTGAGCAGAAGTCTTCTCCCAGGGTACACACTCATATGTCTGCTTTCTGACACATACCTACCCAACATCAGCACTCCAGTGGTTTTTCCCTGACATCATCCATAGATAAACTATCCTCCTCAAGCAGCGGGATGATCTGTGTATAATTTTTCACTACTACCAAATGCCAACTTAGGCCCATTAGAGAAATCTTGTGCTCTTAATTTTCTGTTTCATTTTGCCCTAGAGGATAGTTTCGTTCGACTATATTTTTCTGTACTTTTCTGTCCTCTGTGATAGTAAGTGCTTGAGACTTATTAAATATAAAAGCTCTTTGATATCAGCTGGAGCACAGCTGAGGATTAAGCCTGCCCCTCAATGCTCTGCCTGCTGCTGTCGTGTGTAAATCCTACACAGGAATCACTCCCTTCCACAGAAATCAGCTGTAGCCTGCATGAAACATAGCAGATGTTTCACAAAACTGATCCAAAAGGAAGTGAAGGTACCTTTTCCAATGAACTCTGTGATGCAGGTAAAATCTGGCCTCAGCGTAGGTCCCCTCAGAAAGCAGCACATAGGCATCTATAGCTCCCTCATCTGTAAAAAGCTTCCTGGATTCTCTAGTGGGTGCGAGCAAGCACTTACCACCTTTCTGCCACATGGGAAGTGATGGTACCAGCAACACGCCCAGAAACAGTGCAGCCAGGCTGGTGGGCTGTAGAGCTCAGGAGGGGGCTCATCACAACCACCCATGGGTGTCCGGTGAATGCCCCATCCTGCTCTTCAGCTCAGCTGACCCTGGCTCAACCCAAGATGCCTGACAGCATCGCAGTCCTAGGTGTTATGACTGCAGGCAACGATACACTCATATCCAGATCATAAGGAATCCTCAAAAGTTACCAAGATCAAAGCAAACTAGTAGTATTGGTCATCAAAAGGGCAATGAAATTTAGCTGTAAGGTACGAATCTACTTTCTTCTGGCAATGCTCAACTATTTTCCTGCCAATGTTTCATCAGCTGTACTTTACATTGTAGTTGAGTATCCATGAACATGTCTGTTTGGGAACTAATTTTTAGGTGGTTCACCCACAGGAATACAAGCTCACATGCTTAAAATTAAATGGGGGAGAGATAGATAGATAGATAGATTTTTTTTTTTTAAATGACAGCATGCCTGTATATGATTACAATGTGTAAAGTACTCCAAAGCCTTCTCCTCAATCTGTGTTTATAGGAAAAGTCCCATACACTTATAAAAGAGTGAAGAGTTCTGGAACCAATAGCATAAATCAACTGTAAAACTTCATGAATTTACAACCATGATGTAAAGCTTCCTGGACTGATGTGAGAGTCTGAGGGTCTTTGCAGCCTCTCAGTTAGGTAGCTGTGGTGCAGGCTGGTTGCTTCTTAGCACTCATCATAACCAAACTCCGGCTCTGTTTCTTAGGGGGGCTGCATGTTGCTTTAGCAATTTCATCTGGAGGCTGGTATGTTTGCGTTGGAGTTGGGTTTTTTTTCCACTAAATTATAATTTGAAAAGATATCTTGACAAAGAAACACAGATAAGCCATGGGCAGGTTTACTGCTGTAGCCTTCCCATTGCTGCCATTCATACCCTTGTGAATCAGAGTGCACTGGAGCAATCAGCTTTTCAGAGGTGCCTGACAGAATGTTGCTTCTTCCAGATTTGAGGCCAACATGAATTGACATTAGTTAATGGCAGTGAATTGCAGTCAGGAGATGTGACCCATCAAAATCAATCGCCCTCTGTATTTACATCTGACCTTTGTGTTTCTTCCCGTGGTTTCTATGATCCACCCCAGTTAAAGGCATGTCTCATCTTCCCTTTAGTTCAGAGACAGCATCCTTTCCAGTAGAGTTTGTCTGACTCTAGCTGCACTGCAACCCCATCCTAGTTCCTTAGGTTTCTTCAGAGCTCTACAGACAAACACCCACCAAAGACAGACCCAATACATCTCCATAAACACTTCCAGCAGAATTGTGGCTCAGTACAAACGTTTGCACTGCTGCCTCATGTAATTTTGTTTGTAGCTATATGAAAAATCATGCCAGGAGGTGTATTTCATCATAGGATTTATCACATGGCACAGCAAAAAGGGGAAGGAACACGCTTTACAGTAAGGTGCTGCCAAAAAATGTGTTTGTCTTTGCAGTTATCTGCTGGCTGGAGTGACCAGCATCTCTTTCTTATGAGCTACATATCGAATACCATTACTACAGGTAGGTCAATGATGTGAGGAAGCTACCTGAGTTTAGGGTGTGGCTCTCACATCAACTATCTCTATCTCCTTTTATTTTGTTTTCTTAATGACTAATTCTGTGCAATTGTACTCTGCATTTTTTTAGAACTTAAACAACTTGTTTTGGCTACCTCTTGTGCTGCTCCAAATTTTGTAGGATCCTATTTAAGACCACAAAGGTCACTATTCTTTCACCATGAGATGTGTATTCAAGTCCCATTAATATTAAATAGGATTTTAGGGAATACATTGAGGGAGAATAAGCCTCTTAAACACCTCTTTTAGTGTACCTATTTTATTTTTTTGGCATTTCTCACCTTTTGAAACTGTTTTCTTATTTTCCTGTCCATACAAGCATAGACTGCATCTCACTCTTCTAAGAAGAATCTCTCCCTTCCCTTGGTGAAGATTCTCAAGGAAGCCAGGCACACAGCTCTTTGCACTGATTTCTTTTTCACTTCTATTTAAGAGACACAGTTCGCTTCCTCTCTAATCCCATTTCCATTCTGAGACAAAAACTACTTCTCTGTTTTGCCCTGAAAAGGAGCATGTACTTGCCTGAAGCCACATGGTATTCTAAGACTACCATAAAGGCTCATTTATTTATTAGCCTTCTTTGAGCTTTAAAATTACAAAACCTTTATTTACAGTATCCTTAAGTACTTCACAAGTTACCACTAGCACTGACCGAGAAGTGCTGTGGGTTGTAGGCTTGGGCATCCCTGACAGAGTAGATGGCTTAATGTGGGTTCATTTTGGAAAGAAAGTGCTTTCACAGAATCATATAACACTAGGGGTTGGAAGTAACCTCTGGAGATCATCCGGTCAAACCCCCCTGCTAAAGCAGGTTCACCTAGAGCAGGGTGCACAGGATTGTGTCCAGGTGGTTTTGACTATCACGAGAGGAGACTCCACAGCCTCTCTGAGCAGCCTGGCCCAGTGCTCTGTCACCCTGAAAGTAAAGAAGTTCTTCCTCATACTGAGATGCAACTTCACATGTTCCAGTTTGTGACCGTTGCCCCTTGTCGTGTCCCTGGGCACTATTGAAAAGAGTTTGTCCCAATCCTCTTGACATCCACTCTTTAGATAATTGTAAGATCCCCTCTCAGCCTTCTGCAGGCTAAACAGACCCAGCTCTCTCAGCTTTTCCTCATACAAGAGTTACTTCAGTCCCCCCATCATCCCTGTAGGCCTCTGCTGGACTCCTCCCAGCAGTTCCTTGTCTTTCTTGAAACAGGGGGGCTCAGAACTGGACATAGCACTCCAGATGTGGCCTCAACAGGGAAGAGTAGAGGGGAAGGATAACCTTCCTTAACATGCTGGCCACAGTCTTCTTAATGGACCCAAAGTTCACATGAAGTTCAGTCTCAGTTCCCAGGCAGTGATGCTGACTTGTGGAAACTATTACGGCAGACAGAATTAGGATTTAATGTCCAGCTTCATGTGCTGTTTCCTTCTTGAAATGATGGCCTGAGATAGCAAGTGCCATTTCTACACATCTCTGAAATAATAAACAGCATTTCTGTACTCAAGTGAAGCATTTAGCTCCATCTCAACTGTTTTTCCATCATCCAGCAATGAACTGTTAAATGAGTTGAAAATCTCTTCTGAGCTAGAGATTTCTTTTCTGTAGTGCTAATTGCTAACGAGGTGAAACAGAATATCAAGATAGAGGAGGATAGAAGGGCTACTTGCAGGTAATTTAGTTTTTTAATAGTTATCTGGGGATATATTAGCCATAACTTAGAAATCTTAGAGTGAAGGCACTTAAAACTTGAGATTTTGAGGATGCAATAATTTATCATATTTGACTTCTTTAATTGCCTGTAGATAGCTTCCAAACATGTCTGTATGACTTCATAATTTACAGTTTACTGGGTAGTATGCTGGTCACAATTTTTAGCTTTGGGTGATAACTGCAAGGTGTCGGTACCATTTTTGCAATGATTGTCAGCTAATCTTGCTTATCTTAAGGGCTTGTGATATCAATGTGTAATTGCACAGAGCCAATTAGCCTTAGTGAGAGAAGTAGCTGGTAGTGTGATGGAGGAATGCTTACAGAAAGTATCATTCCATCTAGAAAACTTACAGCAGGAGAGGGTGAGAGAGAACAAGGACCCTATCATGCAAGGTAACTCTTAAAAGGTGTGTGTAATAAAGGGGCTGTGTGAGCCATACACGGGGACTCCAGTAATAGCTCCTGTGTTAAGGGGCAAGTTGCCACATTCCCGTTCCCTTTTTACTCATTTGGTTTTTTCCTCTCCTCTTGACAGTGGCCTTGTAAGCATGACAAAGAGCGAGCTTTGGCTTGCGTGGCTTTGAAACCGTCATCACAGCTGGTTGCTGCAGGGCTGCTCCTGGCTGGTTGTTCTGCCGCAGGCGGCTGCTCCGCAGCAAATGGGGCTCAGCACGACCCATGTGCCTCAGCCGCTCACATGTGCAGGGCAGTGGCATACAGAAAACTGACAATGGAAGTAACTTCCTGAGCCATCACTGGCATGCCAACACACTGGTTTGTCCCTGGCCTCTGCTATTCCTCCTGAAGTCAAAGATATCCCAGATGTCGATGCCATGGTCTTCCTTTCTGGGCTTCATGTATTTACTTTCTTTCTGGGTCACTTGTGTTTTCTTTAGCTCTTGAGTAGGCCTGTGTACCCAGACACTCAGGAACGTCTCAAAACAAAACGCGTTTCCCTAGTCCTTCTCTGCAAGGCAGCACCACGGATGGCAGCTCCTCAGGTGGAGTGGCATGGAGGGAAAGCTCCTTTGCAGTCAGGATTACATGAGCACCTTTTGAAACAGAGAAAAGAAAGAGAACAAGGTAAATAAATTCTTGCCCTCTGGATCTCAGACGAGTTTGAAAATACAAATGCTAAAGGCTCAGACCATAAGTGAACTCAAAAATAAATTGGTTTTGTGTACTTTGAAGATTCACAGCCAGTCTCATGACTTTTTTATGAAGACCTACGAGGTTCATGCTTTCTGAGTCCTTCCCATTGGTGGAACGGGTGCTTTACCTTTTGGTTTGTTCTCACCACTGCTGGTACCTCAAACACATTTAGTAAGAAAGACAGGCAGACTCCTCTTGCACATCAGGAGGCAGAGTTGGGTTTGTCTGACAGTTATGCAAAGCCATGTCATGACTGACCTGTCGACCCATGTGGGGAGCTCAGCACAGGGAGGACATTCCCCCCCACCACCGTCCCAGCAACACTGATTGGAAAACACACATTTTTTCTGTGTATCTGCACAGGCAGCAGCAGTCCCAGAGGAGCAGGGCTGGAAGGAAACAAGATGAGTCCCCCTCATTTACCAGGCTGGAATATGGGGGGATTATCTACAGCATCCAGGAGAGCCACAGTCGGTGCACTATTAAATTAAATGGCATAATTGTCAAAAATAGCAGAGAGCATTTCTGTACTGCCCGCTGTGCTTCATAAGTGTGCACGGAAATTCACTAACACGCTGTCAGTATGTATGGTGGCACAGAGACCACGGCATAGGGAGAGAAGGCGTGAATAAATTAAGGATTTTCTGTGTTGCCAGATCACCAACAGAGAGGCAGAAAGAGAGAGGGGCACCTTCGGGCAATGCCCCCGCCTACAGCAACAATAAGAGGTGCTTAGCAGCTGCTGCCGTGTCAGGCTGGGCATACATTAATGCTCTAGCTCTGACCAGGAGCATGCTTTTGAAGTGAATTGCCTTATTACTCCCCGTTACCACGTTCAGGTTGTCAGTCTGTGTGCGTGAGGCTGGATGCCTCCCTGCTGGAACAAAACTGGATGATGTGGTTGGGGGTGAAGCCTGTGCAGCTTTGGGGATGGGTCGGGAGCACCCATAATCCTGCCCTGCAGCTTCGCTCCTCCTGTCTGTACTGCTTGCCAGGAGGCCATGGCCTCTGTGCACCTCTCGGTAAGCCTAAGGTGGGACAACATGTATTTATGGAAGGGGAAAATAATAAGGCAGGAATCATGGCAAGAAACAGTTATTAACTGGGTTGGAGGTCCCAGCAGCTAAGGAAGTTCCTGATGGGTCTATGTGCTGTAGTATGCTTAACGTGGTGAAGCCATTATGTTATTTTTAGGCCCATTTTTCACATGTGAGGTGTGAACACAGGCTTCGTTTTGTTTTCAAAGGTGTGACTCTTCCTCCACGAGCTGTTCTAAATATGTGCTTCCATGTTTAATGTGCCAGAATAAATGCACGGCTACATTCTGATTCTGGTTTGGATTTTGCTTCTGAGTTTTAAGCCAGTAATGTTCACAATGACAGATTTGATATCAGTTTCAAGACCATCAGATACATGATACTTCATGGCTGTGTTGCCTTGGTCGTCTTTTCTCTTCCCTTCATTAAGTTACTGGCTTGTTCATTGCTAAGAGAAATACAGAGAATGGAAAGTCTTAGGAAGAAAATATCATTTAATTCCTTGATATGAATTCAACCACCACAACCTGTAACCAAATATACTTTTTTTTCTTGTTTGAGGTAAAAGCTTAGATTTCAGTTAGGTTTCAAAAAAAGTCTATTTCTTTTTAACAAGACTTTCTGGTCATGCTGGTAAAAAT
This sequence comes from Zapornia atra, assembly GCA_013400835.1. Lineage (NCBI taxonomy): Eukaryota > Metazoa > Chordata > Aves > Gruiformes > Rallidae > Zapornia > Zapornia atra. The sequence continues at coordinate 55,367 of VZTU01026942.1, read as the reverse complement.
CAAGCAAGAGTTACTGACTTTATTTAAAGTCTCAGCTGCTCAGGTAGCAACCAAATATAGTTGAGCTCTTGAAATAACAGCTTGCAATATTCTAGTATTGTTTAATTTGAATACAAACCCTAGTCTAGTGTTTCATACCACAACCAGACTTAACAAGTGAGATTCTGCTCTGGAGCCAAACTTCACATCTGACCCAGCTCCAAATATGTCAGAATCCCAAAATATATTTTAAGTATACCACATGACAGAGTCCCAGAACATCATGGGAAGTTATATGATTAATATATCCAATAGGAATGCTTTCATAAATAAATGAGTCCTTGTGCCACTGAGTTCTTCTGCCAGGGTGTTGAGGATGCAGGGTCAGGTCCTTGTTCATTTGGGCAGAATAGTTTTGCATTGTGCTTATGGACTTGGAGTGACCCAAAGCCATGTGTGAAGAGCACAACTTCAATTGCAGAGACAAGGAAAAAGGCCAAACTTCTCAAAACGCGGCCCAGCATGTAACGCCACATCTGCTGTGCAGGATGGGTCCATGGTGAGCTGATCCTCAGGCCAACTGCAAGGCACCCATTTGTCTGAGAGAGGCAACGCCACTGGGCTCCATCGCCCTGCTCTTCAGTGCTCTCAGCAGGTGGTTACCCAGCAACAATGCTGCTGCAGACAGCCTTGTCCTTCCTGCCACTGGATGGATGCATCACTCGCAGCTGCTGTCATCAGGAGGGAGAGAATATGATTTGGGGGGAGGGTGTGAGGAAGGTAGGCATAAATGAAGGAGATTTATATATTCCCCGCCCTCTAGACTGCTGCAGATCAGCTGGCTGGTACTTAGAGATAGCCTTTGAGGAAACTTCAGGGTTCTGAATTAATTCATTTCACAGCAAATGAGATTACTGTAAAAGAGGAAGGATCCCAGATGCTTGCTCTCCTTGCAAAAGAGTAAATGCTCTTGCATGATTTTTTAGACTAGGTAATTGTAGCACCTGCCTTCACTGAGTTGTGTAATGATGCGACTCACCCTTACAGTGACCTTCAAAGGAAAAAAAAAGAAGAAAAAAGAGAGGAAATAGCTCATATGCAGAAATACCTATAACACATCTTGCAAGAAAAGGCTCTGAAAATTGCTTGCCTGCTGGCTATGCCTTATGTGAGGGGGCTGGGGCTTCACCCTTGAGTCTCACACCATTCCTTTTTTACAACCAAAGAAGGTGACTGGTTTCTGCTTTTTCTTAGCTGTTTTTCCTACGGCTGGATTTGTAGCCTGAATAGTTAGGATAGGAATTTGGTGCAGCACTTCATCCCGCTCACCACTATAAGCCCTACAAATATGCACAAGAGAAAGAAGAAGGACTGAACAGGTGAAAACTGCTGGAAGTGCAGTGCAGGGAGCCCTCGCTGCGCGGCTCAGTCAGTATAGCCCGTACATACACCCAACCTGCTGGTACCTACTTTGCACCTCCACAGAAATGCCCAGTCCTGGCCAGCAGTGCCACCTCTTCCCCTTGAGCTACAAAGAAACATTTCTGTAGCCCATGAGGGGTATGAGACAAGGGGAAAGAGAGCAAGTGGGGAGGATGTACTCCCTAACACATCTATATAGGACGAATCGTAACTGTGCCCTTTGCTTCATATCTAGTTGCCCTTAGCTGCAATACAGCCAAAACAAGCCTAGTCTTTATTTGCTTTTCAGATTTCTCAGTTATGTCAGATTCCTATTCCACTAAAGAGCTTCCTAAAATAGGCACACAAAGGGTGCCCACATCATGGAGAGCTCACTTAATGATGTTACCTTTCTCACAGGCTGAATGATCTCCAGAAGGACCCTTTTAAAACTGTATCCTACTAAAACTGGTGCGATTTATTCCTGTTAAAATGTATGTTTAAGCATGCAAGGGAGCATAACTGGCCATGTCCAGTTTCCACACAATTTTCTGTTGGCAGAAAGAGGCCTGAATTCAGTGAGCCCTGTTCTTTGCATAGTCTTGGAATCTTCTCACTGCCCAGAAGCACTCAGCATCTCTCAGGGTGCAGACCTCAGGACCCCACTAAGGGTAAATAAGGGTAGCTGAGGCTGTGTCCAAGGAAGGCCTCACCTGATGAGCAGGACCAGCAGCCATGCCTGCGTTGCAATGCGGCTGCGTGGCGGGGTGAGGGACGCAGCACATTCTTCTCCCTGCCACAGGCATTCCCACAGAGGCAGGGAGGCTCAGGGGCTGCCAGCTGCTCGGCCCTTTGCTGCTGAAAGAATGCAGCTGAATGTGAAAACTTGTCACCAGGCTGAAGCCCCAATACACCTGTCCCTCCTGTCAGTCTCCTGCAGCAAAGTCTCGCAGGGACTTAAAAACTCAAGCCATAAAAGTGGGATTTAACTAGCCTTATTCTAGAATGCAATATGTAACATCCATGCTCCATATGTCCCATGATGGGAATGTCCATTTAAACCATGCTATGTAAACAAGACAACAGCTGTGGAATGGCATGAGCCATCCCGCAGTAATTCGGAGATGAGTTAGGCAAAACTTTAGAGGAACATTCCTTTTTATTAAATACCTATGGACAGAGAAATGGGAAGAATGTGTGATGGGGATCAATGTCACCTCCTTTTTTATGAAGTGGCAGAGCTGTGAGAAGCCTGTGAGAAGGAGGAAAATGGCTCCTCCAGCAACGAGGACAGGGGAAACTATTTCCCTTTTTTGTGTTGTTAACAGTCTTGCGTCTAGCCTGGAAAGATAACATGTCGGGAAGCTCCTAGCACTCACCTTTTATAGGTCAGCAGTGTGGGAGCCCTGGAGGAATGTACTCTGGCAAATGTATGGAAACAGCTGGCTACAGCTGAATGGGTTGTTTCCTCCCTGGAGATAAATGTTTGTCTGTCTTTTTTTTTTTTCCCCTATTTCCTTAAATTCTAAATTAGACTGCCATAATGCAGAGATATTTCCTGATGCTTCCAGTGAAAGCATGTATAACAAATGCAATAATGAGCACTGCTCAAAGCATCATTTTTTCCATTTGTTAGCTGAACTGAGAGGAAAAGGATTCTGGTTTTCTGTTTGTTCCTTTGGTGGGCTTTTTTTTTCACAACAAATATATTGTTCTACATTAATCTCTGGTTAAAGAAAATGCTTTATTTAACCATAAATCAAACAACTTGCCTGTTCCCCATCCCCCTTTCCTCTATTAAACTTGGATAATTTGCAACTAAGCATCTTCAAATTGCAGGTCAAGGTGCTTGACCACTCTTTAAAAAGCAGCCCAATGGTTTGATTAATTCGACTTTAACCTGAAAATAATTAGTTCTACTAAACTTTCATTATTGGTCAATAAAACTCCTAGCATTACAATTTTCTTCTGTTCCAGTTACAATATATGTACTGACTTCTGTAACAGACATAAAGATTTAATAACCTCCTAGGCAAATATTGACCAAGACAAGAGGTCAATATTAACCTGTCAGATCAATAAATCCAAACATTCACACTGGTAGACCAAAAGGCAAGACTATCAAGAAGTTAATGTTGCTGAAGCTCAGAAAAATACTTATTAATCACATAATTTACAAAACTAGTAACAGTTGTTTACTTGGAACATAGAAACTAAAAGTCAAGATCACCATAAATCCTACCTACTTTGACCTAACCAGAAACTAGGAATCATCATCACACACACATTGTTCACTTGGCTGTTTAAAAGCTGCATCTGACTAAGGCAGTTTGTCCTTCAGTGCCCACGTGCAGAGCTGAGGGGTCAAAAGCGAGAATTAGATGCACTCCCTTCCAAATACCTGCTCTGATAAATACCCTGGCTACCCTCACTTGCATTGAGACTCTGGCAGCTGGGGGAGGGGGGCGGGGGGGAAACTCTTGGGGAGAGGAGAAGAGATTTTATTAGAGCAGTTTCTTCAAAGCTCTGGGTAGGAAGCCAAAATATGCATTTGTGAAGATATTCAGCAAGGAAATAAGTACAAGGTGACCATCCTAAAGAGCTTTCCATCTGTGGTTATGGAGCAGTAAGACTTCTTAACAGTGGTTCTAACTTCCCCTAAAATCCGTTATTTATGATGGCCTTGTGATAAAAAGTTAGTATCCTGTCTGAGTTACAGAGAAGTGGGCATACACCTCATCAAGCTCTCAGAGCGGATTTTGGAAAGAATTTCCCACTTACTGCATTAATAGCCCCATGTCTGAAAGAGGTACAGTGCAGAAGCTGAGCATGGAGGTGGATCAGTCTTCCTTCTCTGCAGAGCACATTCTTGAATAGAACATTTGAGGTTTCTGGACCCTTTCAGCTTATTTGCAGAACTCAGACCACATCCTGGCTATGGATTATCTGTGAGTTGGAAGTGTAAATTGCCATGCAAATGAGTAGACCAAGGATCCCTATTAATAGAAAGGCAACAAAGACTTTTCAGGAAAAGAGAGGGGTAGCAGGCAAGAAGAAAAGGTTCCTGTGGGTCAGCTGTGGGGTTAGCGGAGGGAATTCGAGGCTTGGAGCTGAACCATCACAACCTCTCTCCATTCTCACAATGGGACATTGTTCAAGCATCTCAGTGATGTCCTCTATTAATAATGGTGTATTCTCCTTGAGTAGCCTGCCCTAGAAACCGTATGGATTAGACATCAAGTCCCACATACTTTAGCAAGGGAAAAAGAGAGAAAGCATAGAAAGGCTGGGCTTGCTCTTGCATTCCTTCACTGTTGAGGGCAAAGGAGTAACCCAAACATGCAGGAAAATATTCTTAATAAGGTGTGTAATCCGGTCATGAAAAGGGGAGGGAAAACACAACTGTAACACTAGCAGTTTGATCCTAGCTTTCAACATTGGGATCATGGTTGTATTCTGTGCCCTTCATGTTAATGCAGCTGAAGTGGAAGAGGTTTGCAGAACTCCATTTATTTCAGTTGTCAGCAGTAATCACAGTCACCATCACTTGTGATGCAGCTATGCCCCCATGTAACAGGATAGGGGTCCCCATTCTGCTAGACCTTGATGAAGTATAAAAGACATCGATCTTGTCCCAAACAGCATATCATCCAACCAATGGACTACAAGCCTGAGCAACATGAAAGCAAGCAGTGAGGCGGAGGAGGTGCTAAAGGGAAGTTTATAGCATTTCTAGGTTACAATGGATGGCTTTATAACCAGCCAAAGGTGTCCAAACCATTTAGAAGTGTCAAGCTTATTGTAAAATGAGTAATTAAATCATAACAGCTCTGCTCAGGCACAGGTCCGTGTGGTCCCCTGAGCAGGCTGATCTCTGAATATGGGTTAAACCACTGAATTCATGCTTAGGTTGCATTAAGACTTCGCTTTTCTCACACAGCTCTAATCCAAGCCAGCTACAAAGACCTGTAGAAGAGGCAGAGGAAGATAAAGTTGGTTGTGGAGGTTGAAGGAGGATGTCCATAGAAGGAATGCCAGTAGCAGTGGAAACACGGCAATGGGTGTAAGGTGAGGCATCAGCCTATTGCATCCACAATTTCCAACAGCCAAACCTGGTGCTGAGAGTTCAGAGGCCACTGGTCTTGCATGCAAGAGCAGCTGCAGGAACCCGGAGGGGTTGCCCGGAGGATGATATGCAACGAATGACCACTAAAGGCATAAAGGAAGATGCATCGGTGAGCACACTCAGAAATTAGGCACTTGAGGAAAAGCAGCATTACAAGACTCACAAGCTAAGTAGAAGGATAGATGGTCTGCTGGTCTACAGCAGAAATTCAGTACCGACTACACTAAGGTGTGAATTTATACAGCCCTAGCTGCTCTGCATTAGCTTCCTGTGTGGAAAGCCTTAATCTGTACTAAGAATGCTTTTGTGAGCACAATGACACATTTACTACAGGAGTTAATGTAGAGCAGCAGCTAATGCGCTGCGAATTCACACCCCTGCAAACACCGTCCTGCCTGCCCCTGCCGATTGCACAGAAGCGCTGGTTTCAGCAAGGGGCACTTCAAGACACGTACAGTCAGGAAAAGCGTTTCCAAATGCTGATGCTGTACAAGGGTAGGGCTGCCTGTGCAACTTCAGGGCAGAAATCGTTACCAAGGCTTGAACAGGGAAGCCTGTGAAACAAACAGGTCCAGACTTTTTGATAAGGTTGGGAGGGTATCCCTGAAGAAAAGATTTTTTTCTGAGGTGTCCCAGAACTGTTTTATATTATTGAATAACTGTCTGAACATATGCATGCTAACGTGCTGTATGTATCCTATAAATACGGTTCCCTTTCACCAGATACAAAAGTCTATTTCCCTCTTTGTTGGAAACTGTGAAACTGAAATACAAGTGAAATGATGTACCTGACATCACATCTGGAAAGGGGACCCCTAATCTCCTGATACTAAGCCCTGCTCTTAGGGAGTCTGGCTGTCATAAACCACAATTTTTTGTCTCTCTGAAGGGCAGAATGAGCCAAGACCTTGGCGCAGCTACGGATCAGTATATGATAAACCTCACAAAAACCGTGCTGCAAAAACCGTGCTCACAAAAACTGTAATGCATCAAAAATAACACTTTAAAGAAAGAGGCTTTTAACAAATCCCAGTCGCTTCTGAAAAAATGTCCCCTTTAATCCTACTGATGTTGCTGAGACCCTTAATCCTGGAATTGTTTTGCTTACTTGGGTACACATGGGGGGAGAATAATCTGGTTCTGTAGGAACAAGCACGCTTCTTTTAGAAGTGATAGGTTAAGCATGCAAAGTCTGTCATTACCATAATGACAAGAGTGATGCTCTATGAAGAATAGCAATGCATCCGTACTCATTCCATCACGGAGGGCATGTCACTTTTATTATTGAAAGCTGCTGATGTGAATAACACAGAAAGGTTTCTCAACATTTCCTGGTTTGCTGAATAGTATGTCACATTGTCACAGCACACTGTTACATGATCTGGTAATGAAACACCATAATGCTCTTGTGCATGGAAACAGACTTAAAGATATGGAGAGTACATTAGCCCTCAATTATCTGGCCTTGGATGGCCTAAATCTCAACCTTCTGGATACTTTTGTGTCTTGCATAAATGCGAAAAGTAGCATTCAGAATCGACAACCAGCCCAGGCTGCAGGAATGTAACAGCATCTTCCGTGAAGGCAGACAAAAAGTCTGCTGCTGTACATGGAAATGTTGGGTACCTATCAAGAGACATCCCACCTGCTCTTAACTCTATCTGATTTTACCCTTTATGTTTTACAAATAAACAAGCTTCCATAAACACTCAGCTATGTTCTGCTACATCACGATTATATAAAGAAGCCACAATGGGCCGCTTTCCAGGGATGAAGCTGTTTTATAAGTGGATGCTCCAATAGGAAACATCTGTCTCTTATTTATGGGCATGGTTTAAGCCACTGAATAGCTGATTCTTTACTCTTTCCTCTCCTCTCTCTCCTACTGGCCTATTCTACAGTTTGCCAACTATTTAAAATGCTTTTGAAATAACTTTTGCTCATTTCCAGGCCTGAAATTAGCCATGATACTACCCAATATGCTGACATTTCTGATGCTCAGCATCTAAGGAGATGTCTGCTACTTCCTTTCCAGCTCAGAAAGGATGGGTACAGAGCGGGTGAATTCCGCAGAACTCTGAGGCAGGCAGCTCACTCAGGCAGGGAATGGCTCTGTGTTACCATAACCCATCTGCAATGCTATCGTTACATGGTTGAATTGCAGTTTCCATTATAAGCTTCATTTTCTGGGGTTTGTAGCTCAGCCGTAACTGGCCATTAAAGTTGTCAGCCCAGCAATGAATATTATTCTAAGACTTTGTTAGAAAATTGGCTTAGCTTGCTTTTTTTTTTTTTCTTTCCCCTTTAAGAGCAGAAGTCTAAAAATAGTTTTTAGATGTGGGCTGTAAAAATCTCAACAGATCGCAATGCCCTCACCAAAATATCATGGGTACTTTGACGCACACTCTCAGCAAACAGAGCAGCAGAGACTGAAACATGGAACTTGAATTAAGGTTAATTGAATATCTTTCTGCATCTTGTGCGCCATGCCACTCCGTTCCCGACCTTCCAACTCTTATTAGAGACATGTCTATATTTAGCTTTCCTACATGAACCCCATTTGGTCTGCATGTAGGACTTGTTCTTGCAGATTCCTCATTTAGTTTAGTTTTGCTCAATTGCAAAGGCAGAAAAGAGCACAGCTAAAAGCTGTGCACACCTCTGAAGAATGCAAAATAAACTTCATGCTTAGATGGTACTTCAGAGCATTATGATTATTTACACTTGTGAGTTTCACCCTCCCTCTGCTAGCTAACTATATTTGCTTGCCCATCTATGTCTCCACTGGGCCAAAGTGGAGATTCCCTGTCTTGGGAAGGATTGCAAGGAGGAGGTACTAATTACCAAGGCTGAAGGAAGAGCAGTGCCTATTCTCTGGTGGAAGAACATCTTAAGCTTCAAGGATCCCTAAAGCTTTGTGAAATCTGGGTACAAGTAATGTGAGCTGTATTTTTGGCTGCCTTTGCCCTCTCTTTCCTGCAGCTCTCAGACAACATGTCTTCAGGTGGATATCTTGAAATGCTTGATCCATTACTAAACATCTGCAGTATGAAAGGGACATTCCTTCTTTAGCTTGCATAAGCTCCTCTGCAGCCACAGAATTTCTCTTTCAGATAATATGGTTGTGGCAAGCTGTCTACCAAACTGTTGAAAAAGACTTGCATCCCTCCCTTGATTTAATTCTGTGCCATGGTCTGACTGATGGATTGCAAACCTTTCAGACCTAGGACTTGCTTTTGGTTTCCTTGCAAGATGCTGTGAACACTTGTGATGAAGTTAGGCAAACAGCAAAGAGTATGATGCATCAATAGCATTGTCAATTGTCTTTGGAAACCAAAATTCAAGGGAATTAAAGTAGAATTCCACTACTGGATTTTGACCTGTTACACTATTTTCCAAACTGATGAAGACAGTAGAAAACCTAGTGAAAACACAAACCTGCTATAATACTCTAATACATCCCAAATAGGGAATTTTGTGCAACCATATTCCTCCTCTTCCCACTTGCCTGCAATTCTCAGTTTAGTAATACAGTACACAATTCCCAGCATATATTGCAATGCCTTCCAAAAAGTTTGCTGCCCCCTCAAATCTTCTCTGTCCCTGTGTCAAAAGTTGCTGCCCTGGTGGCGCACACACAGTGACACTACAGTGCACAACCCAATATATCAGCTTAAAGCACCACTGTTTCTAGTTGCTGTTAAAATACTGAGCAGGGCGCTGCTGCTGAGGAGCAGGTACATCTCCCGCTCCATGATTTCTGCTGCAGAAGCAGTAACTGTAAAAAAATGGGCAGGACAGCCATCTGGGGCAGCTAGGATTTAGCAGCCACTGCCAAATCTGACAGGGATCACAAATCAGATCCCTCAATTTCACCTACATTATTCACTCAAGCTGTATTAACTCATTCCTATTGTTTTTTACTGCTTTGGCTAACATATGTGAATATCATGTTGCCTGTTGCTTAGCCAAGCTTGCTTCAGACTGCAACTGGAGAGAATTTAGAGAAAAGCAACACAATGAGTTTGTCACTAACTGTTCTGGCAATGACATAGCCAGGAACTGGGCACAATTAGCCCAGGTTCCTGCAGAGAGAAGAACTGCTGCTTCCCTGCCCTACCTGCATAAGTAAATCACATTTCCTTACGTAAACTCCGATGCACAGTAGAAAACCGAAGTTTTCCCCCAAGTCTCCCTTTTGCTTGTTCAGTTTCTGAACTCTTATGTTCTATTTCTTTTTGGAATACCACTGCTAATGTAAAGGAAATTAAATATCAACATTTCTTTCAGCACTTTTTAATCATATGCTTTGTGGCTAGAAGTTATACTGTTAGTAAATTCATGTTAAACCGTGAAAAGATTACAGTGCAGCCCTGGGATTTCAAAAAACTTCAGGGAAACTCCAGTCATTGTCCCACTATTGTGTTACAGCTACCTACAGTGTTAGGAAACAGAAAATTAATACTGATTAATGTATTTCTCTGATTTACTCTCAATGCAAGAATGAGCTAACAAATTGAAACCTAAATTAATTTTGGTAGGAATTCAATTTATCCCATCCAAATTCATATCTGAAGATGGTGAAATTCATCACTTTTAGAAAGAAATGAAGCATAACACAGTATTTCTAAACCCATCTTTTTCCTAGTTTATTAAAAAAAAATCCCCATGGGCCTGCCCTCAGAGAACCCATCTCCCTGAAAATAAGAAATAGGTAACTCCTTCTAACATGTTGTCCTGGTTCTGGTCAGGCCAGACACATGTCTATATTTTCAATGTATTTTGCTCTTTCTTAAATTTAACACTGTGCAGACAGTAACCCTACTTTAAGGTGAAATTGTGGTCCTGAAGGGAATATGAATAGAAACATCTTGAAAAAAGAGCTGCCTATACCAGAAAATGAAGCAATAACCTACTAATAATGTGTCCTTGAACCCAACAATGACCAGCCTTCTGAATGGTTCTTCTCTGGATGCACATTGTTCAGGGAGCTTTTGGTATTTTCAGTCTCCAATCAGGTGTTGTCAAACGTGAATTTAAAATTCTGCTTCAGCCCAGAGTGACTGCTGCCTTGACACGAGTTTGTGCCTTGATAATGCACCACTCTTCATTACAAGCAAATATAGCTTCTTCTTGTTCTCCCAACGTCTGGAATGATGACCTGGCGTGCTGCTCAAACACCAGTTAGCAATTTTACAAAGTGGGAGACCACCACAGGCTTGCCAAGCCAGCAAAAACCATTACCCAGTCCTTTTATACTGCTGGCTTACAGACATATGCACCTAAGTCACATGAGCAGAAATGTTTCACACTGATGTGTGCACTCCTGCAAAGATTGTTGTCTGTTTTCTGCATGTAGAGAGGCAAGAGAGGTGGGAACCTGCAACATGAACCACAATATCTGGACTGAAATAAACTTTGACAAAAATGGTTTTGCTGCTTATGTTAGGTACAAATCAGTATAAAAATAAAGATGCAAGTGGTGAAGTAAATTCAGTTTTTTATATTTTGTGGGTGCAAAAGGCATCAAATTGGATTCTTAATGAATCAGAGGCTAGAAGAAAGGAAAAAAAAGGAACTAACAAAATGAATTGTACATGGGTCTGGAAGACTGATTTCTTTGAAGGCAGTATCTTATGTGCTTTTCTTGTTAAGCTCACCTATATCCTTACAGCACAAAGTTATTACTTTTTCACATGTATTACTGTAAAAATATTTAGTGCAAATAACACTTAGTTCCCACATGCATCTACTTTTTAAGCATTTTACACCTGAGGTACAATTTCTATCAGTACTGAAACTAATTCCTCACATCCTACTAGTGCATTTTTTTTCTGGCTGCAAGGGGCTATGTCAGCACTATAGCCTTGTGGGGTTTAATGTATGAATATGCATCATAACAGTGCTAAACTCCATTATTATAGGACTTATTACAGGGGTTTTTTGTTTATCTGCTTGTTCCCCTTAGTTATTACTTTAATGTCAGCACAAAATGCCCTTCAATCACAGGATCCCTTTTATGTAGACTTCCCATCCAACAATAAAGGAAAGGTCACATAATTCCCCCAAGTGCTTAACACTGATGGCTCTGCATGATACTCCTCAAAAAGTAGATAGTCTGCCATGGTTTTAAACCTGGTGGAATGCCAAGTTTATATTTGTATTTTAGAATATGATATACTAAACCTAGCACTATTTAACAAAATGTTAAAGCTCTTCATAGCCCCTGAGAAATTCATGTTGGTACATTCCCAACACTGACCGACAAGAGGAGTCCCAAAACAGAGGAGCTCAAGGTCAGCTGGTTAGTTTTACTGAGGTTTGGTTCCTGGAAAAGAGGCACATGTCACCTCCACAGCTGGGGTCTGATGCAGTGAATGGCAGCTGCCCCCTGGGAGACCTGTAGGGTTCGACAATAAATACATATTTCCCACATTGCAATCTGAGACTTCAGTGAGGTCTGGGCAGACTGTGCTTGAAATCCTCACCCATGCCAGAGTCCCCCGTTGTTGTAGTTTGGTGTAACTGCTGCTTCAGTGGCTCTTGTAAGCTGCAGTTACAGCTTTCTGCAAGCCCCATGTTTTGAAAAACACTGGTACATTCAAGGCCAAATTTGAGACCAAGCCTATCAGAGCTGGTCACAGCGCCTCTGGGAATCACATATAGGAGAAAAAAAAACTGCTGGCAGGCGCACTTTGCCACCGGAGCGGGAGTGAGAAGATGTAACAAGCTGCACGGACTCCAAGGCCAGGCCCGCAGGAGGGGGGGATGAAGAATGTGAAGAGAAAAGTTTCCCCTGCAGCTCGTGGTGGAGTCCATGGTGAAACGGGTGTCCCCCCGAAGCCCATGGATGAGGACGGGGAGCAGAGACCACAATGCCCTGTGAAGATTGATCCACGCCTCAGCAGGTTTGCCAAGGGACTTGTGACTTTGCGGGTGACCAGGCCGGGGGGTCTGGACCCGGACGTCAGCACCCTATGGAGGGGAGAGTCCTGCTGAGAGGCCTGTGGTGAGGGGATGACTCCCCGATAGAGAGGACTCACGCTGCAGAAGGTCGTGGACACGACTCTCGCGTGGGTGGGACCCCACGGTGCCGCAGGGGAAGGGTGTGTGTATGTGGAATCCCCCCCCCCCCCCAGCTGAGATGGAAGACAGCTTGGGAGGAACGGACTGAAACCCCTCACTCTCCATTCCCTGCCCCCCCTGTACTGCGAACGGGAGGGAAGAAGGGAGCGAATCTCTGATTAAAGTCATGAGTGCGAAGAGGCGAGGGGTGGGGGGAAGTAGAAGTGATAATATCTGGGGAAGAAAAGCAGCTTGTTGGGAATCACCGGAACCCCACTGCCCATTCCCTGCCCCTCCCCGCGCCATGTTGGGGGGGGAAGAAGGGAGTAAAATCGGGATGAGTTTTAAGTTTGCTAAGAAGGGAGGGGTGGGGGGAAGGTGCTTGAAGACCTGGCCGCTTCCTATCTTGTTCCGGTTCACTGGGTGTAGTAGTTGTAGTAAGTAGTAATAAATCACCTTTTTCTTTCCTTTATTCTGTGCTGTGTCTGTTTTGCCCATTGCACTAATTGCAGAGTGATCCCTCTGTCCTTATCTCAAGTCCTAATACCTATTTTCTCCCCCTTTTCTGCTGAAGGGGGGAGTGAGCGAGCGGCTTGGTGGATATTTGGCCTTTGGTTACGGCCAAAACCACCACACCCGTTTGAGTACCCCCGTGCCTATCGGTATGAAAAAGCCACCCTGAGGGTTTGCTAGGTGAATTTGAGGTTCCTCTGTCTTCCACAGAAGAAGGTGAGCAGCTCCCAGCTATAACACAAGAGTCTACATATCTTCTAAAAGCATATTCTTCCTTCCACTGCAACTGAGTTACACTGCCTTTTCGTTTCTCTGTGCAGGTGCAAAATACATGTTTTTGATGCATTATGAAGAGTTTTGCCCATTCTGCAGGATAAAGAATACAAGATGTTGGGCTCAGACGTGGTGGAAAATACTTACTTCTAGGAAGAGGTTATAAACAAGCTGTATGCTATCTCTAACACTTTATTTCTTCATTCACAGCTGAACCCTTCCTCTTGAGAAAATTTAGAGGGGACTTTGCTACTATATTTGTGGTGAAGTCACAATAAATCCAACAGGATATTCTACTCAAGGGAGAGATCCAGGGAGAATGGTATAAATTGCCAGAAAAAGCAGAACTATTTCAGGGTGGTCTACTTAGAACTAACTTCCCTGCTTGTTGATTATGTTGTTGACAGTTGGCCAAGATTTTTTTTTCAGAAGTACCTAAAGTTAGCTCAAAAAGTCATACTTGTGAACACGGATAAATGGCCCAAATGACATACATTCTGTGCTCCAGCATCTCAGCCACTGGTTTAATTATTAAGGAAGCACGCTGCTTATTCATCTTCTGAAACATTTTTAATATCTTGACTTTTGATTTTCAACCAACTGCGATGCCATCTCTGTCTAATCAACAGTTCTTCATCTATTCCACCAAGAAAAGAAGCAAAACTCTGTAGGCACAAGACTGTAAAAGGCATAGAAATGAAGAGCAAGATGAAGCAAATTTCCCCAGGATGGCCAATCCAACAGCAGTCTGCCAACATTCCCACTTTTTAGATGCCGGTCTGCCAAGATAGGAGAGCCTCTTTCAACCCCTCCTAAAAAACCCTAGTCTGGAAGATGTTAGCTTCACTCTGTGGTATCCTGTTGTTGAGGGACCTCACCAGGCAGCAAGTGCATGGAATGAGATAGTGAAGGAGACACCAAGGGATCTGAAACACAAGTGGTGGGATCACAGTGGGGTAGCACTGAAAAAGCTGGCGCAGACCCAGCGAGCTGTTTGCAGTAATAGAAGAAAGAATTACTACAGACCCTCATCCTCATTCCATGAGAGCAGTTGGTAGCTGTTAACTACATGCAGGCTATAAAAGGAGAATGAGAACCAGCCACCTTCAGCCAGAAGAAGAATGAATAAAATGCATTAGGTCTCCTACATGTGAAGAATCAGAAACCTATACAAACAAACTATTTCTGCAACAAGGCACAGTGCCAGCAGCAACAATCTGAACTACTTGTCTGCTTTGACAGCAATGAGAGATGTCAGCGACTCAGAAGACATCACCTTAAAATAGTAACAGCAAAACGCACCCCAAATCTGCATATGGAGCTCACTGTCTGATTTTGGGGGGAACAGAAATACTTTGGCCATAGATAGATTAGTTCCTGGGTTTGGCTTTTGAATAATTGAAGGAATAAGGCAGTGATTTAAGAGGAGTGGATCACCCGAAGTCCCTGCACGCCTTGGCTGTGTTAGCAGAGCTTACTGTTCTTATCTCATCTCGATTGATTTTAAAAAGACTAATCGTCAACACAGCAGGATACATGCAGAAAACCAAAAGGTTCAATTCTGCAGTTCTCTTGTTTGCATAAGCCTGCAGTAACTCACTTGGGTGAGTGGTCAGTAGAAAACTGATAGGAGACAAAGAGCTGACCTCCGTCTGGAGAGGCTCAAGGCGATTAAAGGACAGAGAAGCAAGGCTTCCATTAATGTTAAAAGCATTCGTAAGACCAGATTCCCCTTTTTCCTGTGAAAATGTGTTCAGATACATCTGTGCATTAAAAATAGAAAAGAGACCCCCTATAAATTCATGCACACTGAGATGAACTTTGTGGTGGGCTGAAGTTAAAGTAAACACTGGAGAATGGGAAAACTGGAAAGAATGGATTTGACCAGAGCCTCCAGTTAACTGTTCTAATTCCTTCTTTCCTCTTTTTATTTCATACCTTCAATCAGTCTGTGTATTTTTCCTCTGCAAATTAATCACTAGGGAGAGATGTATTTTTTAGAAAAGTTAAGGCAGTGCTGGTATTTTCTGATCAGGAAAAGGAAAAGTGATTGCTCTGACGAGCACTGAAAACACGAGCATCTTTCCATTAAAGGGATTTCCATTTCCACAGTGCTAGCTTTGAAATTAACTTCATACAAAAAGCTTCATAAAACAGTGTGCCTGTCTACAAGAAGAGCAGCGTTGGCATCAACCACTATCTTTTAGTTTCTTTCTCACCCTCTGTGACTGTAGATTGGTTAATCAAGATGCTCGTCCAACTGAGTATGTCTCTCATTTTGATGCTCCTAGGAGCACTGTTAATCCTCCTTTCCAAGGAGGGCACACATTTAAGATTATCTCTTGTAATAATTCACTGTGAAATGCTCACAAGCAGCCAAGGGACTTTTCAGTCTTGACACTTGCAGATCAAATATCCTAAGATTTGCTTGGTGAGGCTGTTCTGAATGTTGTCCTGTCATTTACAGATCAAGTCTAAACTTTTCACCATAACCTCTCACGTGCAAAGCTCCCGCCACTTCCTCCTTAAAATCCTTCCTTAAATGCATTTCCTTTGAAAGGCTTCCAAAGTTCCTCTGCTCACCAATAACATCTGCACCCACTTTATGGTAAAGTAATTTTAGCGACTCGTGCCGAAAGTAGAATTTGTGCTGCCTGTAGTGGAGCCTAATCTTCTGTCTGTTTGCAAAGTGCATATGTATCTTAAGATCATCCCCTTCCTTCCCCCCTCCAAAAGCAACCAGAAACTGATATAGCCCAGGGTCAAGTTTTGATGGCGGATCCTCTGGCTGGGTCACGCCAGTGGATCTGCTGAAGGAAACAGCAAAAACTTCCAACCAGTTTCTTTGAGAAAGAAAAAAAAGGGAAATATTTTTATTGCACCAGGAATGCTTGGAAGCCTCACAAGCACGCTTCTCACACAAGGACTATTTGCAAGCCTTACAGACTAAATTGAAAAAGCAAAAATTTAACTATTTCTCATTATGGTCCCCATTCTACAAGACATACTTTTACTGGAAGCTTAGGGCTTATCAGCATAGACTTTCTATCAAGAACAAGTTTTTCAGCTTACCCAATTAAGATTAAACAGCTGCTTTATCCTTTCAGTGTATATTTATATGCCTGTCTTCTCCCTGCAAAGTCCCACAGAATTAAAGTTGGCTTATTGGCAAGGCTGACCTGGAATTGTGCTGTAACACCTGATTACCGCTGACCTCCACCAAAAAATCAAATGTACCATGAAGGATATGTGTCCCCTTCACCACATCAATTTCCATTTCCTTGGGACCTCCGCAGCCCACATCCTACTCCAACCTCTCATGCTGCTGCCTTTGCCATGGGCCAATGTCTTGCCAGATGGTGGCTGCCATTCCAGCCTTCAGCAGTGGCAACAAGTGGAATCTGGTCACTAAAATGGCAGCAGCAGTGATGGAAGCTGTGTGGAGGCAGTGACTGAGGAGTATATTTTCCCTAAAATGGCACCTTAAGGAATGCATGTTTGCTTTAGGTGCACAATATAGTATAACCATAAGGTGGGGCCATAAAGACACAGATAGTTGAATGTGACCAGGAATAGAGATTCTTATATATAGACTATTCTGGACTTTTAATTCTATGTATTTAGATACCCAAATAAATGGCCTCTTTTTCTGAAAGGCTGAGAACTGCTTTTACTAAATATGGAAATAGGGTATCTAAAAATAAACACACAAGCATGAAGATGTTAGCCTTATTCTATAAAATGGGGGCAAGAGAACTGCAGCAACTTATATGTCCAAAATACTTCTCAAAAAGTCCCTACTCCCACCCACCCCTCGAAGAGCCCTGAGCAAAACAAAACAAAAGAAAAAAGCCTTCACTAAAGTTCCCAGAGTTGAGCGAGCATGTCAGGAAAAGGCACACAGAAAAGATTGCTAGGGATAAGTGGGCTCCCTGTGCATGAACAGCCATTTATGTTGTCAAAAGACAATACAAATTTGACATTGTTTTACTACTTTTCACATTTTCATTTTATGGCAGCAATCATAATAAGCCAGCAGAAGGCAATACTATCTAATGGCAAATGAACAACATGAGCACTCATGGCATTCCCAGCCACTACAGAGAGTGATAAAGCTGCACAGCGTCTGGAGTTTTGCTACAGTGACAAGCAAATATAGATACATAAATGGAGTTTACAGTTAATCTTCATATTTTTGGAAGTCCTTCAACACAGCTCCAGCAAAAGCTTTTCCAACACCTTTGTTTCGAACTGGAATCACCATTAAACCTATAAAGTTTCTGCCCAGACACAGAAAATCCCCTTACTTGAATTCCCAGGTGTATTTCTGATTTCTCTGTTTAATTACATGCCTGAATTTTAATTTCAATTTATCCTGGAAGCTTTTTTCGATATACATTTAAGTCATATTATCAAGTGGGCTAAACCCTTCCACATATAGCAACACAAATCTTTTTGTTACCCAAATCCCAGCAGTCAATATTATAGATTAGAGAAGTAAATTCCTGGGTTAGTAATTTATATCAAACTAAAAGGCAATGCCTTTCTTTAAGTGCTAAAGTAGTCCTCCCAAATTACTGCAAAATGTGAGTTAACTGTTTTACTCAGCACAACACTCTCGTACATATTTCTGTCTCAAATTTCCCCTCTAAATACTTGTAAAAAAATGTGCCATGGCTGAGCTTGGTTGGAAGTATTTCTTGCTTCCTTTTTGTCTTTCGTGGCTCTCGGTGTATTCTGCGTACAGCAGCATCTCCTAGTGGGAGAGACGTGAACAGGGGAATTTTTGCTTCCCACCGTCTCACTACATTTCCATATGCTCTTGCAATCAAAGCAATCAGTTTGGAGCAGGTATTGGTACCACTGCCGCACAGCAGTATTTTCCTTTGTTGAAATGTTTCCTTTCTGATTTAGAGACAGATGAGGCAACGTGAGGATCATAATCCTTCCCACCAGCTGCCAAGAGGCAGGGTGGGCTTTGCCAGAGGGCCCTGTCCAAGGGTCCTTTGCGGGAAGTTTCTCAAAGGCTTGAATCAGATATCAGGTCTAATTTTGCACTACTTTATACTAGTGTAATGCTACTGAATCCCTGACTTTTATCAGCTTAAATGAAAAAGGTGTCTACTCACTTTCTAAGCAGTGCATAATGAATAATTTATTCTCTCTGTTATCTGGGGGAAAAAAAAGTGCTTGCCTGAAGTTATAGAAGTAGTGTGGATAGTTTCCAGATAGGCAACAATTTATGAAGAATTGGGGGAATGCTTCAGTGCTTTCTGTAGAAAGGTTAGAGAGATGCATAGGATTTCAGTATGCTAAATGCAGCAGAGAGATTGTAGGCATTGTTAATTAATGTGAAGCTAGCAGGCTGGACTTGGGTTCATCAGTGTGCACAGAACCAAGTACAGTGTTTTCAACACTCTTAGGATGGGCATAATCCTCTGAGCTGTTGGACACCCACTGCATTCCCTTTGGTCATTGCCACTGCTGGGCACAGCATAAAAAGCCTGCATTCAAGAGGTTGCTATTCAGGGCAGCTTAAGCACCCGCTTAGCTCCTCTTGAAGTCAAGATTAAATGTCAGGCACATGTTTCGGGACTTTCCTGAGTCAAGTCAAGTCCATTGTTTGGAAGGGAACTTGCCTACTGAATTGATTCCTAATCCTAGTCTTTATATCCACGCTTGCATTACACCAACCCACAGCTATCTGGAGCTTCAGTATTGTTTTCTCTAAAGACTTCTGAAGAACGTTAAAGCAGAGCAAGTGTTCAACCTCCAGCGGTAAAAAAAGAAGCAAAGAAGCAACATGGAACTTGTGCAGGAATATGCTCTCACACGTTTTCCTATCCTCTGCACAAACAAAACAGAGTATTTTTTTTTCTTTTCTTTTTTCTTTTCTTTTCTTTTCTTTTCTTTTCTTTTCTTTTCTTTTCTTTTCTTTTCTTTTCTTTTCTTTTCTTTTCTTTTCTTTTCTTTTCTTTTCTTTTCTTTTCTTTTCTTTTCTTTTCTTTTCTTTTCTTTTTTTTGTTTCATGGGTTTTGATGGGTTTTGATGTCTGCTCCCCTATAATCTCTCTGGCAAGGGAAACATCATACAGGAGTAACAAACCTAGCATTATTTATTTATTGAGCACTTTGTGATTGACATTTATAATACCCAGAGGGAGACATAGGCCCTATCTCAAGGGTCTCACAGCCTGGAAAAGCAACACAGTTTAGAGTCATTGGCCAAACAATCAGAGCCAAATACATGAACCTTAAACAATTCACCATTTACATTTAAGTGTTGCTTTTTTTTTGCTGGATTACTATAGAAAGGCTTAGCAAATGAACAGTATTTGGGGGAAGGGGGAGGGCAAATGTGGATTCTTTCCACTGCAAAGTAGAAAAGGCAGATAAAATACTATTTTTATTGCACCTGGAAAGACTAAATACACTTGAAGAACCAGGGGATTAAAATCTTCAAGAGAACTGGATGCTTGTGCTCTGTAATGGGCAGAACTCGCAGAAATTCTGAAAATAACTGTCTCCCTTTAGCCTGCAGTAAGAATTTGAAATGTGTTAAGAATTGATGTGATCTCAAAACCTAGGACCCACAGCACTCTCCTCTTCTTCCTCTCTCCCTCTCTCCTCTCCAAAACTCCTCTGTTAATCTGTATTGAAGTATCCCAAGTATGAAAATCCCCTTCTTTTCTTTTTTCGTGATAGCCCAAAGAAGGTACTGCAGCCCCAAGGGATCAGGGTTAACTCTATATACTCTTAGTAACCAGCATCACTGGTGATGTTGCTTCAGCTCAAATATTATTTCAAATATGGGGCATCCTACCAATTCTCCTGTTATGGTATTAATGCTTCCATATTGTACACAGTTTCTGATATGCTATACACTAATGGAAGAAGAAAAACCCCTTAAAATTCAGTAAAATCAACATTCTTTTTTAAATATTGAAAATAAATTACCAAGATTAAAAAATGAGTGGGTTTTTTGTAAAAAAAGTATTCCCTGCCATTTGTTGAAAATCTGTGCTTTTCCTAATTGAAATCCATAAGAACAAATGACATCAGCACATTAAATGTGAATCCTGGGGATAGATTCACATCCAAAGGTAGCAGAATGCTTCCTGGTTACGGCTCCTGCAGCTGGGAAATGTGAATGCCTGCGGCTATTCTCAGGGGCCAATTTATTTATGCTCCCCCCTGTGCTGACCAGCTCTCTTCATGAATGCATTTACTTGGGGAATAGTAAAATAAAATCTTTGAGCACAGACTTCTCAGCTCCTCACGGGTCTCCAAGGAAATGGGAAAAGAGGTCCCTCATTTCTCTCCTTTCTCCACTCCTCACATATATAAAGGTTTTGGTCCTGTGACACAACCCTGGTTTATAAAAAGCAAACACTGCAACAAGAACAACAGAAATCATCACAGCTATAGGAAGTGAACAGCATGAAATTTTGAACAGGAAGGCTAAGTTTAACCCCAATTGCCCTGTTCAGGTCTAGCCTAGAGCTAGAAAGAAAACAGCTGGAAAGAAAAAACGCTGTTGCGTGGCGGTGTTTGCTGCTTCCTGAACAGCTATGGACTCTCAGAGGTAAACATGTGAGTGCTCCCAGTTTTGGAGACCCCAGATGACATTGGTTAATCTACCCCTTATAAATGAAATCTCCGCTCTCAGGGACAACCTAACCAGGGGAATGGAGCCTGTCCATTTTTCTGGCAGTATTTTGCCTTTTGAAACTACACAGGAACACACTTACATATATGCTTAACAACCTTAATCTAGAAGGCACTTAAACACGTGATTAACTTTGGGCACATGTTTCTGAAGCATAAGAAGGATACAAGAAAATGGCTGGTTTGATCTTCTGGCCAAAATGTAAATAAATAAACAAAGCTTTTGTGTTAGTCTGATATGAAAACAAATGGCTTTTTGACATCAAGGAGAAAAAGAAAGGTGATGGGAGCTGAAACCAATATGAATCATAGAATACACTGAGTCAGAAGGGACCCATAAGGATCATCAAGTCCAACTCCTCATCATTTAGTTGCATTTTAGGTGCTACCATCCTTTCATCTGCTTTCCTTATTTTGCATTCTACAGCAGTCAAAAGTGCTAAAGAACACTGTTGAAACTGAAAATGCTTGAGCATTTCCAAATGGTGTCAGACCAGCACTGCTTTCTTAGCATGTAGCAAATAACTTGTCAGCAAATGTTCATCTGTTTCTAGAAACAAAACCCCAAACTGGGATCTCAGTTACAATGAAGCAAATCAGGTAGAGGTCAAAGGAGGAGGAGAAACCAGAGATGCCTCTCACCACAGGCTAAGGAGAAGTGATGCCTGTTTGTCCCAAGTCACAGCAAGCATCTACAGAAAAATAGTTCATCTCATAAAATAATGCCACAGGTTATGCTACTTGCTCTTTTGTAAAGAAAACGCTTCCCTTTTGTTCTTGCAGATGTGATCTGCATCTGCGTGTTTCCAGGACAATGTGTAACCACATGGCAGAAGCTGTTACTAAAAGATAAGATGGCAGAGACCTATTTTCACTTCTTTCAAAAGCAAAAGCACCAAGACAAAACTAAGTTGATCCTTGCATATGAAAATTTACTTTATATGTTAGGCACTTTACTACTGAAAGAAAGTCACTGGCTTTTATTGTTGTTTTTATCATTTTTTTGTTGCGGGATAGTAAAAATTGCAGTCTTAGCAAAAGAGGTGCTAAACCAAGGCACTCACTCCACTGCTTCCACTTTAGGTGAATTTGAAATCCTAGTGCCACCACTTCTTTCAACAGAAGTCAGTGGTGTAAAAATAAAAGGTGAATTCACCCACTATGAAAAATGAAATTAAATTAGGAGAAACTGCTAGAAAGAAGCTACAGATAGGTAAAACCCCACAGTTTTAAAAGCATAGAGTAAGATTGAGACCATTAAGGCCATCAGAAGACCTATAAATATAAAAGGATTTTTTAGATGGGCAGTTCACACATCAGAAAATATTTTAAATAAACATTCTTCATGAATGCTACTACTTCACTTGTGCTTGAAAATGAAATTAAGCATCACTGTTTAATTTTTTTCATGCATGTAATGTTACATGAATCACCTTCCACTCTTAGAATCTTTAGTTATTGGGTTTTTTAATTACATTTATTTATACTTCTGCAAAGTGAAAAGCACTCTCCAGGTTCTCTTGGTTGAAAAGAACACGCTGCTACACATTAAAAAATCTGACCTTGAAGAAGTTCTACTTGATGGGGTACTACAATTACATGGCTGTAAAAGGAGAATGTGTCACTTTATAGGATGCTTTTGAGTCAAGTTTTTCCTACCATTACGGAGCTTCATGTGCCTCCTCCAGAGCTAGTCCCACTGAAGTGGACAAGGCAGTCAGTGCAGAATCTGGCCCTGGTCAGACAGAGTCCATAATATTTAATTGGTGTGACAAGCTTCCCACGTATTGTCAAAATATCTTGTGAGAGGAATATTCCAATTAGTTTCAGAGGGCAGCGGTCTCTTTGGATAAGGACAGAGGCAATTTCAGCTTCTTATATTGTTTCAAATGTACACAGAAAAGCAGGGTTTCTGAAGTGTTACTGCAAAGTCCTCAAGGTTTATGGCATTCAGCTGCTCAGCCACAGCATGGTACTTTTAAGGCTTAATTGTGCTTCAATGTTTTAATTATCTTATATTTTAGTTTTGGATGGTTTGATCTACAGTCCACATGAGCCTATCTCATTTCCATCATTCACATGAGAAACCCTTTGAAGCCAAACATATTACCATGTGACTGAGCTCCTCGGGACCGAGGGTATACATAAGTAGTGGAGCCTGTGCAGTCATATCACATAGGGGAGCAACTGGGTTTTGCGTTGCCTGTGGGTTTCTTACTGCCCATGTGAAGATACAGTAGGAACCAGTGATGTAGACATGGAGAAAAATTGGGAAACCATTTTTAGACACAGGTTTTCATGTTTGNGTGTGCAAGTGGCACATCTGGAGCCACAGGAGAAAGACAGGAGCTCTAGTCGTTCAGATGAGTCTTTGTTCCATCTTAATGGAAAACCTATAAAATATCAAACTGCCAGAGACAAACAGATCTGTGAGGGGTTTATTAGTTTTACAGGTCTTATAAAAATTACTGGAAAAAAAAAAAACTTTCATAGCTGAAAACTGAAAAGGTTTCATGAGCTTAAGCTTGGCCTGTTTGGATCACAGCACGGCTATGCTTCTACAGCTGGGTTGTGGCACACCAGCTGCAAAAATTCCCTAGGCTCTTGCTTTTGTTTAGCTGTTCCCTAAGGCCAGATGAAACCTTGTAGTTGGAGTTTCTGTCTGAACACAACTTCATGAAAGCATTTAGATCCCTGGATATAGCTGAGGTTCTTCCAAGTCATAGCTTGCCTGGTGATTTCTAAGTACTAATGCCCTAGACTGAAGTTTGCAGCTGATGAAACCACTCAAGAGTATTACAGGTCTAGGTATAGATATATATGTTTACCTACACTCCATACTCAAGGGGCTTGCCAGGCATAATTGCCAATCAGGAGGATAAATTTAATTAAGAATTTATGTCATATTTCCAGATTTGAAGAGGTATCACAGAAATTATAGACTAGCCTATGAACAGGGATGAGACTCTTTGTTAGGGGTTGCAAGATGGAACAACTACTCTGACTTTCAGTCTGTGACACAGAGGCCGTAATGATGGGCTACATCCAGCAACTATCAGCTGTAGCAGTTAGAAGAACTCATCGCCTTGGTCTCCACGGCAGAGCTATGTCATTCTCTTACATCACTTACAGCCGTCCTAGGATGACAATTAGATTGTTGTTGATGCCTAGGTAAGTCAAAGGTGGCTGGATCGCCACCATCCGGCTAGAAATCGCAGTGACAGTCCCCTTTCTCCTATAATCTGTATAAGGACTGGTAAAGATGATGTCTTTATAGAATGTGCATGTGGAAGGTTTTTCTTAGAGCTGGTGAAACCACAGGCAGGCAGATTCTGCTGCTTTCTGAGCCTTTCCTGTTACAGGTATAAATATCCCAGAAAAAAAGGGGGGGGGCGGGAATCCCCTCACAAAAATTAAGCATAGTTCAGTGATGTGTGCCCAACCTGAATATGTGCCAAATGCTTTAGGTGCACAAACAGAAGTCCTGCTCATTACTGAGACAAAGATCTCCTACGGAGTTACCTGGAAAATAAAGACAATAAACTATATGGAAAGAAAATCTGTACATATGTAAGAAAGCTGGGCTGCATCACAACTGATTTCTCTTTCTCTGTTAGGTTTCAGATCTTTGAAAGATTTTTATTTAAAATGGAGCACAAATATCCTGGGGCCTCTTCTACTAATTAGCTGGCTACAAATGAAGTATAGCACAGATCTCACCCAGAGGATGCAGGGATATATCCTTCAGTCAGATGCAGAGGTTTCCCAAGCAGAGGAACACTTTATCATGACAAGAGTCTTGATTTGCCTTTCTCATTCTGTAAAGCAATCACACTACAGTGACTACAGGCAACTTACCCAAATATAATGATGTTAACACAATTTGGGACTGGTGACTGGGAAAGCATGAAGCTTTTATTACTTTGTGCTGAAGTGGCCCGCTTCCTGTAAGAAAAGCAGATCAATAATTAGAAATTAGTGAGCTAGGGTGATCCACAGATACATTTTGTTGATGGAGATTATAAAAGCACCTGATTCTGGCATTCTTCTTCTGAAATGTATGGCAGAGTAGAAAAGATTTGATTTAGCTACGTTAAAGCTCAAAATTATTTCTAACTCAGTTTATAATGATTTTGTTCCCAGTTTTTCCTCCTTGCAGAAATAACTTCCTCTTTTTAGGTTTTGAAATTTAATTCCCCTTTTATAATATTATGGTTAATGAGATATAATTCCATGTTTTGGTCCCCCAAACCCAAGTGACAGAGGGACCTTTTTGAGTCATTGCAAAACTTTCTGCACCAAAGGTCAGGAAATATTTGCAATTAATTAGTAATTTAGCTCACCAACTGGACAAAGAAAGCTTCTGTATGCTTGTTGCCAAAATAAGTGGAAGCAATGGCATAGGTGAGACAGCTCATGTGTTATTTGTTGCATGATAGCATAAACAGCAGGCATTAATACTAATTTACTAATGCATTCAGATTCATTATAAATGAGTGAAACAAAATTAATGGATTTGAGTTTATGGTGGATTTCCTTTAGGGGCTTGTGTTCTAGCTGCCAACACATCTGAATGAATGGGTTTAACCACAGTATAATTGTTGGTTGTATAAAATAATTAATTAACCCATATAATAGGTTTTCTAAAAGCATTCAAAGCAATGGGAAAATTCCCAGTTGCCTCTTGCTTTTAGCACAATGATATGTATCTCCTTGTGCTTGATCTTAAAATTGATGTGTAAATTTCACAGATTGTGATATAGGATATATTTACGGTCTCACAGTACAAGGAGTTAGAGAAACAAGACTTTGGAAAGGGAAACCTTTGTCAAAACACAGATTCACATGTGTTGCAAGCTGTGACAAAAGTTAGTCATAGTACAAGGACGCAGTTATGCGCCTTCCAGAACTCCACTAAGAATGAAAAGGCAAACCAACTGGTTGGCCATATTTCTGAATTATTTTGCTGTCATGCATTCAATTCACACAAGCACATTCTGTGGGATGGAGGATGGATTGCAAAGAAAGAACAGCTGTATCAGTGGATTTTTTTTTAATCCTATCACAAGAAGATAGCCCTGGGAGTGACTTCAGGAGATCACTTGCACCAACGGTGCTGGATGACATTCTGACTGTCAATGTGTTTGTAAAATCCCCATTACAGCAATGTCACACAATTCCCTTGTCACCTAGGCTTCTACTGTAATTTTTTTTCTCAATAGTTCATCTGAATTTTGATGCATTTTGAGCCCATAGTTTCCTTCCCTAGCTTATCCAGACATGGAGAAGAAACTATTTCAGATGTGGATCTACAGTCTATCTAAAGGCTAAAGGAGGCCTGTGCAAGACACCTCTACCTAGTTTCATAGGGTGTGAAGGCTGAGAACCTTTAAAATAGAGTCAGTTCCTCCAATATGTAAATATGCTCTGTGATCTTTGAACGAATAACAGTATCAGTGAGAGCTGGACCATGTGCTTAACACACAGGCAAAGTAATTAAGAAAGCATGAAATTATTTAATGGCAGACATGCATAATAACCAGTAGGAAAACCAGCATACAAGCAGGGAGAGAACTGGTCTAACACATGTAACAAGGAAAGGTAACTCAGTGTCCTTGGATTTGGTCTTGACAATACAATGTCAATGTATTGTCAATGTGCTTTCAACTTCCATACACAATTAAAAGAAGAACCGAAGCAATTATTTCGGTCTTGAATTGCATCTGAGTGAATGACAGATGATAGATAGGTTATAGAAATAGACATACAGTCAAAATTCATATGGTTTAGTGTGTGTTTGGCTGCAAAAGTGTTAAAGTGAATGGAGATGATCTGCCAACAGTAGCCAACAAAGAAGGCTCGGCAACACTTTCAGTTTAGAGAATATATAGTATATATTCTGTATAAAGCCTTGCCTTGTCTCACCTCACTCTTCTTTGTCAAGGCTTGTATATATGGATAGTATATACACACTATACATAGTGAGAATACTCAATCTGCACTCCTGGTACCAGAAAGCCTTGCCTCAGGTCACCCTGCCTCACTGAGGCTTTTCTGTCGGTATATAGAATAATTACAAGGGGAAAGCTGTCACCTCACCTCGTGAGGCTTTTTCCTCCCATGCGGAGCAAACACATTGTGTTCCAGGGTACATATATCCCTACGACGTCTGTAGCCTATGTTACCTATACAGACTAGGAAAAATGACGGTAGGTGTGTGTACAGCCTCAGTCCTTGCCCCGGGCCTGTCCGCCAGCACCCACAGGGTTACAGACGGGGCATGCGGCCCGCATCACCCACAGACTAAGCGGGCCGTGCCGAGCCCCAGCTCGCCACTTCGCCCAGCCATACAGGCCGTCCCCCCCACGCGAGCGGGTTACAACAGGCCCTTTCCAAGTTGCACGAGCCGCCACCGCGTTGCGGCAGCCGCCCTCGGCTGAAACGAAGGCCTGCGAGGGAGGTGGGCGGCGGGAGGCGGGGCTCCCCGGACACCCTCACACCAGGCAGGGACGTGACGTGGAGGTGCCGCCAGGGGGCGCTGTGGGCGGCGGCATTACGGCCGCAGGGCCGCCGCGGCGGGAGCAGCGTTCGGGCCCGGCTGCGTGTTCCTTCCTTCCTTCCCTCCCTCTCCCCGCTGCTCTGGGGCGGCCGCGGCCTCGGCCTCCTGTTTGTTCGCCAACCTCGACGCTCGACTGTGGTCGGGACGAAGAAGAAGGAGGAAGAGGAGCGGGTCGGAGGAAGAGAGCGCTTTGAGAAGCCATGTCCGCGCCTGCCGGGCTGCCGTCGCGGCCCGCCGCTGCCGTTTATCCGGGCGGGCCCGGCGCCTCCCGGGAGGCTGCGGCCCCTCAGAGCGGCGCGCCTTGTTACCAGAACGGTGAGGAGACGGCGGCCTGCGCGGCGGCTAGCGCTGGCGACGAGGGTGGTGGGGAGAGGCCGCCCGCGGGGTTCCCGGGGCGAGCTGGGCTGCTCCCTCACCGGGGGGCCCTGCGGCTGCCGGGGACTGGGGGAACTGCTGGTTTTTTCCTTCCTCATGGTGTGGCGGGAGGTGCGGGGCGCCGAGGCGACCGCAGTGGGGAGCGGCGTGGGTGCGGGTCAGGCGGAGGGCCCGGCGGGCCGCCGCGGAGCCGGCATGTAGCGAAGTCCTCTCTCTGAGAGGCAGCAGGACCCGCGGGAGCCGCTCGGGAAACGCACGTCCTGCCCCGGGCCCCCGGTGCTACATGCGGAGCTAACTTTTGGAAAGGCACAGCCTCTCCCAGCCTCGCTAGAAGAGCAAGGGAGGGGGCATCCGCCTCTTGCTCTCCACCGGATTTACATCTGCTCGCTGCTGTGGCCCTTGCTTTGTGGCGTCTCGGGAGTGCGCTGGAGGCCAAGGCACCTCCAGGCCTCGGCTCCGGCAGTCGGGCTTGAGTATGGGCAGAAAACCGCGTAGTGTAGATGAGAGTGTTTACTTCATTGCTGTGTATGAACTTAAAGCTAGTAGGTGGGTAGGCGTTCACGGAACTGGATCTTGGGTTTTGAGTTGAATTAAAGATTGAAGATTGGACCAGTGAAATGTGGGTCACTGAAAAGCAAAGGTAAAATTGTTCCAACTCACAAAAACCTGAATTGCTTTTCGGATGGAGCGGTGTTGAGAGTAACTGTACTGTCAATTACAATAATTAATGTGCTGTAAAATCAGTTCTTCTAATGCACCTTGTTAACTTTTCAGAACGGTTGTATGATATTTATGGCCATCTAATGATGGCTTGGTATCTAAATTGGGCCTCTTGCTTCCATAGAGGATTAGCTCCTATTGTTAAACTTTTTTTTTTTTTTTTTGTAGTCAAGTGATTTAGTGCATGGGCTTTTTTTTCTTGCACAGATCAGTAAGCAGGGTAACGACCTACAAAATTTTTTAGTCATGACTATTTCCCATGTCCAAAACAGTAGTTAAGCGATAGGCACTTACATGCCTATTAAGTAGGTTTTGAGTCAGTTTGCAGGTAATGCAAAACTCACTGAGGCTAATGAATAGGAAGATAACTAAATGCTAGGTTTTAGAGGGATGCTAGTGCCTGAGATGTGTTCTTTAAACTTCGGTATTACAATGCTGAGTCTTGTCAAAATTATTTGGAAGATGTCAGCTTAGATGGCTTTTAATAAATACCGTGTCAGTATCAGGACACAGCTACTGCAACATCAATAACCTGGAAGTGTGTTTCACAGAAACAAATAGAAACTGACATACGTTTTCCTTGGTTTCAACCAAATAAAAGTTATTTATCCGGATAAAACAGTTATTTTAAGAGCCATTGTTATTACTTGTTACTGTGGTTAGTTAACTCTGTGTTGCTGCTAATGTTCTTAAAAAAATGCAATAGCCTATCTTCTGTGAAACTTTTTTGCTCTAGTTCTGAGAAGCTGATGCACTGCTCAGTAATAGTCTTGAACTTTTATTGTATAACTTGCTATGTACTCAACTTTGGTTTCTGTGTTCTTTGAGATACCAAATACATATAAATTAAGATGATTTGCAGCCATTATCTCTGATTTTTTTTTGTTTGTATGTCATTTGGCAACGGCATTCCAGAATTTGTAGTTTAGTGTATGTCTTATTATAACACAGGATTTGAGTCTGTTTTGCTGTTTGGGTTTTTTTAATTGTAATAGGAAAGATAGTAGAGGGGAATAGTAACTGAAAAATACGGGTGTCCTGGCCAGAACCAGGACAACTGGAAATCTCCGTTCGGTCCAATAGAAACTAAGTTTCACAAAAAAGATTTTCTTTGCCCTTGAAAGCTAATTTTACATCAGTATAATGGAGTTAAAATTATAAGATATTTAAATTAATACAGCTATTTCTATTCTGTTAGTTACTAGGATCTGATGAAAGAGAGGCTGTTTTTTGCAATGAGTTGCTTGCTTTCTGCATATGCAGCGATGCTAAACACAAAGCTGAACATTTTTTAAACAAGTTTTGCCTAAACATCTTGTTTGGTTTTATTTTTTTTCTTTTCTTATACTGCTCTTAATTTGATACTATACTAAGTGTTAAAAATAATTTTTAAAAGAAGCCCTTGCTGGGAATGTTGTTCATAAGCCTGGGGCGTGAAAATACAGTTCTTCTGAATAAAGTGTTGCAAGTGTGAGAAGGCTTTATTGTGAGTAGTCTTACAGGTTGTGTTGTATCTAAGTGGAAAATGACCTGTTTCCTAATTTCATCATAATAGAATGTTGCTTGTTAAATTAGTACTTAAAGATTATGTTTTTTTGCATCAGCTTTGAAGGATTTCAGTGCTAACAATGTAATGTATTGAAATGTAACACTGAGAAGGTAATTGGATTAAATCTCCATATCTCTGCAGAATATTTTTGCGTGGTGCTTGTAAGATTACTGTTGGTATCTAGTCTAGCATTTTGCGACCATAATTCTCTTTCTGATGTTATTTTGCCTTGTTTTCCATCTGTCCTCAGACTTGATCTTTTGGATAGCTTCATTAAATTTGGTAAAGGGGATAGAAGCCTGAAAGGTACAAAATTCCTGCATATTTTGTTGAAATAGGAAGCTGGTTAAATGCAGGAGCTCGACATTAATTCCATGACTGAGCTGTTGTTAGAGCTCAGCAGTGGCTCGATTTGCTGTCTTGTTTGTCAGCAATTAAGGGCATGAAGAGCTTAACGAGGCACAGTAGTGCTGTCCCTTGTCCAGCCCATAAGGGATACCCGAGGGAGCAGTGGCAGGTAAATGGATGGTAGAAGTTCCAGAAAACAAACAGTTGTTCTTGGCTGGGAAGGAAGATGGTGATGTAGGGTAATAGGGAAACATAGACTACAGGTAGGATACATGGCAGACGGCTAAAGTAACGGGGGGAGCTAATGCATGGACATACAAACAAGCATAACACTAGCTAGCAAAGCTCTACTAATTCATGTAGTAGTATAGCCATGGCACCCTTAAAAATTATAATGCTCTTGGGGTTCACCTGTTAGTGTCTGTTTAGTTACACGCTATAACACAATAACCTACTACCTTGTCTGCAGAAAGAGAGGTTCACTGTTTTTACTCTAGTGATGGTGTTTTGGCAGTACATCTGTGTGCAGATAAGGTTTTCAACTCCTCTCATGGAGTTTTTTGAAAGTGTCAGGAGTTTAGGGGGGTATGTAGAGTACCTGAGGCATCAGTACAGATTGTGCAATTAACCAGGTTTGAAAATAGCACTCATGTACCCAGATTTACAGTGCTGAAACCTGTCTAATTATCTAGTCATCATTAGTAGATTCAGCTACTGATTGCAGTACAAAAAATTACTTTGTACTCACATTCTTTATAATCAAATGGTCAAAAACTCACTTAAGATAGTGGGAACAATTTTTGTCTGTTATTGTAAAACTTGCTTTTAAGACACCACAAGTTTGAAATGAAAAAAAAAAATTGTTCTCACATGTTGTGTATGTGTTTGTCTTCATAAGATCTTAATGGAATCTGTATTCTTGGGTGTTCATGTATAGCTTTAAAATTATAGAAGTTTCTGCTTAAAATTTTTAATAAAGATGACTCAGGGTTTCTATAATGTAGAACTTGATATCTTGTGTTGTGAATTTAATCCTTGTGATGTGTGCTTTTAACCAGAGCTAGGTACTACAGTGATGATTTGATACACACCCTTTTATTCAGAAGTCAGGTGTACCCAAACCAGCTTCTAAATTATACCTGCTTAGTTAATTTATTCTGCCTGTTTTAATAGAACAATGCACAGACTTTTTAGCGAAAACATGTTTTCTTGCCATCTTGAGTGACCTAACTGCTCAAAGCAGTATGCTATGAGGGACAAACTACTGGTGTATTTTTGAATTTGCTCTTTGAAACAGCATTCTTAAAGTCCGAAAGTTGATGTAGCTGTTAATAATTTGGTAACTCAAAATTGTTTTCCTTTAAAGGAGTAGTAAACTACAGAGCTTTATGAAGCAGCTCCCACTTTTTGAAGAAAATAGTGAATCAAAAGCATAGTAACCTAGTTTCCTCAAAACTTGGGATGTAGTTGTTTGCCTGCAGCTTTTTGTTTTCCATATTCAGTCTGTTCCTTTAAGGTGTACTGTCGCGTTAAGATACTTAGAAACATCATGTTGGTGCTTACTGTTGCTCACTACATGCTTAAATCTTTACCTTTTAAAAACTCTTAAACATATTGAAAATACAAATATGAGACTTGTGAGCTTGGCTGCATGCATTGTACTTCATTCGTTTTCTTCTGATGGAAATTGAACTCCAAAATAGTCACAGAAAACAAGAAGAAACCAGTTGTTTCTTAGTTAAAGTACAGAGTCTATTGGAGCTACTCGCATGTGCACCTTTAATACATGTGACGTTTTCTCTTCATTTCAGGTCCTGTGCAGAATTGGATGCAGTTCTCTTCTGGCTATGGCTCTCATCCTCCAAACTATAGTGCACCTGCGGGACACTATTCCCAAGTGCCCAATAAAGCTGTTGCTTCACATTTGGATAATCAGTATAGAGCTAGTTACTACCCTACCTACTATTCAGCACCAGCACAAAATGTTATGACACCTTCTGTGGGTACCAGTGTGTTGAATACACAGGAATTGCAGCAGTTGTACAACAAAACTTCTCCCAATACAGTGGTGTCACCTGAAGGACCTACTCAAGGAGCAGCAATATCATCTGCATCCTACTTGCATACGAGTGCTCAGCAGTCATACTCAGCATTTGGTAATCACTACAGCACTTCTGTCAGCTCTTCAGTTGCATCTCAGGGATTTCCCCTTAATTCTGATCATTACACCATGCCTGTGGCTTCTAGTGCTGTGTATCCTAATGTTTCCTATCCTGCGGCTGCTGGCAGTGTGTATGGGCAGGCATTTACCTCTCAGAGCCTACCTGCTGTTGGACAGTTCAAAGAGACAAATACATTTTCTAGCCAGAGTGCATCAGTACCTCATTCACTTCAACAACATGTTCCCATGGGATATAATTCAACATTACCAACTATTTCATCTGCTCAGTCTGTTCAAGACAACCTCAGCAGGAATCTCACTGGATCGCTTGCTAAAGTAAAGAACCAAATAAATACAGGTATGGTATTGCTTGAAGGTTAGTGACCTTCCAAGCGTGTCTGGAAGAAATCAGAATTCAAGTGCTTTTAGTGGTTCATACTTGTTCACTATGTGAAATTCTGTATTGTAATGTTGACTTCTGCCTTTACTTATTCTTGAAGCTTTTTCAATTTGGTTACTGCTGTCCTTACAGCTAATTGTATCACTGGCATGTTTCTATTGAGAGATACAGAAAAAGACACTACTTGGAGGATGGTTTTAGTTTATTGTTTGGGTTTTTTTCCTGTAAGGGGCCTCAGAAGGGATTTTTTTTTTTTCCATGCAGATTTGAAGAAAAGTGTAATTTCTGAAATATGGCCATTAACCACAACTGTACTTTTTTCCTTTTCTGGCTAGAGATTTTTAAGTCATGATTTAAATTGATACTTCATATTTTACATAGATGACCATGCATGCACTCCTATCAGAAAGTTCAGAAAAAGTGGAAGCCTACATGGGTTTGGGAGCAATTGTGATTTTTTAATTAATATTTTTGATGAGCATTTGAATGCAATTTCAGTGTTAGCTGTTTTTTCTGAACAACACCTTGGTGGTTTTAGTATGGGTGTAGTTCTAGAGAATGACATTGTGAATGTGCCTGTAGAGGGCAAGTCCGCTGTCTGCCCTGTGAACTTGTACTGTACTTGGTACGAAGAATGGAAATGTTCAGAGATGTGGGAGTGTGTCCACATCAAAACCTCTCTCTCCCTCTCTCAGAGCAATAGTCTGTGCAGGAAAAGTCTGGTTTTCTTTCTGTACTGGTAATTTTCTGACTCCACGCAGCTTTTACTTGTAAGCTCTGCAAATCTAATGGTTTTCTGCTGAGACATATATTAAAGAACTGTGGAATGTTTCCTTTTTATGCCAGGTATTGCAGATTATAGTTTAACACTGGAATTTTGTGAGTCCTTGTAACTGAGGTTTTCTGAGACCAAGGATTTATAAAAGACCATAGTTTTGATGATGGTAAAACTTTGCCTCAGAAAGTTTCAACATTGCTTCCCCCTCTCCCCTAAGACTAGGATGTAGAGTGTCATCCTTCAGCTTAGTTTTAGTACTTTGAATATTAGTTGACTTGAATTCTCTATGAGGTGCTTTGATTTTCTGGAATATCTCAAAAACATGAAACAAAATACTGTTTAAAAAAAGAGAAATAGGGTGCTCCTTAAAAAGCTTCTGCAGTTAATGGCATGTTATGATTGAGCATAGAAACAATTTAATTCAAGGACTAAAAGAAAAAAAAAAACCTCTTAAGTGCAGAATCTGCAGCTGAATCTAACAGAATATAAGTTTCATTCCAGAACAGTAAGATTTAAAGTTTTAAATTTAAATGCTTGTTAATTTTATTTCCTTTGGAGGTGTCTTGAAATCTAGGATTTTGATTCATTCATAACAATATTTTTAATAAGGAACAGCTGTTTTATGGGTGAAACAGTGGAGCTGACCAGACCAGGAAGGCAATGGATAGTCTTTATTTCTGAACCATTCAGTGCTTTTCTTAAGGGAGTGATTGAGTTAATACATGGCCTCCAGAAAAAGTAGTGATGTTACACTTGAATTTCAAAGAGCTCATGATGGAACTGGCTGTAGTAGTGGTGTGTAATAGGTACATGCTTGCCAGTTATGAAAATAAACCCTGATCCACAGTTTCTGTAACACTCAAGTAATATTGCAGTACTTGGTTTGTTTGCCAGACTGTAGTCATAATTACTTAAACCACATACAAATTCTTTCTGAGCTTGTAAAGTTGCTGAGATGATAATGCCCTGTGCCTTGTTGCTCAGTGGCCTGGATGGTGGTGCTGATTTATCTGGAGAATAACTTTTTTTCATTTCCTTCTGAATCCTGGTTCAACCTCAGCACACAAAAGATTCCATATTTACTGACTGGGAGAGAGCCAATAAGGGTAGCAAACAGTAGCTAGGCTGAAGGAAGAGTGGGGCTGCTGTTTTATTACTAGATTCTAAAGACATGCTTTTAACATTGGGGTTAGACAGGCTGCCTCTAAAAATACCCGACTTTAGTATAGAATTCAGCCTCTTTGGCTAAAATGTAGCAATTGAATTTTTAATATAACATCTGGCTAATAAAAGATGGCAAGTAACTGTTTCATCCTGGCATAATTGAGTTACTTTTTGGGACAGTGACAATGCTTTCTAAATTTCTTGGTGCGAGCTTACTGCTCTCAGATGATGTAATTTCATATATAGTATTCTAATTTATTTACAGCCCTTAAAAATAAGGAGTTGGATCTTCAAAATTATTTGCAATTTCTTGTACGTCCTTGCGAAGTGGGTACAACACACAAGGAATTTAAGGAGATCATGAATTATTTCCAGTGATTAATTTCTCTGAATACTTAATGTTCCAGCAAGAAAATTATGATGGATAACAGTTATAGTCTGTCCTGTGCATAGATTTTAGCAAAATTGCTTGAAAAAATTTTAAGATATACTGAAAATCCTAAGTGTGCTTTCTGTGTCTGTTCTTCTGACCCCTAAATAAGCAAATCTTCGGAAGACTGTTACTCAGGTACTACTGGCTTAATATATTTTTCAATAGCAATTTTGTGAAGTCTGTGAATGCTGGGATCTTTCTGAAATTTAAATATTCTTTTGTATAGAAGAATGCTGTGTTTTTAATGTGTGTGTTTAAAGGGGGCTTACAAAACCTAGGCTGACAAAGGCTTTTGAAAAGTTTGTGATTTCTTGATGGGTTTCTACTTGAATGAGAAAAGTTTTAGGTGTTGCACTTGTAACTGGATTTTTAAATAAACCAGTTTGTGTAGGGCCTTGGAAAAGCCCCCAGAATGCTGAACCTGTTCGGATCAAAGCCCTAAGCTACTGTAGGTCACATACTCAGGACACAGAGCTCCAACAAAATCTTTCTCAAAAACTTAGGAGCCACTCTGTGAAATCACTGCAGTAGTTTCAGTGAAGCCTGCTGAAATTCTGCTACTAGAAACCAAGAAACTTATTTTCAGTGGCACCTTTTGCTGGAAGTTGAACTGTTTTGGTGACTAGCATCCAGAAAGAATAATTTTCTTTGCTTTAGGAAGTATAAAGTAGAATGCAAATATTTGAGATTTTTCTGCTTGCTGGTTTAAATTAGCTTCATCTAGAAAAAATGCCCTCTTCTAGTTTTAAACTCTATGTCAGCAGAACAGTGTTGATACAAATTTGTCCAGAAACAGTGTTATGCTAGGTAACATACTCTCTGTTATTTAGGTACTTTTGTCTTTCCTTAATATTTTTCCAGTTTATTGCAGCTGAAACTGGTGCAATCTTTTTCTTGGTGCTTTCCAGACAATATGGATGTAAGCCTGGATGCCAAATTTTACTGGACCCCTTCTCGCTTCCCTGAGGAGAGGGAGACAAAGAACTCATCTTTGGGTATATAGTGTGGGTTTCTTTGCTTCCTGGATCTTGTCTGCTTTCCTGTAGTCGTAGGCAGTCTGCTTGAGCAGGAGACACTTTAATTTCTTTCTCATGTACATACTTCCCCTTATATGAGATCAGGCTCTAAAGTCCTTGCTGTCCCAGTTCCACAGGAATGTAGGTTATAATCCTGTAAATCTGCTAATATAGGTGTGGTCGGAAACGGAGAAGGACTGCAGCCAAAACAGAGAAAGTCAGGGAGATAGGATGCTGTTGGAAGCAAGGTGTAAGGAGGTGGTGAATCTTTTGGTAGAAATTGCACACTATGTTGGGGGGGACAGGGAGGCAGCCATAGCAACTCAGAAGGGATTGTTTTTGTCTCTCTCAAACTTGAGTGCTTGCTGCAGGTCTCAATTTGGAAATTAAATAAAACCTTTGAGTGATAGTGTATAGGAAAAATTGACTCGCACAGATAACTTGCACACTCTGGAGAGTCTTTCTGTAATGTACGTTTAACTGTAGATCTTTATTGGTACATGGCTTCTGTAACCAAGTAGTATACTTGGTCATTTGTAGTGCAAGAGATGCTCATGGTTGGGAGGCACAAAGGAAAACTTCAGTGCATATTAAATGTGAAAGGAGCAGAAGGTGAAAAACAGAAAATACTATGTCACTCAATTTAGGTTTTGTATTTATCACCGTCTGACACAACTTTTGGCTTCTCAGAACATTGGTTGGTGGGAATGTAATATGGTCTAATTGGGCTTGTCCTGGATAAGCTCATGGGAATCTTGTACTCTCAACTGATGTTCAGTCCATCTCTACCTTGAGCTAAAATACACCATTGTAAATTGATAGATAGGTACTTGTATGATCATCCAGTCTTCTTGCTGACCAAAAGAGGGGAAGAAAAAGAGCTTGTCTTGTGAGGATACTTACTAATGATGTGTTCTTAAAGATTAACTTTGTCCAAGTGTTTCCTTTGTTTTTAGTTATGGCTTTTGAAAACTTCCCAGTCACCCAATGAAGTTTAACATGTAATCATGCCGACTGCAGTTTTGTATAAAGAAAAAAATTCTTTTTTATTTTCTCAGAACTTCAAAATATTTTCTTACACTACAAATGAGGGATCCATATAATTTTGAAGGATATTTTTAATACCCTTTGCTTGAGAAAAAATGCTAATACTTGGCAGGAAGGTATTACATGTTCTGCTAATCCGGGTGTAAATTGGCTTTGAACATGTGGCACTGACATCACAGTGTTTAGCATGCTCTACAGCAGTGCTTAATGCTGCAAGCTGTATTGTCTTAAAGTGTGGAAAACACCAAAAACCCTTAAACAAGTCTCTCTGCTACAAAACCTGGTTAAACACACTGATGTTGTAAAGAACTTCCCTTGTTATCTTGCCTGTCTTGCTTGAGGAAGCTGTGTAGCTACCCTAACAAGAACGTTTCTGCTGGCAGGTGCTGATGCTTCCATGGGGAGTCTGCATGACATAATGTGTAGAAGCAGAGGTTATAGCAAGTACATTTCACTAGACAATGCTGTATGTATGTATGTACTTTGGAGAAATAGGTTTTAATTTAGATTTTGATGATACTTGTGAGAAATCAGTGTTTATGTTCAACATTCAAAACTGGATAATAAAGTTCAGTTAAGGTAGTAAAAATGTTTTCTGTTAATTTTGATGGTAAATCAGGAAAACAGAAGGACCATTTTAAGCTGCCTTTTCTTCCTCCTCTAAGGGAAGCCTCAACTTTCCCATAAAGGCCTATCGGATATCAATTCTGCTATTTCAGGGAACAGTTAGGCACTGTATGAACTATGTTGCTATATGTGGAGAGGAAGCAAAGTTAATGTTACGTATACATCCTCTAGTGAATTCTGTAACTTGAATACTGTACAAACAGTGAGTTTTGCTCTTGCTTGATTTCTGTGTTTGAGTAGTACTGGTCAAAACATTTCCTTTCTATTCTTAACTTCACCAGTTTGGTCTGTCATTTTTGTTTAAGAAAAAAATCATGATGGATTTTTTTTTTCAATTTATAAACAAAGAGTGAGCCTCTTAAAAGCTAACTTAATTGAAGTTATATTGTCCTTATCTGCTGGAAATTTCAACTGGACTGTGTTAAATCTCTCAAAGCGCTAATCTGACTTTTAAAGCAGATTATATCTAATCCAGATGTTTAAAAAACATCAGAAGTTCTGCAGAATACTCAGACTTGATTGAAATGGATTGCTTTGATTATGGGTCTCATAACTGAGTGCCAAAATTGCAAAGTGCAAGCCCTGTGAGAGTGATGGAATACTAGTCTGCTACGCAGCTGACGTTTCCCATTTCCTGCTTGTGGGAGGATTATTGAGAGGGAGCTATCCCATGTGGACTGTGTTCCTCTTATCTGGTAAGAGGAACCTGTGAAAATACGAACTTGTGGGGATGGATCAAAAATGCATCGATTTACTTCTGCTTAATCTTGATCTTAATACCTCAAGCTTTCCTCTTTGCTGTTAGTTGTGAGAGTGGTTTGTTCATTTAAATGGAGTCTTAATGTTATGGAGATTTTTCTTTATGTATTTGTTTGAAGGCATCTCTTTGAATTGCCATTTTTGTAGTTATTGTGAAACAAATGTGATTGCTTGCATTGTGTAATTGTCTGTGCAAACACAAAGGGTTCCTGCTTTCTGCTGTTGCTTTCAGGTGGCATTGATGCTTCACAGCCTGTGCACTCTGTGAACCAGAGCATTCCCTTTACCAAGCCTGAGGCTGGAACATCTGCTTCCTCTGCTGTGATCTCGTCAGGAAGGACACCTGCTCCAAGCCTTTCTTCACAGCCACGATCTTCACCCTCTGTTACACAGTCACCAGAGTCGGACCTTCAGGAAGGTACTAAAAGGGAATGGGAAGTTATAGTACAGACCTCTGCCCGGTTCCATATGTGTACATGAATGCTGGAAGCTTTATTCCTGCTCTTCTGCGTTTGACTGGAGTCTCATCAGGCTTCCTTAGTGTTCTTGTTTTTTACCACCTTGCTTGCAGCTTCTCTTAGCTCTTCTGTTTGATTTCCGTTGGCCACATGTCGTTTTTGGCTTGTCTTGTTGACAGTCTTACATGTCTCTTCCTCAGAAAGTCCTTATTTTAGTTATCTTATTTTTCTAAAAAAGCTGCTTACTGTTTAACTTCATGGGAGAAGGTCTTAGAAGTAGCTTTTGTAATTAGTCTATTGAGAAAGCAGATGTAACTAGCAGTTTTCTATCACTAACAGTGGGAAACAGCAAGCTTGAGTATTAAAGGCAAACTGTTAGAATTATTTTCTTATTCCCTAGCTGTAAGATCTTGTGGAAGGCTGCCCTTTTGAGTTCTTGTATAAGCTCCTTCCTATTCTGATGGTGGTAGACTCTTGCCAAAGAATCAGTTGGTCTTCAGCCTTCTTCAGCCATGCTAATTCTGCCCTGATGTTTGACTTGCCTCTTAACTGTTAAATGTTTCTGTATCTAGTATTCCAAATCTAATTTATTACGCTGATTATTTTTTGCTGTTTTTTCTTGGTGATTTCAGAATACTAAATACTTACAGAAAAAGAACTCAGTATGTGAAGTGGAAGCAGGCATTAATTTTTTCCAGAACAATATATGTCTTGTGTTCAAAATAATTCTCAAAATTATGGTGTGTGACTGTCACAGCATGTTTTTTATTCTTAAATTTCAAAGTCCTCTGACACGAATATCCTCCTTTTTCTGATGAAGTGGAGAATATAAATAAATAACCTGTCTGTGATTCAGACCTGTATATCTTACAGGCAAAAGGTAATTCTTCGTCGCTATGATGTCCTATGTACCAGTATACCATTGTAAGAAAAATTAGAAATTAATTTTTGGAACTGTGCTTGGTTCTTGCACAGCTTTATAGGTGATTTTGGTGCTGGGTAGAACTTGCAGTGTAGATGTGCTTGCTGGAAAAAACTTACTTCATCTTCTAAAGAAATCACATAAGGTTTTTATGATTAAAAGGATTTTAGCTGTTTTAACTTGCTTGCCTTGATGTGCAATATATATGTTCTTGCACAGATTCCTGTATAATGGGGGAACACTTGGTACATTAAATGCAAATCACTGCAGTCGCTGCTAAACGGTTTGCTAAATTCAGGTACTTCCATGTACGTGAAGGATAATGCAGTATGTAGCTGAATTAAACCAGCAGTATACCTCTGTCAGGAATACGTAGATAGTTTGCCAGGTAGTTGTGTTTAATAGAATATGTGTCATCACACATGTATGTTTCTATGTTTAGGTATTTTTATGAGCATTAGAAGACTTCAAACTCTTTCCAATTAGGTTCTTTTGAGGAGTCTGAAGTACATAACATACTCTTGCAATATCTTTTTATCAAGAGTTAAGCATGATAACTATTCATAAAAATTAACATACTGGAAAAATAGAGTATTTGTCTGGGTTGTTAGAATTATGAGTGTGTGTGTTAGAGATTAAATGGACTGATGTTTTTCTTATTAATGAGTAACATTTTCTACATCAAAGTATACTGGAAAATCAGTTTGAATTAACTTAAGTGTCTTTCATCGATTTAAGCTCTGATGTGGGCATTCCTGTATGGAGTTAAATTGTTCTAATAGCTTACTTGGCTACGTGCTAACAGGACAAAAACTTTAAATGTGCAAAGCCGATTATTTAAACTTGCATAATTATCCACAGAAATTTAATGCAGATGAAGAAATCTACTTGAAAACCAGTATCTTAGAGATGAACTTTGAGTATGTGTCTCCAGTCTGGGTGTTACTTAGGTTTTATGTTGATGAGAGGAGCTGATGAGTAAATGAAGATAATTTCAAGCAGAGAGTTTAAGAATGGAGAAGGATTAATTTTAAACTATTTAATGTTAAATTAACTATTTAATATTTTAAAGCTATTTTTAATATTAAGATTAATTAATCTTGGTGCCATGGTAAATTTGTTGAAAATTAGGGCTACGGGTAGAGAGATAGTTAAAGGACATCAGTGTATAGTTTATTTTTGCATGTGATAATTTATTTTTCATTTTTCATGGGTCCTCCATTATGAAACTTAGGCCACATAAAATGTACACTTTACTTTAAAAAAAAAAGTCTTTTGCAGTATGTGTGACTATATACTTAAAATAACTAAATAGTTGGTTTATTTCATAGGCAAATGAATTCTTATGCCAGTTTATCCTTTTGTGTCCTCCCACCTACATTTCTAGGCATCTGTAAAATACAGTGGGATAAAGAGTGCAACAATGAGATATTACAGGAACACTGGTAGCAGGGTTTAGAAATTTCCCATCCAGTAAATTTGTGATGAAGTTAGTTGTTTGATGTTAAGTAAAACCTATGAAGTAATCTTAATCAAATTATATTTTTTGCTTAAAAATAAGCTTTTGCAGTTTTAAGAGTGGGAAATTTTAACATTATTAGCAAATTTGTAAAAGATACTAAGCAGTAACTTGTTGTCACAACCAAAATCATGATTAGGCACATGGTGGCACTTGGAACTGCTGTCTTCAGCCACCCATTTCTTCTCTTTAGTTCTTTTCTTCCCCATGCTGGCATACTGGTGGCATTGCTGGGCAGTGAACCAGAACTGGAAGTGTCATCTGAGAATGACTCTTTAAGCTAGGCTATTTTTCAGGCAGATCAGATCTTGGATTGTTTTTCTGGCTGGACCAGTTGTGCTAACACAGAAGTATCCTAAAGGCAGAAATTTGTAGTACGGCTGACAACAAAAATAAAAAAAGCTGCACAAACTTGTAAGGCTTGTAAGAGTGAAACCAGCCTTGTCTCCAGAGGATTCCTTGTGATATAGTTGGTGATTCCTAAACTTCTGTGTCACCAGCATATTTTTAAATCTCTCTTTCTGTATTCTTTCTGAACGCTTGCATCTTTTATGTATGTGACCAGTGACTGGAAAAGGGGGAGTTTTAGCAGTACAAGTTTGTCTGGTTTTCCAAAAACATTGAGAAGACTTGAAAGTAGCATTAGTAGAATGACTAATTCAGTCTTTTTCTCTCATCTGCCCATGCTTGGAATTTTTGCATTGGCATGCCCTCTCCAGGTAAATTGCTTTTTTGTTCTATCTGTGTACATTACATTTGTTAGAGATCTGTCTTTGCACTCTCACACTGTGTCTATCATCGTTTACTTTGTGTTACAGCTCATATCTTCTTGCCATCCTGATGGTTTTTTACCTTTTACATGCATGTTAATTATATCCAGTTGTTGTTTCTCCTTCACAGTAATGCAGTTCTTAGTCCTTGGTAGCTCTCCTAGGCCTGAGAAAAGGCATAGTCTCCTTGGC
Organism: Zapornia atra; assembly: GCA_013400835.1. NCBI lineage: Eukaryota > Metazoa > Chordata > Aves > Gruiformes > Rallidae > Zapornia > Zapornia atra. The sequence goes on along the minus strand of VZTU01026942.1, from coordinate 12,546 downwards.
TGTAGTCTGGTTTAGCGCAGAGAATTGTCTTCATCAAGTGCATCCAGTAGTCGTCTTCATAAAAGAGGGAAGCATGAATCATTTGAGTTAGACTTGTGTTTTAGCAGTACAAAGAAACTGAAGCTTTGTACCTCCTCAGTTGCACTTGGGTTATGTTTTCATCATTGTGGCTACTTGTATTGTGGAGAAATTTGATTGGAATAGTAGGAATATTAATGCACTAGATAAAGTGATATGATGTCAGGTTTTTCTTGCAGTAGTCTTTGATTCTTGAGAAGCTGAAGTTTCATACATGTTACGGTTTTGCTCTGTTTTCTTTTTACTTCCACATGTTTGAATAGATACTCTTCACCTTGATTCTGTTTTTTCTTAAGTGAAATTGATGTGGTCCTCTTTGGCTCATTTGCTAACTCCTTTTTAAAAGAAGGCATACAGTTGATTTAAGTTCTGGATGGGGGGATTAATTTCCATGGTTTCATGCTACGCATGATGTTCAACACTTTTGTAGTGCTTTATAGTCTTAAAATAAAGAACACTTATGGTTCAACAGCACTTCTATGGTGGGGGAGGAAATCCCAAGCTTTGAAGAGTTTGAAAGATTTTTGAGAATTCTGAAGAATTGGGAGATTTTTCTGAGAGGACTGGTGGTCACTTGCATTTATTTAGGATGTCTCTGCATGACTACAAGCCAGCTTAAAATCCTTGCTAACCCTGCCCTTTGACAAGAGAAACTTAAGATTTCTTGCATCAATAATGAGTAACGTAGGAAGTCAATTATAAGCCATCACTGCATGCTTTACTCTATTAAAATAGTATGTGTATGTGTCACTTTTGTTCATGTTTCAAAAAGACTTGTGGAAAAACAACAACAAAAAACCCCCAAACAACCCACCACTAAAACCCCTTATAGATTATGTTTTGGAAGTAACAGTGGTAATAATTGTTCCATTGTCACCAGATCTTAAAAGTGGATAGTGTATTTAAGTGCTTGCATATGGGTCTATCAGCCTGAATTTAGGCACTAATTTAAAAATAAGTAACCAAATCTTCAGGTTTACGTAGCTTAAATTTCACTGCCTGTGTTGCAGAGGACTATGTACTCTCACCATGTAGCAGCACTATAATTCATTAACTTCTGTCAGTGTTCAGAATTCCAGTGTGAATTATTCCGATCGTAAAAGGGGCAGGTTTGCTAAGCAAGTGTAGTATTAAAGGGTTTTGTAACACAGTTTGAATCCATCTGGGAAAGAGTTAATTTCTATATATTGACATAGGAAAGTATTCCAGTGGACAAACTGATGTTAAATATATATCTAGAAAGTGTGTGTGTTTAACTTCTGATGTCATGTGTGCACACATATAAAGTTTCCTATTTACATCTGTGTGCTACTAATACTTTGGTGAACTAAGCCACTAAAACTGCTTCTGCTGTACTGCTCATACATGGTTCATGTATGAACTGTAGGTCTATAGGGCTGTAGATTTAACTTTTAGCATGCTGGGATTTTCTCTAGAACAGCTAATTTTTTTCTCACTTTTTTTAATGCAACGGTTTGTGACTTTTGTTACTCATCTTTCCTGTCTGTCTGACTCTTATGTTTGTGCTTTCCACTTCACAGGCATGCAGTATGGTGGATATGTTAATAATCAAGCTAGCTCTGCACCAGCTCCCTTGTCATCAAGTTCAGATGATGAGGAAGAGGATGAGGAGGATGAGGAAGCAGGTTGGCTTTAGCTTTACACCAGTATCTTGTTCCTACTCAAGTTTTGTTCCATATTTCAATTCCCTGAAACTCTTTCCTTTAAGTCAAAAAGTCACACTGACTCATCATGCATCAAGTTAACTAGAAATTTCCCAGCTGTTGGTAGTATAGTGAAGGAGTTCAGTAGTGGTCAACAACAGGTTTTTGGTTTTGGTTTTTTTTTTAGTCATACTAATATATCAGGTCTCTTATGTGTCTAACAGAGTGATACTCACAACTTGCAAGGCTCCCATATTTTTAATAGTTTGATTTGCAGTACGTTTGAAACACTTAACTGAAGCTAACTAGCTCTAGAATTTAGACTAGTAATTGCTTAATTTTAAGCAACTAGATGCTGTTTGTATCATTAAACAGTGTTTACCTTGTTTCCCATTTTATATATATAAAACTCTTACAGTTAAGGCAGTAAAGTAAATATTGAATGGTAGTAAGTGCTTTTTAAGACATCAAGTAAATCTGTGGCCCTTTTTTTCTCTCCTCCTAAGGTATGTCTCCTTTATCAGGCACATAGGTTCAGTTTTAACCTGCTTACTTTGTAGGGAACTCTAAAAGTTTATTTACTTTTCCCCAAGACACAATTTTTCCTGATTGATTGAAATGTTACATTCTTGGTTGCAAGGATTCTGCCTGTATTTTCTTAGAATGGCCTGTTTTGTTTGGTGTTTCTCACCGCCCTAGCTTCTTGGATGGTAACTACTTGTAATTTACAGATTACATGTAAAGACTTTTCGTTGTGTGTGGTAACAGTATAAAAAACTTCTATCCCTGTTGGTAGATGGAAGTAATAGTATATACCTTGTGCTGATCATAGAATGACAGAATATCCTGAGTTGGAAGGGACCCATAAGGATCATCAAGTCCAACTCCTGGCTCTGTGCAGGCCCAGCCAAGTCAGAGCGTGTGACTGAATGCATTGTCCAGATGCTTCCTGAACTCAGCCAAACTCCGTACTGTGACCACTTCCCTGGGGAGCCTGTTCCAGTGCCCGACCACCCTCTCTATAAAGAACCTATTCCTAATATCCAACCTAAAACTACACTGTCACAGCTTCATGCCATTCCCTTGTGTTCTATCACTGGCTGCCAAAGAGGAGATTGGCACCTGCCCCCTCATCAGGAAGCCATAGACAGTTATGAGGTCTCCCCTTCAGCCTCTTCTTCTCCAGGCTGAACAAATCAGGGGACTTCAGCCTCTCCTCATAAAAGGAGGCCCTCCAGACCCTTTCCAATCCGTGTTGCCCTTCTCTGGACACCCTTCAATATTTTTATGTCCCTCTTGTGCTGTGGCACCCAAAACTGTACCCAGTACTTGAGGTGAGGCCACACCAGCACAGTACAGAGCGGGACAGTCACTTTCCTCGACTGGCTGGCAATGTCATATTTGATGCAGCCAAGGATAGGGTTGGCCCTCCTGGCTGCCTGGGCACATTGCTGGCTCACGTTTATCTTGCTGTCAACGATCCCTCTCAGCATGGCTGGCCTCCAGCTTCTGATGTATGTGTCCCTAAGCTGTATGAATAGACAGGGTGGCCCCTTCCCAGGTGCAGAATCTGCCACTTGTCCTTGTTAAGATTCATGCTGTTGGTATTGCCCAGCTCTCTCTATTCTATCCAGATCTCTCTGTAAGGCTTCTCCACCCTCAGTGGAGTCAACAGGTCCTCCCAATTTGGTATCATCTGCAAATTTACTTAGGACACCCTCTATTCCTGAGTCCAGGTCGTTTATGAAAACGTTAAAAAGAACTGGACTGAAAATGGAACCTAGGGAACTCCATTAGTGATTGGCTGCCAGCCAGATGTAAACCCATTTACTATTGCCTTCTGGGCCTGACCGCTCAGCCAGTTGCCCACCCAAGGCATTATGGCTTTGTCTAGTTGCATGCTGGACGTTTTGTCCAGCAAGATACTGTGATCTGGTTGTCCCATTTGTATGTGCTGGCTTTGAGTATTAATTTGGGATAGCAAATTTTTGTAATGTTTCCTTTAAGCTTATAATTCATATTGTAACTAGGCAGAAAAAAATGGTGCCATATAATGGAGCAAAAAAATTATGACACCCAGGTCATCATTAAGAATGAGGCGATGGGTTTATGTTATCAATTTGAATAATGTTGGTTCAACTGCTATGTTTAATTCTTAGTAGATCATTAGAAGAAAATAGCTGCTATTGTTCTTTTTTCAAGTAGGAAGGTGTCTTCAGCTGAAGATACTACTTTTCCCGACACAGAAGAACAATATTTGGGGGTGCAATAGTATTGATATAAGTGATATTATTATCACCAACCCCTGGAGGAGTTCAAGTGTAAGATACTTTGCATATCCTCTGTTATTGCTGTTTCAGATTATTGGTTCAGTTACTTTACTTTCTTACAATTTGTGCGATAAGATTGGATATTAGGAAAACCTCTCAGAGAAGGTCACGCATTGGAACAGGCTGCCTGGGAAGTGGTGGAGTCTCCATCCCTGGAGGTATTTAAAAGACAGTTAGATATGGTGCTGAGGGACATGGTTTAGTGGTGGTTGGCCGGTTAGGGGGATGGCTGGACTTGATGATCTAAAAGGTCCCTTCCAACCATGGCAATTCTATAACACATCCATCTCTCAACAGGCTTGAGTGCTAAATTAATTTTAAATCTAAGGATATTTCCTAATTTTAGACAGCAGGGTTTTTTTCTAATGCTATGAGTCTAACTAGACCTAACCAGCTAGAAAATAATTCCACTTTGGGAATTAGTTTACTTTGGCTGTTGTGATGCAAGCTGCTGTTTGAGCTCTGTTTTCTAAAGAGTAGGCTTAAACAGCCAGGAGAGGATTTTGGGGTCTCTTTCTGCAGAACTAAGTATGGAATTTTCTGTCGTTCGCAAATTCTGTGCTTTGGTAAAGCCTGTAGCCTTTCAGTTATCATTCTATCTAAATTTATCTTAGGCAGAAGAGTGAAAGAGCACACAGGATCAATACAGAGGCTACCTGATTAATAATCATCCTGTTTTATGCCCTGTCACTAGGGGCTAATGTAAATTTTAAGCAGTTCCTTTAGGCCAGTTTCTAGCTCAGTCTGTGCCAGTGGCTTTATGAAAAACAGGTGTTGGACATCTGGTTGCTTGTGTAGATTCTCAATTTTTTTTGTCACTCTTACCAGTTAGATATTTAATGATGTTGTGGAAGAGTTCTTGAAAACTTTGAAAGCAAAAATTATATTGCAAAAATAGTGACTTAACTGTAAAAGCATGCTATAAGTATTACTTTTGTCTAAGCAGTGTTTTCCAATTAATTTTTCTTTATCAAACATGTATTTGTCTTCATAATAGTATCTCTGTGCTGGTGCTTTTTTTGCTAAAGTAAACTTTGACAGCTGTTGTAGCTTAATTTAAGCATAGGAAGAAGGTTGTTTAATTGTGTGGAAGTTCTTGTGGGTTTTATTGATAGAGAAAATGTGGGGTTTCCATTGCATATGTGACCAACTTAGGGTTTGAAGCTATTTTTGGTCTGCCAGGAAACTGTCCAACTCATGTTTTTTGAGTCAGCTATTTGTTTTCCAGTGGAGAGTAGAACAGGGCACATCTTCGTTCTTGTAGGCATTGGGACTCTGATGGGTCTCAAAACTGAGTTAAAAATTTGAAAGTTCTTAAGCAAAGACTGTAAGTGAAAGGTCTTCAGTAAGTATAAGGGCTGCTCAGTAATAGGATTCACTTTCTTATTTTAACTTGGGTAGACATTGTGTTTCAAAATGTCTGAGGTTATGCTTTCTGACTAGAACTTTTTTGTACATCAGAAACTATGCCTAGATCTTTCTGTTAATGATGGTAGTAGAAGTACAACTAAGTTGTGTTATTTTTACTTACCAGCATGCTTTTAAAAGATGCTCTTTCATTTATTTGTCCAATTGGTTTCTCTTACCTGTTCCAGCAGAGCTTGAGAGGTACATACTACTACTTCTTTGCAACCCTCTGTATCGTTTTCCTAGTGACAAGAGCAAACTTTTTAACATGTAATTAAATTCTAGATAAATTTACTGTGAGAAAAATTCTGTAAAGAGTGAAGTGATGTAGTGGCTAAATCAAAACTTGAACTAGTGTCTTGTATGTTCACAAGTGTGTTTATTCTCTGTGTGTTTTTTGAAATGCAGAACTAATTTCTGGTCAGGTCAGGAGAACTTTTTGAAAAATCTTAAATATTGATCTTGTTGGCCTAATAAAAGTATATTTGGTTTTTCTGTGGTAGGATTTAACCAAGTCTTGAATAGGCGTGTTCCTGCTCAGGGAACAGAGTAATTAATGCTGTTTACTTCAGTTTCTAGAATAGAAAGAAAGGTAAAATTTGATAGGAAATCTTGCAGTTATGGCCTTTTACGAACTTCAGGAAAACGGGGTGTTTACAGTGGAAAACAGTCAGAAAACTGAAGTTGTGGGAATTAGGAATTGGGAGTTAGGGGTTTTTTAGGAATGGATTTTTGTTTCTTAGCTGAATGCTTTAAAGGCAAATGCTCAGGAATAATCTATGCAGACATAGTTGCTATGGTTTAGTCTGTCCCAGATTTCAGTGGTATGTTTCCTTATGCAGGAGTCCCTTTATTTGTAAGTCTCAGCTGAAAGAGGATGAAACGTTCTCCCATTGGAGTCCTCTCTTGAAATACTTTGTGGTCATGGATGATGTTTCTGAGTAGAGCAGTATCAATGAATCTGTTTTGTGTCTGTGCTGCCACAGAAGTTGTATACGTAATTCAATTTCTAAAATACACTTTTCTGTTGTACTTCATGGCTTGGGGTGTTTTAAGGAGCAGATATATATCTAACCTCCTTTTTTGGCCTTTTTTTTCTTTGGAAACGTGAAATGGAACTGGAAGAAAAGCTTTTAAATGTATCTTTGCTTGCAGTGTTTTACAGTCAGATATTGAAGATACATGCATAGGGTGAACTAAAAATCAAGCACTAGGAGCCTCTCAGTAGTAACACCTATGTATGTGCCAGTGTGCTTTTTTACTTATGTCTAGTTAACTTGTTACTTACTTTTACGTAGCTACTTGAGGTACAGCTAAAGGTAACCGCTTACTCTGACTGAAGCTGAACCCTCTTGACAATGTTCAATGGAAAATAGAAGCTTTACATTGGAAACAAGATGAGCTCTAAATTACAATAGCACAGGAAGGAGGAAAGAATTAAATACTTGTCAGTTTTGCTTGAAGGTGGGCAATGATGCATAATGGCTCTGAAGACTTCGGGAATCTTGTCTTGTTTGCAGTTGTGAAGGAGGTCACCATAGAGACTTATTTTTAAAGTGTTGTATGTTGTATCAGTTGATGTAAGAATATCTAGCTTAATAGAAAAGTTTTTTTTTATTTCAAGAAACAACGTTTTTGTGGTTTTGTTCTTTTCCTATTGATCTCTCTTCCTGTTTGTTGGGCATGTGCTTTGTTTTAATATCATATTGACTCTTTATCTCTTCCTTCTCTTTGCAGTGGTAATAGCTTTCAGTCTTAGGGCTGAGGTGGTCTTTTTTTACTAGGCTATTGACAGTTTCTTACCAAAGTTTTTAGAAAAATTTTGCCATTTCTGAAGCAACTGACTTTTAAATAATTTTCTTCCCCCAGCAATTGATAGTTCCTCTACTACAAGCAGTGCCTCTCCTGTTCTGAACAATTATGATGCCCTGGAAGGAGGTGGCTATCCAGGTAAGCAGTTTATTGCATGTTAGTTTTAAATTGTTTATTTAAAGACTTGAATGTTTACTGTCTATGATTTTTTTTGTCCTATTTCTGATATTATTTATTGTTAATTAACAAGTAGGTGAAAGGAAATGCCTAATAAAAGAGAACATAACATACCTTGTTTTTTTAACCACTTTTCACAGTTTTAACACTAAAGTTGGAGTAACTATTTAATAAAATTTAACCCATATCATAAAGCATACTTCCTGTTGTAATATTGAGGGTCGTGCTGAAAATATGCTCTGTGTGAAAGCAGGTATCTTTCTCGAGGCTGTACTGCATGCCTGATTGCATTGGCATTAGTAGCTGATAATAGTTCGTTTTTGAGACACCGATATCAGTTTTCAGACATGCTTGGATAAGGTTATTTTCTATTTTTCTTCCTTGAAAATTCATTGACACTGGCTGCTATTTTGCCTCTTTGTATCTCTCAAAATATCAGGAGTGTCAGGTTTGTTCTAAATGAACCAACTAAGCTGGGTGCTTCAGTCTTGAAATATGTAGATTTCTCATTGTTGCAAGTGGAAAAGGTGCTGTTCAATGTAGGTATGTTAGCCAAGATTTTAAATTATGATTGGATTAATTTGGAGAGCTTCTACCACTGGCTCTTTTGCATTGCTCTCGTCTCCAAGAATGTCACAGTAGCTTGCTTAATTTGGGTTCTTGTGTAAAGTGAAATCACTGTCAAGTAAAAAGGTGTTATTGCTACCTGTGTAGGGTCTAGCTCATCCAGTAAGTGTAATAGAGGTATGGCTGCAAGAATTCCAATTTCTCAGCCAATAATGAAACATTTTGGTTCTGTGGAAGGCTTAGTCTAACACTAATTTGTTCTTAGTGTTTCCTTAGAGTAATATGATCAACTTGAAATTTCTTGAATCTGTTGATTTGTGGGGTTTTTTTCTCTCTCCTTTTTTATCCTGGCCTGGCCTCTCATGCTAAACATAGTTTCTTGGTAGTTTGTTTCTTAAATGGCTGATTTCTTTGCCTGCTGCTATTCCTCCTGGATATTATCAAGCTTACATTCTTCTGAAACCAGTGTAAAGTGGTTCTAAGGGGGATTTATTTCTTTTCTTAATTGAGTGGAAATACTTCAGTTGCTGCTTTTCTTGTTTTGTAAAACTGCATTTTGTTAGTGCAAGTCTATAGGCATCTATGTATACCCCCTTTATCAGCATAGTTACAGTAATCTGTCGTGCTAATTTATTTGGTCAGTGGAGATAAATGACTTGATGGATAATGCAAAAACTTATAAATGGTAAAAGTGTTGTTAAGCATTTAGGAGCTTACATTTAAATTAATAAAGAAATACTAAGTATTTTTAATGCTTGTGGGATTTCTTTTGTCCTTCTAGAGACACGTTCTGTGACCAGCAGCCCAGTTCCTACTCCATCAGTCCCTCAAACATCAAAAACTTCTAAGCCCTTTGGTTATGGATATCCAGCACTGCAGCCTGGCTACCAAAATGCAGCACCACCTACTCCTGTGCAACCCAGTAATCCAGGACACCATCCTGGGTTTCAGCACTATCCACAGGTTTGTATTTTTAATTTATAAGTTACTTTGCAAAGTAAGTTCAGTGGGAAGGTCTCTTCTGCATAATATATTTCTTTTTTTACATATTTCAATTTTTTATTTTTATAATTTTTGAGCCAATAAATGTTAAGTGTAGTACTGATGTCACAGCTCTGGATGTTAATGTATTAGAAAGCTTATGAATTAAAATTTTCAGTGTATTTCCAAGTAGTCGTGCTTAACAACTTCACCAGTTGTTAGCAACATACCAAAGCTTAAAACTGTGGGTTTCAAATAGCTGACCTTTATTGATAGGAAACCATAAAGAGGCACTTAATCAGCTCCTAAATTTGATCAGAGCACTACTGTGGGCTATGGTCTCTACGATTAAATCACCTGACGAGTAAGGCATGGCATGTGGTCCGGATGGGAATAGCTCTTTAGAGCCTGTATTTTCTGCGTGGTGGAGCAGGCTACCTGCATCTGCTTTTTCCAGGAAAGGAGTACCAAAAACCCAGGGAATTGTATACAATCACCTGACTCCTGTTGTGTGTGTCACCCAAGAGCAATGAAATCTGAAGAGGTAGACACTGAGGCAAAATACTTTGCAGCGCCTCAGCGTTTGTGAAGGGGTATAGAAAGCAAAATCTACTGATTTACAAACCTCATTCTCTGAAATAAGGCTCAGCTGGCAAATGTATTGAAGCTGCTGTTGTGGGTGATAAGAAGTCCTTACTGATGCAAGTGTAGTACCATAAGTTAGGATGCAGTATCCAGAAATGCTTTCATTGTTACGGAGGTAATATAAAATGGGACCTGGAGGAAACATTTTTTCCTTTTTATTTTTTTTTTTTTTTAAGTTGAAAAACTTTGCTTTGTTGTCCACATAATGTCAGATGAGGTTAGACTCTCTTTGGTAGTTCACAGTAAAAGGCAGAACCCAACAGTTCTGGGTTGCAACAAGTTAAATTCCAATTGGACATATAAGGAGAAAATTCTTCAGAATAGAGGCAGGGAAGCACTAGGAGTGATTGTGCTGTGAAATCTTCAAGTCTTAGATATTTTCAAAACTCAGCAAGAGAAGGCCAAGCAGCCTCATCTAACTTCAAAGTTAGCCTTGCTTGAACAGGGGGTTGGACTGCCAGACTTCAAGAGATGCTTTCTAACCTAACCTTTTATCCTCTTTTCTGCTGTTTTAGTTTGTTTTAATTTAAAAATAAATACATAAAAACCAGTTTTCATAACTAGGAAAGGTTATACTGTAACACCTTTGAAGGTGAAGAAATTACTAGCCTTTCTAGGAACTTATTTTCTTCTCCTGGAAAGTTTGAAGGAATATGTTACTTCAGTGTTGATTAAAGTTGTGAACTCGTATTATGTCTGATGATACAAACTTGGAAGGTATGTCACATTTGTCATAATGTTTTTAAACGTCTACTGTACAGCTCCTTGTTTGAGTTTGTTACTAACTGTTGCTATATCTTTTTAATATATCTGGAAAAATTAGGATTAGAAGAAGATATAAGATTGTTTTTAGACATGACTCTGTTTACCCATTTGCAATGGTCTTGCTTTTCTCTTTTTTTTTTTAGCAATATCCAGGTGTGAACCAGCTGTCCTCTTCCTTTGGAGGGTTAAGTCTACAGCATTCACAGCAGCCAGAAAGCTTGAGACCAGTAAACCTTACACAAGATAGAAATATTTTGCCTGTATCTTCAGTTCCAGCACCTGTGCCTAACTTGAATTCTGATCTTAGGAAGTTAAACTGCAGTCCAGAGTAAGTGTATTGCATCTAGAACAGCATGTTACATTTTTCAGTGACTAATAATTATTTAATATGTCAAAAAAGTCTAAACTGACTCCTGACTTTAAATCTGTGATGAGCTGTTACAACCCCTTACGCTTAATAGGCTTATCCTTTACACCTTTACACAAATATTGAAACAGTCCTGCCATCAGAATATATTATATGCAGTGTGAGCATAGCTCACTTACTAAAAAATTAAGAAACCTGCTTAATCTTCATCACATTTTATGCATCTAAAAAAAAAAATCTCTTAGTTAACATCTGTGTTGATGCAGTACATTTCATATAATATTTTTGTATATTGCATAGGATTTTTTCCAGAGAGTTATGGTGAATGTGCCTAAATACAATGCATAAACTGAGTATATTTTACTGTGCTAATCCTGCAACCATGATATATTCTTTCACCTCTAATTAAGTAGTGTTTTCTACTATCCCAAGTCAAGTGCAGGTAGATACAATGGAAAATGCTCTTCCCCAAAGATCTTAATTCTCATTCGAAAAGAAATGTTGTTTGTTGCCACAGACTAACTGCTTACTGCCCTGGTGGCAATGGGTGTTCCTGCTAGAAAACAGAAATCAGAAGACTGGGAGTGCGGGTGTGTGTCTTGAAATCATTCTTGGGCCTGGAATACTTTGGACAGCCTGAGGATTTGCATGAGGGTTTTTTTAGTAGCCTCTGTTTAGCCTAAAGTCTGTCCTCCACCTTACACGCACAAAAGAGCAGGTTTTGAGTCAGTATTTTAAATCCTTTTGTTTTCTTAGAGAAGCATTACTTTCTGAGAACTAGTAAATGCTGTATTCCTTCCTTACTTCCTTCACCCACAGTCTTTTCTAATGAATAAAAAGCACAGTATTGAGCATTGGACCTAAAGCAATTTATCTCTTTATTGCAAGTTTTGGTGTACTTGCATTGCTGAACTACTTAATTGCGGAGCAGGGGAGTATTATTTTAGGTTGCTTGTTACCTTAGGAGGGTTTTTTAATCTCTTTGCTTCAATTTTGTTTATCAGATCAGCTTTGCAAAACATAGTGTTTCTTAAACTTTAAAATTCTTTTAAAATTAAGTGTTAACACAATGTTTTTTACATGGAAAATGACATTTTAAAAAGATGTTATGTTTTTGTTTCCTTTCAGCTCATTTCGATGTACACTGACAAATATTCCACAGACACAGGCTTTGTTAAACAAAGCTAAGCTTCCTCTGGGTTTGTTGCTACATCCCTTCAGGGACCTAACGGTAAACTAGCTTACTTTTTTTTAGTGTGTGTGTATACATACATTTTAAAAAATACGCATTTGTCCTATTTTTGTTCAAACAAAATAAACTGAACTTTCTTCCTAAATTTAACAGGAGTAGCAAAAAATAATTTTGTACTTGAAAATGCTACTTTGTTGACATTCATGAGGGAAAAGCTTTGGGCAAGTCCCTTCAGT
>VZTU01026937.1:12367-40222 GCA_013400835.1 Zapornia atra | reverse complement strand
CTCTTAGGTGCAATTCCCACAGTATTTAAGTGACAGTCTTGATATTTGTTTTCTAGAACACGGCATATGGCTGACAAGGCCTGAAAGCCATTCACAGTATACTTGGCCATGTGTAGTAAAAATATTTAATAACATTTTGCTTACTGGAAGGCTTGTCTGAAGAAGTATTATTTTCTGAATCATCTCTATTGTGGCATCTGACTCATTTTTATCTGAGTCATCTTATTTTTTTTGCAATGTGACAGAAGAGCTTGAGGTATTGTTAAAGATAAAAAACTTGGGTTTAATTCCTCAGCGTGAGAAAAGTTTAGTGCCTAACAACATGTTTTTTCTTCATTTATTTCCTCCAGTATTTAACATGGTGGTGTTTTCACAGCACTAATCTCACATTTACTCAGTTTCTCATAAAAAAATTCCTCCAGATTTAAAACTGTAAGAAAAGCAAAATATTCCTGACTCTTGCTCTTCTAATGTTTCCTTCTTGTGGGTGGCCTTAGTGTGGTTCCTTTTACGAAATGCAAAAATTACTTCATGGATTAACAAGAAAAGAAAAATTTCTTTGCATAAAGATGGAGCTGAAGCAGGCAGCAGTTGCACGCTGAAATCAGATGGATGGAAGAATCCTTCCTCTGCTTCTCATGAAGCAATGTAAAAGACTTGCATATCTTTAGAATAGAAATCATCACCAGTCAGCCAAACAGTTTTGGAAAAATAGGCTTTTTATGAAGAGAGTTATGCAACACCCTTGGACTGGGTGATATTCTGCCAGACAGCGATTCTCCAGAGTGACATGAATGCTGTCAATTTTTATCCTATTCCAGGGAAGAAAGTTGCAGGCTTTGGATTTCACAGCATTCCTGAAATTCTACCTTTCAGTTCAATTTATTCCAAACATCATGTCACTCCTGGCCAAACTGTTCTTTATCTTCAAATATACGCTTAACTGGAAAGCTGGCAGAAGGAATAGAAGGAAGAACCAGGCTGTACTCAAAAAAAAAAGTCTTCTTCATACATTTTTATAAAATGACTCTCATAAATATACTTTTTAATACATGTAGTTTTCCTTCAGAAAAAAAATGGCATTTTACCCCATCTCAACAGCAATAAAACCCCTGAGGTTTGCACCAATTTAGGGACCAGAACACAAACACCTGCTATATTTTGGTTTCCAGACCATCCTTGTTTCTGGATGTTGGGACTAACGTTGCTGTAATTTTATGAACCTTTTCCAGCCATTGAAGCTCAGATAAAAATAATCTCCACAGCATCCTTTCAACCAGTGAGACGTCTCTGACTTTACATCTGTCTTCCTCTTCAGGACTAAAATAATTCTGTATTATCTCTGAGACTGACATAGCAACCATTCATGGAAATGTAAAACAAGTGTATTTGGAGCACAAAGTCAATTTTCTTCCAGCACTGTAAATGTTTTCTGTATTTCCATATTCTATTTAAATGTAGGAAACAAGTTTAGATCCCAGAGAAAGCCGGGAAACTACTTGTCATTAGAATAAAATGAAAGAAGAAGCAACAGGAGACAAAGCAGGGCAAGGAGATGAAAAGGGAAATGATCTTGTCACTGATCAGACACAAGTATTAAATTAAAACTGTGAACATTCCAAAGGGAAGCTACTGCTGGGAAATCACACACTATGCAGATTAAAATGCATTTGTTTAAATTGTCTAACTTCCCTAGTATTTTTTAAAGAAGAGCTTTATCTTATGAAAACACAAAAAGCAACTGGAAAGCCTTTGAGGATTTAATAATGAAGCACACTTTTCTTTCCAATGTTTTGTTTCACATGTTAAAAATTTACCATAATGTGAAATGTATATTTGGGTAAATTTTAACAAATTGCAAATAGGAATGTCAGAAATCCCAAAATTTGCAAACAGAAGGGGTTATTCTTTTACTAGAGAGATTTCTATGTTGGCCAAAGATGAAGGAGATAATGAGTTTGGAAACCAGCTTGCCCCTTTCCATTAGTGTCAGCAAGGTCAAGGAAAGGGAATATGCATAAGAAAACACAGTTTGTTTCTCTTGTCTTCCCCAACTGGGAAGTGATAGGTCCTTATAAACATTCAAAAGCAATCACACAGTCTGTAACTGTCAGACCTGTGTTCACTAGTCTGATTATCACCTTTTCATCTAAATGTTTGTTGCTTAATTTTGTGCCTTTACTTAGCCCAACATAAAACCATTGACAGTGCACAGACAAAAGTATTTAAAAGAAGATTTAGAAGTCAAGAAACAAGTCTGTTTCCTTAGGAAGGTGTATTAGGAACAACTTGGCAATATTTCAGTGATCCCAGCACCATCACACGTCTCAGGTATAGCATCTCTAAAGCTACCAGCCATGTAGATTGGTTCTTCACACTCATTATGCACAGTGCCTTAAAGTAATATTTTGTGTCTTTTAAGTTGTAGAATACAAGGTGGTTGAAGGTTAATATCAGGTTTCCTGTGTGCACTTGTTTGGAAACTGGCATAGCACATCCTTTTAGGATTCAAGCAGATTGAACAGAGCACAGAAGTGCTTTACATATATTAACTCAGCAGCTCTACAACAAAATTCATGTGTAACTTAACAGGAGACAAATATCAGCATAATATTTCAAAAGAAAGCTGATGTGGGCTTTAAATCTGAAAGCAGGAAGCATGGTTTGAGGAGAGGAGCCTAAAGAAGAAAGGATTCAAGGAGGGTAAAATGTGCTCAGCAAATGGAGAGTAGTTCAAGTGAGACTGAAAGCAGAATGTGCTACTGAGATTTTCAGGCAAAAGGCAGTGTAAAGCAAAGTAGCCAACAGGAAAGAAGGAGTATTAAAAACATGCATACATTAATACATATCTATATAATTCTAAATATAGGTAGGCAATTGTAAGTAGGAATTAACTGTTCAAAAATACCTGTATGCTGCATTTGTTCTATATCTAGCACTAGCTTTCATGACAAGGGGTCACTGTTCCTCCTGCCAGACGTGGCACAGATGCTTCTAAAAGCTACATCCTGAATTTCCACCTCCTTCAAAATCTATGTACAATGTAACCACAGGATGTTCCAGTCTCTGTTCTGTCATCCCAGGTACAGGCACGTCAAGGAGTTTCACAAGGACAGGAAAAATTGAAAGAAGCCTTAACAGAAGAGGAGTGTCCAAGGCTAGAGATCTGCCAGAAGTGACCACAGCCACAGCGTAAGGTTAGGAGGAAATAAGTATATATGCAGGGCACCTGGCTGTACTGTGAGGCCAGGTAAGTTAGTGAAAGTGGTGTGAGGCAAGAAAGTTCCTCAAATCCATCCTTTCATCCACCACACTATGCCTGACTAGGGCAGGATTTTCCATGAAGGACCACAGCCCATTGACGAGGCACTACAGACTATGTCCAGAAATGTACAGAAGAAGCCTAAATTATTTCAGAAATGATGAAGGGAGAAAATACTCTAAAAAATTTAGATCTTTTGTTAAACACCCCACAACGCCCTCCCTCCTGCAAAAAAAAACCCAACCAAACAAATAAAACCCAGTCTAGTAGAGACTTTGTACAAAATCCTACAAAATCCAGTATACTTTAGGTAGTACTGCATTGTCCTCCAGATAGACTACGAGATAAACATCTGTG
The DNA here is from genome assembly GCA_013400835.1 of Zapornia atra. Taxonomy (NCBI): domain Eukaryota; kingdom Metazoa; phylum Chordata; class Aves; order Gruiformes; family Rallidae; genus Zapornia; species Zapornia atra. The sequence goes on along the minus strand of VZTU01026937.1, from coordinate 36,603 downwards.
TATTGGGAGCTTAGTGATGCTTTATAAAAAGCCCCACATATTCTTTATTAAACAGAATATTAAACTTGAAATCATGTAACATATGTGGCTGAAAATATTCTGAATTTTCATTTGGGAACCTCTTAATTTGAAATTCAGATTAAATATTATTAAATTATTTAAAAACAAACAAACAAACAAACAAACTTTTACTGACCTGGAAATTTTTCAGAAGTTTTTTGTGATATATAGTTTCATTTTTACTTTTTTTTTTTTTTCTCAATTCAGTCTTTGATTCCTTTAAATTTTAATTAGCTGAAATAGTTTCCTATGACAAATTTGAATAATTTAATTTGTTATACAGTGAAATCCCAGTTCAGCTGATACCTTCAGTTGCATGTATATTCCTGTACAAATTATTTAGACAACTCATAAACTATGAGAGATTAAAATCTATAGATAGAAAGCAATCTCTAGATTTCTGAGGTACAGATAATTTCCAAATTATTATCCCGTTTTTACAGGGAAGATTTTCTAGGGTTTTCGCTATCTGCAATTGTTAATATTTTCCCCAGAATTCTACTGTCTCAGATGAGGAAGCTTAATCAAATTGGAATGCAGTGTGGAAAAATGGAACTACTTTCCCTTTGATTATTTATTTCCTCAGCCTAAATAAAGAAAAAGAGCTGACACCAATTGTACAAACTTTATATATGTCATTTATATGAAACCACATTGAAGTCCCCTAACACATTTTTCAGTAATCTGGAGACGTGATTATCCCAAGATGATACACAAGGGAAGCATAATACATGGAAGAAAACATATCATTAATGTTAAAGGAATTATCTCAAAGCAGCAAGCCGAATACTATAAAATGAAGTTGGAATGTATTTTTTATGATTATTAAAATAGATACACATCTTACGATTCTTTAGCAGACCAAATGAAAATTCAGGGTAATAAAAAAGCAAATGAGACACTTCATAACATATCTAAAGAATGGATTAGACGTGAATTTAAATGATTCATTCGTATTTGTTATGAATACAAAATAAAGCCAGTAGAACATGAATGCAAAGCAGATTTTATTTAGACTGACTAATTGGCTCACACGAAGTGGAGCAATAGTATAGTTTATAATGATTATTGCATGTATGAATACCCTGACAGACGTTTGGACATTACTTTCCTTGCATAACAATGCACATTTTTTCCTATTTACTTTCTCTGTGTTAGATTAGTAAAGTGCCATTTAAAACTAAATTAGGACTATACAGACAACATAAGAGGCTATTTGTGCTTGCACTTTTGAAAAGCCAAGGCTTATATGAACAAAATCAAAACCTATAGCAAGACCAAATGCAGCAGACATAGACACTATTGCTGTGTTTCCTTAGGAAATTATTCTATTTCTTCTATTAAAATATTTCAACAAAGAATATACTAATGTCATTTCAAAATGACAACTTCTAACGCTAATTCTAAACTCCACTACATACTGAACATAGTTACCAGCAGAGTCATTTAATTTCTGCTTTCAGGAGATGGTGGTGGTGATTGTTGCTATTATTATTCCACAACAACATCAACAACAATATATGATACAAACCTGAGCATTAGGATAACAGAAGTGGCTTCCTTGTCAAAAAGAGAAGGAAGAAAAGTGACATGAAAAACATAATTGGATTTGGTCAAGGATTATGCTAAAGCTTCAAAATAGGAGAATGAAAGGACGAAGTTTTTAGAACAGACATACCAAATTTACTGGACATTAAAAAGCCATTGATTAGCAAGGATCAATCTATAGTGCATGTTACGGAGAGCTTAATATGTGAGTATAAAAAAAAAAAAAGGATACTTAGTCTTCAGAATCAAGCATATTCAATCAATATAGAAAAGCTTTATTTGCATAAAATTTTCACAGATTTCACAGGAATTTTCATATTCAGAGAGCGTTTAGGTTTAGACTGTACTGCATTCACATCTACATTTCACAGACTGTGAAAGAAGGACTAAATTGAGCAAAATTATATACCTGATCCTGCACTGAAATTGAATTTAGGATTAAATCAGGCTTTTCTTCTTTAGCCTGTATTGTGAAAAGAAAGAAAACTATAATTTTTCTAGTAATTCTAATAATTCAATCCAAGGTAGATCTTGAAAACAGCACCATAACTTTTCACCTCATAAAACATCAATATTATTAAGTTAGTAGGATAATTGTTTTTTTAAAAAAATAGATAGATAATGGCTTTCCTGTTAAAACTCAGTTTGGACTTAGTGTCCATTCCCCACTTTTCAGTGAAAACAGTAAAACAATTGAAAGGAGATGGAAAACAGGGACACATTTCAGCAGTGACTACTTTTCCTCAATTCTATTTAAAGTCCGTATCCTGTTTTATTAATCTAACAACTCAAGGGGATTCAGATCAAGTCTACTTCTGTCTCCCATTGTGCTATAATAAACACATAAGTTGCTCTCTGATTTACAGATTGAGAAGTGAATTAAGAAGATTGAAGTATTTCAGGACAGCATAAATTCTCACTGCATATAGGGCCTGCAAACATCACAGAGTTTAAAACCAAATCAAACCAAAGAAATAAACCCCAAATCAGTGGGTGAAATTCTTTAAACATAGAAAAAAATCAAAGATAGAATTTGGGTACATTTTAGATGAAATTGACAAATAGGTTTAGTTGAAAGGAAAAAAAAAGAAAAAGTTGGAAACTGCATAAGATATATCTTTTAATTGCTTAAATGAAATATTGTGTTTAAGAAATACTAAAGCATTACAATTTTCCAAATTTTTCATTCAGATTTTCTTGCAGAATGAAATTATACTTCACTAATTGCCATAAATAAAGAAACAAAAAAACCCAAAACCCCAACAACCCAAAACCTTACTAATCAAACAAAACCAAAGAAAAAAACAACCAAAAAGATTCTAAAGAGAAAATTAAAATGGCATTAAATATTTCTGTGGAGTGGGTCAACTTAAATATTTTTTTTAATAACCACAGTATTTCTTTTCCATTATTAAAATATTTGCTTGTTACTGTATCTAATGAAAATTATATTATCCTTTATATACAGCTAACCACTAACAGATTTGTGTTAGAATATTAAGGAATAGACGTGGTAAAAAAGCTAGTTGAAAAATAACACTGTTTTAAAATTTTCATTATTATAATGAACAATCCCACCCTCCCAATATGCAAAGGGCTAAAGGCTCTTTATTACACAATAAGCAATAAACAGCAGGAATACAGGCATTATTTGCCTTACCTTTCAGTTATTTCTTTCTTTAATTTGTGTGATCTGCTGCAGCTCAGAATTCTACATGTCATGTGCTGTTTGTGCCAAATAACCTGAAGGTTTCTGGAAGTATTTGCAGTTTTCCAGAAACTGTGATTCTCATTGGTGAAAGGTAATTTCAAAGATGCTTTCAAAATCTCTGTATTAAAAAAATACTTCTTCATATCACAGAGCTATGAGAAACCACCACTTACCAATTTGGTTCAAAGCTAAAGAAAAGCTGACAAAACATACTGCAAATTTTACATGCCTTTATCTATGCATCTTCATCAGAACATGCAAAGAAAACAAATCAACCTACATTTCTAAAGCAGTAGTTTGAATATCATTCCTTCATATATTTGTATACTAACTTTTGCACTATTTTTCTTTCTTCATGAAAAATAATGACAAATACAAAATGTAATGGAGTTGTAAAGTACCATATTCAGCAGTAACAAAATCAGCATGAAATTCATGCTGACCTGTAAGTTAAAGTACATATAGTCTTATTTGAGTTTTCTTGGTAACAATGCTTAGTCCTTTTGTTTTTTGTCCTAAAGCCAAAAGGTCCAGAGAGGCTTTTATTAACCTCTGTACTGCCCCACAGAACTTAATTTGCATAATTTCTCCTGGGAGATTTTATCTGCAGAATGTAAAGGGGTGAAAGAGACCCCCCCCCAGAGTGCTCTTATCCCCAGAAAGAGTTCTGTTCTTGTGCCAAAAGGTTTATTTCCAAGCAGTAAGGTTTTTCTCAGAGGCCCTAAATACTCTTTTCTCCAAAGATGCTCTGTGCCAGAACCTTTCATAAAGGTTTCTCATGTGAGGTATTTTCTGTAAGAGCTGTCATAAAGATCATGCGAGAAATAACACAGTGGGCAGTAGCAGAGCTAAAGGACTCCCTTGAGACCCCCTTTTAATGATGATCATTTAAAAAGCTGATCAGTTAGTATAATTGAACAGAGCTTTTCTCAATGGCATTTGGCAAGTGATTTCCTGAGGTCTAGATACTGACCTACAAGAAGACACTTGATAATATTTGATTTAAACTGTGAAGTCTAGTTATATAACATGAAATCTGTAACTGTTTTCTCCCATGTTTATGATGTTATTATCTCACCTTCATATCAATTTCCTTCTTTATATTCAGTCCTTGAGGACCTAATGTCTGGGATCAATGTGCTTATTAAAAAACCTAATGAATTCACCCTCAAACTTCANTAATGAATTCACACTCAAACTTCAATTTTATCAATGGACATTCAAAACAATTTTTCTATTTGGAAAGAGGGCACTAGCTATATCAATCTTTGTTGTCGAAAATAAACAAATAGTAAGTACCTGGTATCATTTCCTCCTGTGTTCAGATTGTCATTTATTTTTTAACCTACTTACCCTCTTTCATGTAATATCCTTTAGCAAATAAAATTATCATGTCCTCTTCTTTAATCTCATCACCCATAATCTTTGTTAAATCTTTCTTAGCAGTGATGTTTTCTCATGTTTTTTATATCTATTCCCGTTTTCTGACCCTTGTCCTTGTTAAAAAACCAACCAACCAAACAAACAAACCAACCCTAAAATAAAATATTTAGCTCAAGAAGCTTGTCTAATCAGGTATTTTATTACATGACAACACATATCTGCAACCATGCAATAGGTATAACCTACCAATTAGATATTCAAACATGATTTTTTCATATTTCCATCAATACCCAACCTGTGCACATGGAAAAATACTGAAAATTCCATAGTAAAGGTAATGATTAGTGATGACTAAGTTTCTCTGATACCAATATTATGGCCAGAGTTTATAATGTTATAAACTTCTTCATGGTACAGAAAACAATACATTCCTTAAAGCTTTGTACAGTTTTTAACCTTAAGCCTAAAAATATATCTTACTTTCTCCCACAGAAAGTGAATCTTTGTGGTATCTCAGCATATAATCTATTCTGGCTCATATATATCAAATCTGTTTTACCTCGATACATTAGGGTCATGCTATTTAGACCTCATTTAAATATTTACTCTGGGATTATATGAAACATGCCCTGGTCTCTAAAGGGAGCCTGTGACAACTACCTCTGATGTGCAATAAAGATATTAAATTAATCTAATTCAGAATTATAAAGTACAACATGTTGAACTCACTGCTAAGAAATCCATACAGATATAATAGCTCTTTATTCCAAAAAGTATCTTAGGAATTTTATTTCAATTTTCTTTCTCAGTATCTCTGGGGGTTTTTTATGTCAATACTCTAATAAAGCTATGTAAATTTATCATCATTTAGTTTTAACAGCAATCTATCCCAGCATCTCAATCAATATGGGAATTTATATTTCCACCTTTCTACTCATTTCTTAGGATGGGTTTTTTTGTTTGTTTGGGTTTTTGGGTTTGGCGGGGTTTTTTTGTTATAACACAAGATGATTAGCAGATAAATCTTGGATACAGTTTGAAGTTTACTGAAGCCTACAAATAGAGAGGTTCCCCTGCTTGACAAGGCTCTCCCACTTAAGGTTCTCCCTGTATAGTCACCAGTAGTTATTCACAACAGGAGGGGAAAAGAAAAGGCATTGCATTGATAAAAAGGACTTTGGGGTGCTGGGTTTTTTTTTTCTCCTTTTCTTTTACTTTAAGCCAACCGGCCCAACAATCACTTACTTAGCTGACTCAGAATTTGCTTGATTGGGTTTGTTTAGACTGTATATTCTGTTTTCTCAGAAATATGGAATCAGTTCATTTCAAAGCATGGTTTATCTGGGAAATAATACTGTACACATAGAATTAAAAAATTAAATCCTTTTTAATGTATAAGTTTAAAATTAAAACTTCTCCTAGTCATATAGGTGTTTTGGGTGCCACAGATATGGCTTCTATAAGAAGTTGCTAGAAGCATCCCCGAGGTCCTACAGAGCCAATGCCAGCTGTCTCCAAGATGGGCCTGCCACTGGCCAAGGCTAAACCCATCAGCAACAGTGGTAGTACTGAATAACATATTTAAGCAGTACTGAATTTCAAGCCAAGGAGCTATACCTACTAAATAAGCCTGTAGAAATGCTTTGCACTATAAACCTTAGTGTTAAATTCATAACAGAATTCAGACACATTTAACTGCCATTCTTCATTCAAATACTCATTCAGCTGCCTCCTAGCACATCATGTTGCAAGTAGACACTTCATGTGAAAATGAAAATCATATGTATATGCATATGTTTTATTTCCATCACTACTTTCCCAGTTTCCTACTATTCAAGGTACAGAATATTCTTGAGTTAAAAGAAATTTCTTCATATTTAATACCTCTCAGTGGTTTTTCCTTCCGAAAACTTCCCCAATCCAGTCATAATAAAGCAAAATTGGAGAAATTGGGTACTTGACCCTTTGGCTATTCTAGGTATATTTTTTTAAATTTATTTTCTAAGTAATTCTACACACTGGACTTGCACCAGAAGCCAGAGGAGTTGGAAATATTAAAATATTCTTAGTAGTCACTGCAAAGAATGGTGGCACAATTTAAATTTTTTTTTTTTAGCTAATTTCAGTATAAAGGGACTTCAGTCAACTATAATAAATGATCCAGATGCAAATCAAAAGTTTGATCTGGGAGGTATGCAAGTCCCATTTAGAAAAGGTCTTCAGATCTTATGATAGAATCGTAGAATCACTTGGTTGGAAAAGACTTTTGAGATCATTGAGTCCAACCATACCTGTCCTCTACTAAAGCATATCCCTAAGCACCTTGTCTACGTATCTTTTAAATATATCCAGGGATGGTGATTCAACCACCTCCCTGGGCAGCCTGGTAACCTTTTCAGTGACAAACTTTTTCCTATTATCTAATCTGAACCTGCCTTGGAGCAGCTTGAGGCCTTCCCCCACCAAGAGACCAACACTCACCTTTCTACAACCTCCTTTCAGGTAGTTGTAGGCAGCAATAAGGTCCCCCCTCAGCGTCCTCCAGGATAAGCAACCCCAGTTCCCTCCACCACTCCTCATAAGGTTTTCTGTCCACAAGCTTACTGAGGGAGCATTCAATCCCTTCATCCAGGTCATTGATAAAGATATTGAACAGAACTGGACCCAGGACTGAGAATAAATCTCATTAAACACAAAATTATGTTTCTCACTGAGGAATTTGGATTTCACTGAAGTATAGGTAACTCAGTAGATCTCCTTAATGAGGTCTTAATGCTTCCTTGTCATCTGAGATTATGAAATTCTACTTATTTCAGCAGAATTAAGAAAATGGTCACATTGAAAAAAGTGACTAATCTGAGACTCTGTATAATTTTCTCAATTCTCCTAGTCTCCTTCTGTAGTTGATATGGAGAGACAGACTCCTCCAGAAGGCAATAAGGAGCAGGAGTTTCTTTGTGGTATATCAAATCACCCTACAGAGGAGACAATCTCTGAATATTGGAAAACTTGGAAAAGAACATCATAACATAGGCACCTAAATGAGATGTCTCATTTTAGGGAGCCTCATACAACCTAATATGTTGCCTGCATGCATTTTGAAACCAGTTCATCTGGAAGGAGGGCAGCAAGGGAAAATCAGTTATTATCAGTTTTAAGTGATTACCCTAACAGCTTTAGCTTAAAAAAAATAAGATGCATAATGAAATATTGACATAGATGACAGAGCACACAGGTAGTTGTCTTTCCTCTAGAAGATTTGTGTATGTACATGCATGTCTACAGATGGGGAGTGGAACAGAAAATAAGCACAGAAGGATTATTTGTAGCAGGTCGAAAGTAAGTTAAATATCTCCACAGCAAGCTGCTACTGCAAAGGACAGGGATTACCAGAATGCAGTTTTTAATTGGGTTTGACAGACTTTTGAGAATGGGAAGCATCAGCACAATAGCTGTCACCTTGCTCAGAGACCATAGCCAGAAAGCACAGTCTCTGAAATGCATTAGCATTTTCTTAGCTCTCTAGCATTATGACTTCAGTTAGAACTGAGCATCTCTTATGATTCTGAGGAATAATGTACACTCCGCTATGCAGTCATGAAAAAGGCACCTGCAATACAGGCCAAGGATGAACTTGATTGTTTATATACTAGTAAGGCTGTTGTTTTTAACAAGTTTTACAGTGCTGTAAATTTATTAATCTCAGCATAATGAAGAAATCGGAATGCAGTCACAAAACACAACTGCTATAAGAAATCCCTGTTAAAAAATCTACCTCAGTGGAGGGTGTGGCATCTGGTTTCAGCTAGTGTAGCTCTAGTTTTGTACTGAATTCACAGAATCACAGAATCACAGAGTCGTAGGGGTTGGAAGGGACCTCGAGAGATCATTGGGTCCAACCCCCCTGCCAAAGCAGCTCCCTATCTCATATTGCACAGATAGGCATCCAGACGAGTCTTGAGTATCTCCAGAGAAGGAGACTCCACCACCTCCCTGGGCAGCCTATTCCACTGCTCTGTCACCCTCACTGTGAAAAAGTTCTTCTGCATGTTGGTGAGGAACTTCCTGTGCTCCAATTTGCAGCCATTGCCCCTAGTCCTGTCCCCACAGACCACTGAAAAGGGGCTGGCCAATTCCCCCTGCATCCCATGCCTAAGATATTTATAAACATTAATTAGGTCCTCCCTAAGTCTTCTTTTCTCTAAACTAAGTCCCAGTTCACTCAGCCTGTCCTCATACGGGAGATGTTCCAGGCCCTTAATCATCTTCATAGCCCTTCTCTGGACTCTCTCCAGGAGGTCCCTGTCTTTTTTATACCAGGGAGCCCAGAAATGGACACAATACTCCACGTTGGGCCTGACCAGGGCAGAGTAGAGGGGGAGGATCACCTCCTTAGATCTGCTGGACACACTCTTCCTGATACATCCCAGGATCCCATTGGCCCTCTTAGCCACCAGTGCACACTGCTGGCTCATAACCAACCTGTCATCAACCAGGACCCCCAGGTACTTCTCCACAGAGCTCCTCTCCAGCAGGTCATCCCCCAGCCTGTACTGATACAGACGGTAATTCCTCCCCAGGTACAAGACTTTACACTTGCTCTTGTTGAATTCATATTAATATCTTAATCTTGTGGTCTATTTTATTTTTAAAAATGGTCAATAAAGAATAGCATAATAAATAGCACAAAAGGTCTGGGGAGAAAATATTTTTCCCTATCATTCTGAACATGACACTTGCAAAAGGTGTTAACATGGGCATCATGTCAAGAGGGAGAGAAGATTGCATGCCATTACACTTCCAAATATTCAGCCAGATAAACTTACTCAAATGAAAGATTAGATAGTCTGTGACTTAAAAATGTTCATTCTATTGGTATCTGACCACGTAACACTTCATCATCACTGGTCAAATTTGGAGGCCTTTATTCACTTTTACTTGGGCTTGTGGACACTAAGATCTCAAGGCTTAGTTGGAAGTCTTCAGAACTGTTCAGCAGCACAGTATGTAGGACCCAAGTAGTGTAACCAGGTATGGAACCTGAGAGAAAACCAAAAAGTTTTCTGTGCTATTTACGCATCTTAGAGGGAGTTTAAGAGACCTTGCTGATGGGACTAAAACTCTGCAACTATCAATTATGATTGTTTCTTACTTTTTTCAGTATGTGAAATTTTCCCTATCTTCTATCAGGTTAGGAAAATGTCAGGTAACTACCTAGACAGACTTTTAAAAAAAAAATTCAGTACTTTAGGTACCAGCTGGGATTAAACTACAACAAACCTTTCTGGCACTCAACATGGGGCATGAAGGATTAAGATAATGACAGACCTGACTAGACCATGTTAAAACAAATTTGTTATAAGCATGTATTGTATTAGCTTAATTGTTACTGGTTACAATGCTGGTTTATTTATTCACAATTGTTCTCGGAGTTGTGTTATATAACACTGTATATACTGCTTATCCAATGTTTATGTGTGGTTTGTCAATTCGGGCATTGAGTTTGGGTTATTCCTCCACTGTACGGTCTACCACCAACTTATGATAAAATCATTGATAGATCAGTTTTGTATTTGTACTCAGTGGCTGAATTCAGCATTAGTGAAGCAACAATGACAATTTCATCCTTGTATTTTGGGAGCCATCTGTTGGAAGATATTAATAATTATACTTTTTACCTTTTATCCTTGGATATCCAATACATGGGGTAGACAGCTTCTATTACTTTTCTTTCCTTCTCCAGGCTAATTACAATAGCTCTTGAGATTGTTGCATATCCTCAGGATGTTCAAACCGGCATGCTTCTACTGTTAGGTCTCCTGACTGTGGTTCGGGTCTTCATTAGGATTAAACAAGTGTTGGAGAATCCTACACAGAGATCAACCCCCATGACAGGCACCATGGCTACTCCAACCCCTCCAACAGCCTTTCTGACTACTCGAATTCCAACAATACTCACTGCAGCTACTCAAACCCTGGTGACATGCACTGTGGTTACTCAAACCCTGGTAATAAGCAGTGCAGCTGAAACAGAGAACCAGCACATACCAGTAGCAGCCACCCCTATACTTAAGAAATGGATACAAAGGTCACATTGTTTAGTAAAGAATGAGGAAACAGGGTCATTGCAAGAATGGGAGGAACAGACGGAACCAAAAATAATCTGTCCCTGAGTGAACCACAAGATACATAAAGATTTCAGTTGTCGGTTAGGGGTGAAAGAGTGGTGCCTGGTGATTACTTACTGGCTGGGCTTAAACCATGACACCTTAATTGAACTTATAACTTTTAAATATTTTTAATCAGGCCTCACTGTCCCATCTGCTAGGTTATGCATCTTAAAAAAAGGTCCACTGAGTTTAATACTGCAGCAATGGAGCAGCAGGGCATCTTCATAAAACCATGTGATTATCCTTGTAAAAGTTCTGTGTGCATTCTCAGGCAGTGAAAAGAACCATTATTATTGTTACTAATGCTGAGAAAATGGTATTTCAAAGTAAAAAGAAAAGGACTTTATTAATACAAAATGCCTCATTTCCCAGTCCTGGTTATTAGTGTTCTTTTGCTATTGCCTATAGTTTGTCTTTGTTCACTTTCACTTCAGAAATTTTATCACCCTTTCATCCTACTCTAATTTTCCTTCTTAATGCTCATCTTCAGAAGATAATAGTCAGGCTGCACTACATTTTAGGACCTGAAAAAGAGATTTAACACAGAACAGACAGAAAGACTTTGAAAAAGCAGCACACAAAAAAATGTAAAGGAATTCCTTGTTTCCCTTTCTCATAAACTTTATGTATTAATATGTTTATTTTTCAAAGGTATAATCCAGTAAATTTCAGAAAAATCTGACTTTAATCTAGCCAAGAATTTAAGCATATGTTTAACTAGATCTTATACAAATATTTGTTTGAAGACAGTAACCTTACAGAATTGTAAATTGAAACACAGTCTTAATGCTTCGTTGAACAAGGAACAAAAGCAAGCTTTCAGTTCTGATTTCTAGAAGAGGCAAGACAAAAGGACCTTCTACATGCCATGCCTCTGCTCTTGCTAGTTTATATATGATCCTATTAACTTGCGTAACTTGCTACAAAGAAAAATCAATGTCATATAATTTTAAGGTTTATTTGGTTGGTTGGTTGATTTGGGGGCTCGTTTGGGGTTTTGTTTACAGGTGATAACTGTCCCGACATCTGCGATTATCCTTCTTTAGAATACTGTTCAACATTGGTACTGATCATCTGCAAATTTACCCATCACTTTGCTGAGTTTGTAAGGCAAGAATTTTGTTGCGGTGAATCAGTGCATTATGTTGGTTTTGGCTGATGTGTACAGCAAGGTACTCAATTGTTGGGTTTTTGTTTTTTTTTTTATTCCTGCAGAATAATAGGAGCAAACAAAGCTGGAGATTTCAAACACTGTGTTTTCCATGAGTCAGGACTATTTCTAATGACTACATGCTTTTCTCTTCAGTCTGGAAGACATACAAGAAAAAGACTATGTCCATTACCGATGGTCAGTACATTGCTAAAGATATTTGTTAAATATATATAGCAGTATCTGCTAAAATACATGAATCAAAATTATGGCCTTTAATAATGGAACCAGGGATAACATAATGATGTTTCCCACTGCATGTTCCTTTATTCTTTGGTTTCTAAATCCTAAATATCACAAAATTATTAACAGTGCATCTGGATGTTTTTCAACACACACATTCAAGAAAAAATTATCCTTCCTTAACTACCCTTATCTCTTTCCTTACACTTTTTTCCTCCCAAAAAAAACCAACCCAAAAAACAAACAACAACAAAAGCTTTTCAGAAGCATACTAATAAAATACACATAAGCAGGCAAGTAATTTTCACAGCAAACTCATATTTATATATATCTAGGAGCTCTAAGGCCAAACTCTCCATCTTTTAATCTGAATTTTGAAGGAAACCATGTTAAATCCAAGGTAGCAATTTCATGTTATAGCATCACTGTAGGCAAAATCCCAGTTGTCTTCATACATAGTAGAGCACTAGAATCAGTTTTTGAGATAAACTGCCTTAGAAAAAAGGAAAAAGGGAGAAAGTCTCACAGAATCACAAAATGTTTCGGGTTGGAAGGGACCTTCAAGATGACCTAGTTCCAAAGTCCCTGCCATGGAAAGGGGCAGCCTCCACTGGATCAGGTTGACCAAAGCCCCATCCAGCCTGGCCTTGAACACTGCCAGGAAGAGTACATCCACGACTTGTCTGGCAACCTGTTTCACTGTCTCACTGCCAAAACAATAAGGAATTTCTTGCTAATATCTAATCTAAATCTACCCTCCTTCAGTTTAAAATCATTCTCCCTTGTCCTAACACTACAATCCTGGATAAAAAGTCACTCTCCATAGTTACTCTAAGCCTCTTTAGGTACTGGAAGGCTGCAATAAGGTCTGCTCAGAGCCTTCTCATCTCCAGGTTGAACAAGCTCAACTCTCTCAGCCTGTCTTTATCAAAGAGATGCTCCAAACCTCTGATCATCTTCCTGGTCCTCCTCTGGAATCACTCCAACAGATCCATGTATTTCTTGCACTGGCAAACCCTGAGCTGGACATGGTGCTCCAGGTGGGATCGCATGAGTGCAGAGTAATGGGGGAGAATCACTTCCCTTGACCTGCTGGTCAAACTGATTTTGATACAGCCCAGGATATGGTTCGCTTCCTGGGCTGAAAGTGAACATTGCTGACTCACTGAGCTTTACACCAACAAACATGTCCAAGTCCTTCTCCTCAGGGCTACTCTCAATCCATTCTCTGCCCAGCCTGTAGTTGTGCTTGGGATTGCCATAATGCATGTGCAGGACCCTGCACTGAGCCTTGATGAATTTCATCCAGTTTGCACAGGCACACTTCTCAAGCCTGTCAAGGTTCCTCTTGATGGCATCCCTTCCTTTCAGATTGTTAACCACACCACACAGCAGGTGTCATTGGTAACCTTGCTGAGGATGCACTGAATCCCACTGTCCGTGTCACTGGCAGTTCCAATATTTCCCCCTAAGAAATGCCTAATTTTAACCTTTTACCATCCCATCCAGTTTTCCCACCTGTTATTAGTTACTTTATTTTATATACCTATGCCACATGAGGATGAATTGGCTACTGTAGATTCCTCTCCTCAGATGACCAGACATGTAGTTTGGATTAGATGTCTGTATCCAGGAAAGTCAATTATACTGAGAGGGATCTTAAGCCAAAGTAAAGAACTGAAAAGAATTGTACATTTCTACTATTTTTACCCCATCCTGTCTTGTTGATGGCAATGATTGAAATCTTGACCGATAATAAACACTTTTGAAAATCCTACTTAAAGTTTACAAGTCTGGAAAGATACTCAAGCTAAGTGACCAGCTCATTCAGTTTTTGTCATTTGCATAATGCCTTACCACATGAAAGATCAACTCTAATCCATTTTCAGATGCATCAAACATCCAGGCTAAGCTGTGTTATACAAATATAGCACGTTATAGAAACTAGTTTTTTGTAAAAGCTGTAACAGTCTATGTATGGTCTTCAGATGTATCCCAGGTTGCCATTACATTCAATATAATACTTCTCTTCCAAATCAATATAATCTGCCATGAACTTCATGTCAAAAATCACTGCAGGCCAATGGTGGGGGAAAGAGACACTTTGAATCTCTTGTTATATTTGGGTGTCCTTCACCTTTGACTTCAAACAATCATTTCCTGCTTTTCTGATATTCCAGCTTAGCAGTACTTGGTGTTTCTTAATTAACTGTGAAAGATCAAGATTCTCCATACTTCCACATTGTTTTACTGTATGCAAAAGCTCATGTTTACAGCAGTTTTGACGGGAAAAACAAACCCAAAAGCAGAACCCAACCATCTAATAATCACTGAGCAAGAAGAGTACAGAATAAACACAAAGCTTTTCTTTATTTCTTGCTCGACATGAGTTCATTCAGTTGGACCTCACCTTCATGTAACTATATATTTTTGGTCTAAATAAGGCAAATCACATTTTTTACAGCTTAATTTATGCATGTACCAGGTTACAGTTTTATAAAGCATTTTTTAGATTTCATCTTTCATCATTTTAATAGACAACAGCAATAATGCAAACAAATAGAAACTTTTTCTTCTGAGTTCATGCAAGCATGCCCATCTTTAAACCAAAAGAAAGATGTCGTTACAGACTAGTGATATTTCCAGAGAGGATGCATTAGCATTAAAAATAAATGCTATGCATTCAGATAAAAGCAAAGATAAGTCTATGCAATAAATCACAGTTTTACATGCTATTCAGTAATGTGTAAGCGAATGGTTACAAAAAAGCTTTTACCATATATATATATATGTATGAGTACACGATGTACTTATTATTTTAGAAAAAAATTATTCCAACACTCTTTAGCAAAACTGGATGCAATTAATTTCAAGAAATGTGGTTCTTTCACTAATGAGAAGAGTGGCTAACAGACCACAGATTAATTTACTAAATAAAGTCCAAGTGAATAACAGCTTAGTAGTATGTGCTCATCTGTTCCAGTAAAGTCTTCATTAATATATATTTAGATACAAACTGTCATGTCAATGACAGTTGTTTTTTTAATAATATCTCTTTTTGCATGACTGTAAGATGTAACTTTGAACGTATTTTCTATAATAATAGATAGATGAGGGGGGTAAAAAACCCAACCAAGAAACAACCAACAAAAAATTGTTGTTGTATCTGTGGCCAGAGCTGTAGTCCAGTAAATATGATTTTTTGCCATTTGTAGTAAAAGGCTTCAGGCTGTGCCCTGAGCTGAGAGGACAGGTCTCAGGGCTGGCCCGGGCTCACCTAGGCAAGAGCTGGGCTGAGCTGTTTTCAGCTCCTGCCTTGGGGCTCAGAGCCTGTGGCCTCCCCTGCCTTAAGCCTGACCTCTGCCAGTGCCTCCCTGAGAAGGGTCTGGCAAACCCAGAGGCTCTCATGTCTGTAAATGGGGAAACTGCATGAGTGGCACTCTGCTCAACTGGAACCAGCCAAAAGGCTGCAGCCTGAGTAAAAGAACATTTACAAATAAATCCAAGCTTGAGGAGGAAAGACCAGTCCCATTCCAACAACATATCTCCCATGCACTTCATAATTAACCTTTTCCTCATGATGAAGTCTTTGTGATGTTCCAAACTCATTAAAACCTTTCCACCCTGCAGCTCATGAGGCATACTGAAGTGCTGATCATAGATCCCAAAGGGGCACTGAAAGGGTGAGAATTAGATCAGGTAACAGGGACAGATCCTAGCCAGTTCATATGCAATGATTTTAAGAATATTATGACAGACCTCTCAGAATTAGGGTGTGTTGTGGGTTTTTTTTTAATATTATTGGACTGTTAAATAGTTAATTGGACTAATAAAACATAGCTGAATGTATATTATGTTCCTTTCTGCTTACAACAAGATTTTGAGTGTAACAGAACATAGTGACATGCCAATTAACTGCTAAAGAAGAAAGGTTCTGGTTTCTCTGTTTTCCCAGGTCAATGAAAAAAACTTCTGCTGCCATCACATGAGAATGAAAAACTCAGAAGGGAAACATTAAAGTCCTAGGTAATAGCCCCTCTATTTTCCTCAGCTTTGCCCTCATACACTCTCTGTGCCTGATGATTTAATGCAAATTAATATTTCTTTTTTTTCCAAGAAGGGTTTTCCATTGACCACTGAAATGCAAGGTAAGGAAGGTAGGTAGCTGAAATATACAAGGCGACAAAATATGCATGTGGCATCACAGAAGCAAATGTGTACCTGTGAATGAACTAGGCTGTCTTTGCTTAATCCTTTCATCCAGGGTAGAGGGTTTTCCCCATTATTTCCCTTAACAGCTTTGCAGGGATTTCTTTCATGTGGAGTAAAAGAGTGAGTTTTATACAGTCCTGTGCAGAATGCTATTATTTTCACCCATAACATTTGGGGTTGTGTAGTTCACAAGCCTAGAAGAGTTTGTCTAGGTCAATGTTTTGCTTAAAAAAGCTTTAAGGGACAGAAAGAAAGGTTCAATACCATGGAATAGGAAAACAATAAAGTATTCAGAGCTATATGATCTTAATAAACAAAATATACTTTAGTATTTGAAAGTATACAAATTTGAAGAGATTTATGAACTATGATTGCAATCAAGTCTGAAGCAAATTGTGAAATTGAAAGGAGTATCTCAGTGCTTGATATATGGAACGGTGAGCTTTAACACAAGTTAAGTGAGTACAATAATACAAACAAAATAGTACAAGATACAATGGAGAACATTGTATCCTAAGAGATGATATCACATAGTTTGATAACCACAGTGATGGCAGTTTGGAGTGTGGGGAAAGTTAAATTTGGAAAGCAGTGTTCATAGACAGCTTATTATAGAATTCTCGGATAGAATTAGAGAGATCAGAAAATGTTGAGCCAACCAAGGGAATCTTGTAAATAGTTATAATATTGATATAAAGGGATTTCAATTTCCTGGATATTGATCAAAATACAAACTTCAAAACAGATAAGGGATGAGTGCCAGGTATTGCCTGGTAATTTACATAACAAGTCCCAAGATCAGAGACTGGTTTTGAATCCTAAGAAATAAAGCACATACATAATAATTTGAATATGCCGGGGAAAAAAAAAATAAATATTGACCTTTGATCCTAAAACAGGGAAGAGCTTTAGCTTATTTCATTTCTGTTCTATGTCTTCATTTATGTTTCCACCTCTGAATTTTGGGCAGTTCTTCAACAAATTTTCTCATTCAGTATCGAGGAAATATAAACAAAGTAAGACAACATACGAACTGTGAAAGGAACATTGAATATTCTGAACAAAGCTGTTTGTTCCTCCCCTCTTGAAAAGAAATTTTTCTTCAATCAGTGTATTCTCCGCTGTGGTAAAATCCTAAGTAGGAACAGCTTGGTGCAGCCTTGTGCAATGTTACTCTTCATCCAATAAATAATATTTGGGCAGGAATTATTAATTTCTTATGATTTTTATACAGCCTAAGTATGCTGTTCTCAGGCTCTCAGACTAGCTTCTGCTCTTTTTACCTGTAGCAGTTTGGATGGCTTTCTTCATTTGCCTTTACCCTCCTGCAGCTCTCACTAACTCCTGCATTCAGGGACCCAAAAAGTCTTCTCTCCACCACTTTTATCCTCTATGTAGAAATCCCAGAGGAGGTGGCTCAAGGCTAGCACCACAGCTTTATGTTAAGTAGGCGAAACCTGTTGCTTTTGAAGAAGACTTGCTTTTCAGAAGAAGCAGCAACCTGATCTAGTTAAAGGGTCCCCATTTATTACAGGGAGGTTGGACTAGAGGACCTTTAAAGGTCCCTTCCAACCTAACACGTTGTGTGATTCTATGATTCTATATCCAGTGAATTGGTGCCCAATATAAGTTAAACTGAGATCCAGATCAAAACTTTGAGCTTACTTTTTTATATCCTTCCATCTTCCTTAGCACACAATGAATGTGTTAACTGAACAGATGTGGGACACGGAGGAAGGAGGCAGTGAGTACTGAGAAGCAGGTGACTTTTTGGGTCTTCTTTTTAACATGTACCTTGGGTATGCTATATGTAAGGGGTTACTTGAAGCTTGAGAACAAATAATAGAACCCATATCTTGATGTCATTACAAAACATCTCCCTAGGTTCCCTCTGTATTCAGTAGAGAATAAAAAGGATTCTCTAAGGGACTACTGGGTGTATGAACCAGTAACAGTTGTTCTGAGAAGTCTTTCCCCATTGTCTTCCTAAGCCAAAGCTGTCTTGGTGAATATTCCATAGTGACCGTAACAAGAAGGCTGAAATGTGCTTCTCTGACACATACTCACAGAAGGTTACTCCTGTGTATTGTAGGATCTTTAGTTATGAGCCTAACAACACTGAGCTCAACATATCACAAAGAACTTGCATATACCTGTTTTAGCATGAAGTCAGACCAAAGTTTCTATCCCACATTTGCATAAGTATTATAACAGTTTTAACCCAGAGTGCTCTGATTCAGAGAAAAGCCTGGAAACTTGTGTTTGAGTGGGGAGGATAGGTTTTTTTCCTCTGGTTTAAATGGAATGTGTGAATGAGAGATATGAATAGTCATAATTAATTTCCTTGTTCTTTCACTTCCACTACTTGCAAAAATCCATTTCTTAGCTTCCTATTTCTGTGATTAGGTGCATCCTCTCAAAAGTCCCTCTTTAGGAACTATTCCCCCTGGAATCTCCTGAGTGAAACAACAGCCACAGAAGCAATTGTATGTGCTTTAATATAGCTGGAACAATTGCATTTATTGTTTAGCTGTTATATTAAGGTATTAGAGTTGAGCTGGATGATAATGAAATACGTATGTTTTTAAGGACACTTAGTGGAGCAGCAGAAGGACATTCAAATCAGTTTATTAAAGACGTTCAGACAGAAGTTAGACTTCTGCTTTTATATATCATGGGAAGGAGAGATGAATAAAGGTAAAATTTCACAGGTTTTCAGAAAGTATTTATTTGTCCTGTTGTTCCTTCCTTTCATGAGTATAATTATCTACACATAATATTTTTCACACAAAATTTCCATTAACAGAAAAATAAATTAGAAAATACTATTTTCCCCATTGTGTTATGAATTTTGAAACAACCTTTAACTTAGAAATCCAGTATTACTCCCTCTACTACTTGATGCTTCAGTCAGTGTGTATAATGGATAATGTTTAGTAAATCAGTGGGCATTCAGTATTTAGTTATCTTTGTTATTCAATGCCCCACCCTATCTCAACCTAATTTACAGGTCCCTTCTTTGAAGGGAGAATACATAACAATATTATGGACTTTTATTGGACATTTATCAATATAAATTCCCTTTGTTTCTCAGTGACTTTACTTCATTATCATTTTGTGAGATGAATGTATATTATTTCCATTTTACAGATGCAGAATGAAAAAATACAGTTAAGGATGGCCATTTCCAATCACCATAGATGCATTATTTGAAAAAAACAGAAGATCTGATTTTTTCATTATATGGAACGGCTTGCTTTACCTCTGTGAGGATACAGCGCTTCTAATTTTTTTCATCTGTCCAAGTTTTTTGGTGGTGAATTTTGGAGAATGTCCCCAGTTTGACTGATTATCTGCAGCTGAATATATCTCCAAAGAACAATTATTAATATTCAGCTGGAGTAATATTTTGTTCTTTAGGTTCAGCTTTCATATGGTCTGTAAATTTCAAATATCATTTCACTTTGGGTCTTGGGTTTCAAAAATGTCAAAACTTTGAAGTTACCTTATAAAAAACATTCACATAACAGGAAAAAAAAACAACCCAAACCAAACCAAACCAACAACAACAATAAAAAAACTAATAAAAAACTAGTGTCGACAATACTGGTGTGGTTTAACCCAGCAGGTAGCTAAAACAATCACAGAGCCTTTTATGCACTCCCCATCAAGATAAAGACAGTTTATTAGACTAGGAAAGGAAGATGATGGTGGTGATGATTATAATAGCAATAATAATAATAATAACAATAATAACAATAATAAAAATAAAATTTAAAAAAACCCAAGTGATGCACAGCACAATTGCT
The DNA here is from genome assembly GCA_013400835.1 of Zapornia atra. NCBI lineage: Eukaryota > Metazoa > Chordata > Aves > Gruiformes > Rallidae > Zapornia > Zapornia atra. Next base: position 16,317 of record VZTU01026937.1, on the reverse strand, counting down.
CACCAGATACTCAGCCACAGATACCCAGCCAGTTCCCAAGCTACTGTCTCAACTCCATCCACCCCCCAGTAATAGNCAGCAGGTAGCTAAAACAATCACAGAGCCTTTTATGCACTCCCCATCAAGATAAAGACAGTTTATTAGACTAGGAAAGGAAGATGATGGTGGTGATGATTATAATAGCAATAATAATAATAATAACAATAATAACAATAATAAAAATAAAATTTAAAAAAACCCAAGTGATGCACAGCACAATTGCTCACCAGATACTCAGCCACAGATACCCAGCCAGTTCCCAAGCTACTGTCTCAACTCCATCCACCCCCCAGTAATAGATGGAGTATGACATCATATGGTATGGAATAACCCTTTGACCAAGTTGTGTCAGCTGTCCTGACTGTGTCCCCTCACATCTTCTTCCCTCATCACTGCCAGGGAAGCATGAGAAGCTGAAAAGTTCTTGACTTGATGCAAGTATTGCCTAACAAGCAAAACATCAGTGTGTTGTCAATGTTATTCTCATCCTAAATCCAAAACACAGCTCTTTACCAGCTACTGGAAGAAAATTAACTCTCTCCAGGCTGAAACCAGGACAACTACCTACATCAGACTATGTGTAGACCCTGTTATACTCAGCTTCTAAATCACAAAATATTGATTCTTTAAATAAAGACAAAAAGACACTGAAACTCATTAAAATAGTAACAGTTAGTGACTGCATATTTACATGCAAGTTAGATATGTCATAGAAAAGAAATTACTTTCCATTTTAATATTTTTCTTTACAATTCACCTGGTTCTAATGCATTGAACCAATGAAAATTGAACCAAATGAAGCCACTAGACAGAAATCTGAATTTAGAAAATGAACTAGAAGTGCAAGGAAGTAAATAGTGAAGAATAGTTTTTCTAAAAGCCAAGAAAAATACCAATTTTATTTCTTTGCAGAAAGTTATACAAGGTTTTAGTCAATAAAACAAATGTTATATTTCTAAAATATATTGGGGAAGAGAGCTTTAAACACTTCCTTTTACATATTCATCAATGACATATTTGATAAGGTAAATGGCATGCACGAGTATATATTTCCAATTACTGACATGCAAATTACTGTTACTCTGTACTGTATGCCAAACCCTGTTATCAGTCTCTCATCTGGCTTTTTGCCAGTGCAAATGCTTACTTTCTAATAATGAATTCAGTCCACACCAACACTTAACATATTTCAAATAGCCCATTTATAGTTGCATATGCTGTGAAGTAGCAAATAGAAACAACACAAATGCATTTTGTAATTTCTCTGGATAACACACGGTAGCGTGTGGCTGTATTGAGCCTCGCATAACAGGTCCTCATTCTCAATGCAAATCCCACACTCCATGGAAATACAAATAATAGTATCATGTGTGAAGCCCCAGAGGTTGCACTGATATGAATGCATAGCCACAAATTAATGAACAAAGAAAGAGAAATTCAAGGAACTGAACAGCCGTCAAAAAACAAAAGGAGTCAAGCAGGGTTGTACCCAATACTGGGTTCAACAAGGAGATGAAGGAAATCTCAGTTCTAATTCTATTTATATCTTACAGTAAACACTAATTGGATTTTAAAGTAAATTGACAATAAAGCCTAGAACCTTGATTATTTCTCAGCTACTGACTGCTTTAACCACAAAGCTATCAAGTCAGAAGAGTTTATTTCTTCTTTAATCATTCCCTGGGCCTGTAAAACACTGTGTCAGGGGATCAGAGAGAGATCTGTATGCAGTAGCTTGGATCTGATAAATAGGGAACTTTCACAGAATATACGATATTTAAATCAGATCTCCTGGTGTGCATTTACTAAGCACTGTGCTAAATGGAGAAGTGTCTCCTGCAGCTGCATGTCAAAGGCAGACCTGTAAATCCTTGATAGTATAGTCATTGACAGTTACTCTTAGAAGAGGGCGCTGGGTGTTGAAGTCTTTACACAGATTGCTATCACAACTTTAAACTATGCAACAGGTGAGTGAGCCCAGGACAGAGGATGAGAGGCACTTACTTCACCCCCTAAAAGATATCTAAGAATCTTATCTTTGGTTTCCTGTATGCCTAAATGTGTTTACAGAATCACAGAATGGTTTGGGTTGGAAGGCACCTCAAAGAACATTAAGTTCCAACCCCCTGCCCCTTCCCTCATAGGCAGGGACAATCTCCACTAGACCAGGTTGCTCAAAGCCCCATCGAACCAACCTGGCCTTGAACGCTGCCAGGTTTCCATACAACGTTCTTGTATGGAGTGGAGTATTTCTTTGGACAGTCTGGGTTAGGTGTCCTGGCTGTATTCCCCCCCTCCCCTCCAGCTTCTTGTGTGAGAAGCTGAAAAGCCCTTGACCTCTTGGCAACTAAAACCATCAGTGTTATCAACACGGTTCTCATCATAAATCCAAAATCCACTACACCAGCTACTAGAAAGAAAAATTACTCTATCCCTTCTGAAACCAGAACACAGTTGCTCTCTCTCAGGTCATGCTGGTTTTGATACAGCCCAGTATATGGTTGGCTTCCTGGGCTGCAAGCACGTGTTGCTGGCTCACATTTAACTTCACACCAACGAACACCCCCAAGTCTTTCTCCTCAGGGCTGTTTTCAATCCATTCTCTGCCCAGCCTGTAGTTGTGCTCAGGATTGCCCTAATGCATGTGCAGGACCTTGCGTTTGCCCCGTTGAACTTCATGCAGTTTTCAGGGCCCCCCCCTTTAAATCTTGTCAAGTACTTTATGGATAGGGGGTAACCTCTGTTCCCTCCACTGTATCAGCCTTACCACACAGGTGGTGTAAATTGGCAAGTTTGATGAAGGTGCACTCAATCCCACTGTCCATTTTTCCAACAAAGATGTTCAGCAGTGTTAGTCCCAGTACTGACTGCTCAGGAATGCTGCTCATTACTGGTCTTGACTTAGAAATTCAGCTGTTAACCACAACTTTTTGAGTGCAATCATCTGGCAAATTCCTTAGCAATCTGTCAAACATAGGAAAAAATTAAAGGACTGGAAGGAAGAAACAAAAAAAAAAAAGGAAAATTAAAAGTAAAAAAAAAATGAAAAATAAAAAAAGGACAATAAAATGGGAAAAAAAGGAAAATTAACAAAGAAAATAGCTTTGTATGTATTAATTTAAGACCAATGTATCATGAGTTATAGCTTATATTGACTTTACCTGTAACTTTTTTAAAGGTCTTACAAAGAAAGGGCCAGATTCTAAAAGGTTTTCTTTTCGTAAATTCATTTATATCCCCTGAAAGGGGATTAAAGTTCTACCTCAATAGTAAAGGTAATTTCTGATTTGATGTTTTATTCCTTTAATATTGCAGGTACATGTGGTTGTATAGGACAATAAATAAAGATTCTAACAGTACTTCTCTCAGAGTTTCGTTTGAGGTTCATACAAAATAACGTAATGAAACTAGATCTTTTCTATCTACTCCTTAGCAGGCTTTTGCTTTCTACCATAGGAAAAAAAAATCACATTTGAGGAGTTAAGGCACCTACCGTGTCCAGATCTAGAGGAAATAGTGTAAAAAGTTTAGTTCCTTTCTCATTTAATATCTTTCAGCTTTCTGTTGGTAATTTCAGTTTAAAGGTACTTTGTGATATATCATGGGGCAAACAATATCAGAGCTGAAAACCAGCAAGAGATATTAATGGACCTGCTATTTAGTAACAGCAAGAATGTACTATTCTATAAATGGCGCTTTTTTTTCACCGTGTAAATTGAGCCCTCAGTATGTCCTTGATAAATGAAAAATACCTCTGTCATGAGGAGGCCAACAGGCAGCCCCTGAGATATTTTAAATGATAATTGCCACAGCAGGCCTTTTTGCAACAGAATGATGACCAAAATCTGAAGAGTCTTATAAACAAAATTTTATAAAGGTATTTCACAACTTCTTTTTTTTTTTTTTTTTTT
>VZTU01026937.1:0-12350 GCA_013400835.1 Zapornia atra | reverse complement strand
TTTAATACTTCATGAGAATCATTTACCTTTACTGGATGGCTGCCTCCATAGGGGAAAAAAAGGAAAGTCTAGGTCTACAAATCCATCATTCTTCTTCTGAAGCCTTTTTAGATTAATAGGACCCTGGTGATTTCAAATAATTTACCAGCCAGCCACTGGTAACTTCATAAGATTTTTTCCCTAAGGGACTGCAGGATGCTGAACTGCTGAGTCGGAGCACTGGCACTACATTGCTAAGTGGATGAAAGTGGTAGAATTAGATGAGAGCATTTTCAACACCATTTGGTCCATGCTGTTTTGCTACAAGAATCCCTGTTGTGCCCAGTGTGTGAGATCATGGAGAGAGAAGATACATATTTACAGAGTTACCTGCTCATTCATGAGTCAGTGTGACTGTCTGCATTTAAATCTGAAGGAAAAGCACTCTTCAACTGCAACATTTTAGGTATGTAAAACCTTGCAGAAGTGGTAAAAAGACAAGTAGGACTTCCATGTCAGGGAAGACTATAAAAACAGAATAATGAGAAGTATTTCTGACCAATAAGTCTATAAATATAGTAATTCAGAAGGAAATTAGATGTATTTAATATGAAGTAGTGGGCATTTCAAGGATAATCCTGTGTGACCCTTGGGACTAATATTTTTATTTTTTTAATGCCATTTATTTTTTGACTTGTAGGGGGAAAAAAATCAATTTTATATATTGACTTCTATCAGAAAGCAATCAAGGAACACTTGTTACATGAGAATGTTTCTTGGATTTTAAGATCCCCTATCCTTTTTCAGTTTAGTTTAAGGGCTGCTGCTATTTCTATGTCATAGCCAAAGCAGATGTATACCTTTTTAGTTGAGTTCAGAATGTAATGATGTCAGACATGCTGTCATGTACAGTAAGAAGGAATAATTGAGTGTTCACATATATCACAAAATATAATCCCAATCCAAATAAAATAGCATAGTGTTTTTTAAACCTGTTCAATTCATAAAATGTCACCTTTGGCATTTGATATCAAAATAATCTATTGGAATCCTTACAACTCTAAAGCAGCATATTTTCCATGGCATATCAACTGATGAAGCAGTTAGAGTAGACATGTCACATATTCATGAATTCTAGACACACTGATAATTTGCAAATGTAGTAAATAATATTTAGTGTAAAAAAAAAAACAAACCCAAAAAAACAAACTACAAGGAAGATTCTTATTTCTTCTCAGTCAGAAGTACAAAACAGAGGAGTCTTCCATCCTTTATAAACTTTGATAGTATGTACAAAAAGACAAAAGAAGCATGTTCTTTAAGCAACAGTGGCAAACCTGACTTTAACTATTTTATGTGAGCTCTATCACTGATCTCAGTCATTAGGATCTAGACTTTTAAATGTTAATTACATTATTCCTGTGAAGCAAATAAAAAGCCCACAGGTGAAGGTTTTTAAATGTGACTTCCTTAAATTGGGATCCTTTATCTTTATTTGGGGTCTACAAAATTTTGAAACTCTTATTGAAGCCACAGTGGTTATAGTGTTTCACCACTACAGTCCTACATAATTGTTCTCATTAATGTTTCCATTCCTTGAGACCACTAAAATTTATCCACACTACTATTAAATTGGGATTTTGCCCAGCACCTGTGGTGCAAATTCTACAGCATGTGACCTTTTATTTTTTTTAATCTTATGTCTATGCATGCTTAAAGTTGAAAGTCCCCAAAGTAGGACAAAGAGGAACTTGTGTAGAACACATGATGTAAGTATATGCAGGTTAGAAACGGAAACATGCTCACATGAGCTTATTGACCAGAAGTCTCTGTCACTGTGATTTATAGCTTTAGAATTGAACTCTGTAGATCATCTCAATTTCTGTACCTGTGCAGTTCAAAGTTTTGCAGATGTCTTGTGGAAAGAAAGACATAACCCGTTAGGTCTACATAGCTGGGACACTGATATGTTTCTCATTAAGACAAATTACCTTGGGATGAAATGAAAAGGAGATGCAACTGCTCATCTCAAGAGGTTATCCCAATACCTGCAATGTACAATAGAATTTTTAAAATATTTATTCCACTAAAAAATACAACAGATTCATCAGCAGTCATACTTTAATTATTTCACATCATATGCAAAAAAGTTTTATTAAAAACAATGTCAAGGGTCAAAGAGGTGTAAAGAGCCTTCTCATTTAGGCCAGGGGAAAAAGCAACCATGACATTCCCACTCAAAAGCCTAATCACAACTCCAGTGTCACAATTTCATCTAGGACAGGAAACAATGCAAGCGTACACTAGGTCTATCCTCAATAAACTGCCATAACAGAAATATTCAGAATTTCCTAAGTTATTCCAAGGCTCCAAGAAACCAAAAATTGGGAAGGCGTACCACTGATTTGGGCTGCTTTAAGTGTCTGTCCTTCCAGGTGCCAATTCTGTGATGTACCTTTAAAAGCTGCAACAAGGCACTCTGTCAATTAAGAATAGTATCTTGCTAAAATGATTCAAGTCATTACCACCTGACTGGCATGTCATGCTGTCCTGTGAACAGAAGGGAGTGTACTGCACAGGCTTTGTTGCCCCAGCTCATTGTCTGCTGTCTTAGCTCAACTACTCAGCCAACAGTGTAGTAAACTATAGTAATACAGCTAAAAAAGCCATTTTGTGTCTGAACAGAAAAGTCTTGCAATCAACAAGTCTTCAAAGAGTAGGAAGGTGAGAGCTGCTCACTCACTTCATTGATAGACTATTGCCAAACTAATTTTTAGAACCAGTCATAACTTTTTCCTGGTTTGTTCTTTTAATATAAGGCACAAAGATATGTACCTTCTAATAAGATATAAAGAACTATGAATAACTAATCTCTGTGACACGTCGATCTATTTATGGGAGCTATAGGGATGTTTTTTTACTTTTAGAAAATATTTTTTCTTGTTGGCCTCAGCAAGATAACACTTTTTTCTAAATTTATCTTTCATTTGGATATGATAAACATGAGAAATACTATATATTCATTAGCTCTCTGTAGAGTCCAGGAATGCCATGATTTACATTCATGCTCTAATTTCTGTATAGTGAATTTCATTAGAATTATTTACTCAAATCCAGTGCTAAAATGGATAGCATAGTTTATGTGATCTTTGGACCAGTTTTTGTTTTAATCTCAATGTCAAAAAAAGAAGTTATTCAAATGCCTCAGGTTTCATTTTCATAAGACACTTGACACTAAATCAGCTAACTGACTCTTATGGTAGCCTGTCCTGGTTTCAGCTGGGATAAAGTTATTTTTCTTTCTGATGGCCAGTATAGAGCTGTATTTGGATTTAGAATGAGAATAATTTTGATAACACACTGATGGTTTCACTTGTTTTACACTTTTCATCTTCCCATGCCTGCTGGGTACACAAGAAGCTGGGAGAGCACAGCCAGGACAACTGGCTCAGGCTGGACAAAGCGATATTCTATAATATATGATGTCATGGCACAAATATAACTGGGAAAGCAAGATGAGAGATGGGATTGTTGCTCAGAAACAGACTGAGCATCAGATTATTATATTTGCCTTTTGCACATGGTGAACAATTGCAGTTGTGCATCACTTACTGGGTTTTACTGTTGTTATCATAGTCATAGTTATATTCCTTTGCTATCACATTATACTGTCTTTACATCAATCCACAAGGGGTTTATTTTTCCATTCTCCTCCTCATCAGCTTGAGGGGGGAGGGATGAATAATTTGCTGTGTGGTACTTAGCTGTTGGTTGGGGCTAAACCATGGCATAGCCTCAGCATTCAGTAGCTTAATAAATTTGAAATTTAATATTATTTCCCCACAGAGACAGAAACAAACAAACAAAAAGACCTAGAGATAAATCTTTGAATTTTGAAATCAATTATAATTTTTACTTCTTTCAGCAAACAAAAATGATCTGCAAATGAACACGTTTTTCAAGAACAATGTATTTAGGTTTTGGGTTGCATTTTCAGGAACTTTAATACTTCTATTTAATTTTCTGTTCTGTTCCACTTCAGAGCAGAAAATAAGAAAGGATCCCTTCAAAAGACATTGAAACAAGACTATTACAGCATTTCCAAACATATAATTTTTCCTCATCTTTCCCCAAAATAAACACATTCATTATAATAATCCAAATTAATTCAGTTTTTTACTCTAAATTGAAGTCCATATTTAAACTACTTTTGTATCAGCTAAAACATTTTCTTAGATATACTTATTAGTATCAAAGATAACAAACTCACATATATACAACACATTACATTACACATTACATTACACACACAAATATGCATTTGTAACACCGCATATGTTGTGTATGCATTTACCTTCCGTGCACCCCGATGATCTTTCCTTTGCAGTTCATAACACTATCTGTGAATTGCCAACCAAATACACAGTATCTAACATGACATAACTGTCAATTCACTTTTCCAGATGCTCTGAAAAGGGCAATGAACACTGGAGAGAGAGTTAACTTGAAATGCCTTAGTTCCTTTGAAGGAAAGCAACTGAAAGAAAGGAATTGACAGTGCATTCCTGATTAGACCTCTTCACCTGAACCCATTTTTCATTCTCTTTCTGCTGGCATCACCTTTTATTGTAATGGGATAGGTCTGTGCGAACTACTTTGTAGAGCCAGTGAGTAACTTAAGGCAAGCTGTGCAACTACTGTGAAGTGTACAAAATTATACTCTGCTAATGAAATCAAACTATGTCTCCTTATGGGATTAGCTGGATGATAATTAAGCCCTCCCTGCTTCTAAATGACACAAATCTGTCAGCAGCTCCAGCTTGCCATTATTAAAGCAATGGTGTTCATAGCATGCAGAGTTGCAGAGCTCAATCCTTTTGTGACATGCATTGGTTTCCTGTCTGCAGCAGGGATAAAGGATCTGGATCACTTTGAAATGCACACTGTATCAATGCTTGCAATATTTTTTCCAGAGATAGGATAAAACCGGGGAGAGATGGTTAGTAAAAGAGAGAACAAAACAAAGCCACACAGTATGAATGTCACAAAGTGCTCCACAACTGCATGAGATACAGCTGTGCTTATAATGATGCTGTCTGGCAAGATGAGACTGCATGTTACTGTGGGAGTACTTCAGAAGGCTTACATCAGTTCTGTGTTCCCAGATCATCTGCACTTGCTCATGCACTACGCTCCATTAAAACATTCTCCAAAAGGCGAGCCAAGGCTATTTCAAGTGAACCTTAGTTTATCTACAAATGCAGGGAATGGCAATTACCACTGTGCCACTGCTCCAGCTGAGACACTTCACTTGAAACTTCTGTGACTGACAGAAGGTGAAACTACCAGGGCAAAATCCTCCAAAAGATTCACTCAGCCCTGAAATCTGTCACTGACACAAGCTGATGTATTAGCCAATGGCTTAATTTTGTTAAGTTCATGGGCAACAGAAGCCATTGCCTTGAATCTTTTCATTTACTTTATTGGATGTTTTTTAGGCATTTTTTCCTCCAAAATATTTTCTTTAAGTTTCCACTGAAAGACCTCACTCCCCCACCCCCCACCCCCATTGTGCCTGGTTACACTTCAAATCAATTTCTCCTTTAAAGGTAAAGGCTTCTGAAAAATAAACCATACTTTATAAAATAAACCCCAATATTGCTCATTTACATCACTTAGAAAGTCAAATGCAGTTGGATTCACTGTCCCTTAGAGGAAAATCTAGTCAATGTCAGTGATATCCTTTTCATCAGCAGTCTGAAACAATTTTCCAAGTTTCTGTAAAGACACAGCTGTCTTGCACATCCTCATGTAATGTCCATGTCTTCAAAGATTAAAACCAAAATGTCTTGAAACTACCAGTTATTTACACAGTGTGCTGTCACCATCTACAGGTGTATTTCATATGATTACATTATGGGTCAGGAAGCAGATTAGACAGCTATATCACAATTTACATAAATATTTTCACCTAATATAACTTCTCAAAATTCCTCAAATATTTCAAAGCTCATTGAGGTGGTGTGCTAGTAATAAATTAACAAATCTGCTTCAAATCCTTTGAATCTCTAAAATCTCAAGGAATAGTTTTGGTTTTTGTTTTTTCTTTTTTATTGTGATTTTTATTTTAAAACTTTCATAACAAAGGATCAGTAAAGCAAGCTGTTGTTGCAAAGCAGGTGAAAACACAAGGTACAAACTAATGTGACCCTTTTTGGGGGGATTGGTCTGATAATTCTGTTGTACCCACAGAAGTTTAGTTTCAGGAATCCTTTCAGTCATTACAATTCACTTTCCTTAATGATTTAGTGCATTCAGTCTTCAAGGTTCCAGAGCTCGATGTTCTCTGATTAACGTTGCTTCCTTGCACATGTAAAGGGGCTGAACACACAAATCATTTGTAGCAGGCTACAAGACTATTGACATATGCATTAATTGTTACCCATAACAGGACAGGTTCCAGTGGGAGTGATGCACAGTAGGTAGCACACTAGAGCACTGCCTAACATAAACATCACTAAACTGAAAATGGTGCTAGAATTCAAAGCAATTTAATGCAATAAAATACAGCTGTGTTGTATGACTGTGAATAGTCCATGTTTTGGAAGGCTTATCAGTAACAAACAAAATTGCAGTGATCAGTGCTTTCTATTTAACCTTTGATCTGTCAGTATTCATACTATGGCTTAATGACATATGTTCAAAATACATGCTAAGCTCTGACTTGCCAAGAATACCTGAGGGAAGTTGAAAATTGTACATTGCTTTTTGCAATATATGTAGCCACTATTAAAGCGCTGCTTCAAACTGTGTGAATACTCAAACTGTATTTCAGATTCGTTTCTTACAAGCTACAGAATATAAAAAAATGAGAATGCCTTGCTGTCAAGAGAAAGAGTGGAAGGAACTGACATTTTTTTCTCTTCTTCTTTGTTAGAAATGTTCCTGTCTACCCACGACAACTATGTGTATTATGTAGAAACCTTCGGCACATGACTCAGCCCAAAATGTTGCCGTCAAATAAAATTCATTATTATATTCCCATCATTGACCTTAACAGAAGGTATGTCCATGGGTATGCAGTATGACGTTGATGGCAGTGCTGGGGAATGGGGAGTCTTAAAAAGATTTGTTAAGAAGATTTGGTCATGCTTGTCAAATCTTAGGCATCTCTGATTCATTTCATTCTTTTTATACTTTTACATTGTATGCTAGGTTGTTTTATATTGAATGCGAGGATGGAAGACTGAACACTAGTATCCAAATTTAACCTTGCGCAAGATGACACAGCCCTGTGGAGGTTGGGAGTGTCTACTAACAATGAATATGTATGCATGATTGATGCACACTTTGACTCACATGGCTGTCAGCGCTTCAATGCTGGTCAAGTCTGACTGTAAAACCTGTCCTAAAATTTTACAGATCTAATTTTACAGGCACAAAATTATGTTGAGAACCAAGAACTAAGCAGAACTGTAACCCCTTGGAACACTGTCAGAAGGAACAGGTCTTTGGTAATTCATATGAAGATCGGAACCTTTTGTTTTGGCAGTTAATTTGTGTGGTTGTAGGAGAAAAAGACTTGATTTGGGGAAATAAGCATAACTTATTGTCAATTAAAATATTAAAAACATTTATACCTGACAGTCAACTTCATTCCTAACTCTTCAACCTCCTCACCCTAGCTGATGCATGTAGGTGGGCAATGGAGTTGTAGTCCATTCATAACACTTTGTTTCTGCTGCTCCTTCCTCCTCATACTCTTCCCTACTTCAGTATGGGATTCCCACTCATGGGATACAGTCCTTCACAAACTTCTAAAAGATGAGTCCTTCCCATGGTCTGCAGTTCTCACAAACTGCTCTGGTGCGGGGCCTTTCCACGGTGTACATTTCTACAGGAAAAACATGAGCCTACCTCAGAGCCACAGGTCCCGCAAGAAAACCTGCTTCTGTGTGAAGTTCTGAATGGGCTACAGGGTACAACCTGCTTCGCTGTGGTCTTCTCCATGGGTTACAGGAGAGTATCTGCTCTGTCATCTGGACCACATCTTCCCCTCCTTCTTCAATGACCTTAATGTCTGCTGGGTTCTTTCTCTCCCTTCTTTCTCACTCCTCAGTCTCACAGCTGTTTTTCAGCTTTTTTTAGCCTTTCTTAAATATGTTATCACAGAGGGGTGAACAGCTTGGCTGATGGGGATATCTGTGACCATTTTGGAGATGTCTGGAACCACCTGTGTCCAGCACAGGGCAGTCCCTAACATCCTCTCACAGAGGTCACTCCTGCAGCAGACATCACTAGACAAACCTTGCCATGTCACCCCAATTCAATGAGTTTAACAGCTAAAAAATATATAAAGCATTTGACCAAAGCCTGTGTGACCTTTTTCCATAGTGCAATTTTAGTGCTTTGATGTAAAGTGTCAGCAAAAATGGCAGTAGCAACAGCAGCAGCCAGCTTTTCTGTGAAGATTGTCTAAGATGCTGTTATTCAAGGCAAAAATATTATTCTAAAAGTATTTCCTTAATTTATTTTCTTTAGAAAGAATGGAAAACTTAAAGCAGGACATGACAAAATGATGGAAATTGCTTTTATTGTATTAGCTAGGAGCATGCATCACATCTTGTAGTCTTTTACTTCCCTTGCAGCAATACAAAAAAATATGGAAAACTCATTGTCAAAGAAAGCCCCAACAAGAAATGTAAATAAACATATCTGAGCTATGAATAAAGAATGAAAGTCTATCTTACACACTACACAGTGGCTATAAAAGAATCATCCACTTAATTTAAGTGGTCTTTTAATAATAGTTTTCAGCATCCTTGGGAACACTTTGGAGCAGTTGTTTAAAGATAAAAGGATGTAAAAAAGAAGGATGTTTTGTTACTTTTAATAGGAACATGTGTACACAACCAATATTTATCTGAAGACTAAAGAACTACTCAAAACTGTTGCTTACATTTCTGCTTTCCTTCAGTAATTCATACCCCTGATGTTGGCTCTAGCAAACAATAGGTTTCCTGAGGAAATTTCAATACAATCTATATGGATATAATGCACCACCTCTTATGTCAAAAAAAGTATTCATATGACTTAAGATCATATTGTTGTAGAACAACTTATATATGAAGAAAGACATATTGAATTCACAGCAACGAAGCCATTGTTCAGTTTTCCAGTCACTCAAATAACATTTTTAATGGAAATTTTATCAGTCATTTACTTTACATTAAGAAAAAGCAAGAACACAAAGTTTCTGTCAGAAACATGCACCTACTCTGGAATTGCTAGGTTTTGAGGTGCTTTGAGAGAAAAAAAATCCATTACTTGCTAAAGCATCAAATCTTGTGTTTGCTTTTGAGTCAGTGAAAATAAAGCTTGACTTAGATGCTGCAATTTTAGTCTGTAGTTTATGAAATTTTACAAATACTCTGATATTTTTCCTACTATAAAATACACCAGACATAGAACCATGACTACTCTTTGTTATGGAATGTCCTAAATCAGGGTAGAACATCTGAATGTGCTGTTGAGCAAATATTTTGGTAACATTGGACAGTTTGAAACCATTGCAATGGATATTTTTTCTGGGATATGTGGGTATAAGGTCTTTCTGTAAACCTAGTGAAATGTGTGCACCAGGTTTCACTGGTTTATACGGTTTGCTCTTTTTCTTTATAATTCTTCCTTGATGAAGAGATAAAATGAGAGACAGGATAAGAAAAGGAGATTAAAAAATATATTTCTACTGTATTTCTTGAATCTTTTAGTTTCATTCCCTTTACTTCTGGCTGTTTGAGATAGATATCAGATGATAATATGTCCCAATTTCATTAAGTTCAGGAGATCAACAACATCTTGTACAAACTTTAAATCTGCCCTGTTGTATAGTATGTCATGTAAAACATTCAATTCTGACTTATTAATTTCTCTCTCCATTTTAGTAGTTTTATTGGCATTGAGTAATCCTTGCAATATTTAGCTGCTTATGACCATGGATTGTATTCTGTCCTGCTCCTTGACTGAAATAAATGCCTTTTTTAATGCCTCATAAATGTAAAATATAGTAAAGTCCTTCTTTAAAACATGTTAATTGATGAAATTAACAATGAATGAGCATTGGTACACGTCTTACAACACACTTCAATGCTTGGTTTTCAGAGGGATGAGAAAGTTTGAGTGTTTGATATGAATTTAAATAATGCTTTAATCAGTGAACCTCATAAGTAATTGGTTCCCTTGGCCAATAGCGTCTGGTGAAAGGTCATCTGACACAAGGTCAAGTATTGTTTTCAAAGCAGGCATTATTTTAAAAGATTGAAGTATGTACTCAGGCATTCTCACTAACAGTAGAATCTATTTCAGTGGTAGGAGCTTCCGTTCAGGGATCTAGACAGTGTGAAAGCAAGCAACTCAAAGAATCCTGTCTTTTAAATCTGTGCAAGATATAATTCTTCTGTTATCATATAAAATGGTGGAAGATTCTACAATGAAAGCTAAGTGATTTATTACATTGATAGGGAGCACAGGTGAACATATTTCTTCCTTTTTCACTGATACCATTGAGAAGTATTGCTTCATTTATCTTATACATTCTACCTTCATTTATCTTATACATTTTACTTTCAACACTGGTTAGGAGACTGCAATCCAAACTTTTAAAATAAACTTTTGATACCCAGATAACGAAATTCCTTTGTACAAAAAACAGTTCAAGAGACTTTGGAATGTCCTTTTCACTCCTTCTTTAGGGAGAATATTAAAAATAAGTTAATAAGCAATCTTGAAATAACTTTAAAAAATAAGCCCCATCTTACTAACTGTCCTCCCTTTTTATATGTAAAAAAACTTAGAATGTCCTTAGTTGGCAAGAGTATGATAGCAGATGAATAAACTGCATACTTCAACGTCTATTCCATTGAATGACAAATTTCATTAGTTCTTCACTCATAGGGTGAATAAATCAAACATAGGATTAGTAATACAATTAAGCCACGGGGAAAAAAATATATCAAGAATATCAAAATGGGAGAAAACAGGGTACCTTTGAAAAAAGCATCATAAACAAAGATGTTTTCAAATATGAGAAAGCAAATCATTCTCCCCTTGCTCGTCCTAGGATGTCAAGAGCTACAGTCAAGCTCCCCAAGGCAAAACTTCAAAATTCTGCAGAGATTGGGGTACATCAGACAAGTGTTTACTATGCTGGAAGACAATCTATGTGCAAATTGCTATGAATGGGTTTCAATAAAGTTGCAGTAGTAGCATATGTGGGAGAGTGAAGAATGAACTTTGATCAAACTGAGCAAGGTGCAGAAGTGATGAAACCAGAAGCGGCTTCAGCATTGAGTGCCCAGCAATTTTCTAGAGATTAATATCAACTTGCAGACTGTGAGCACAGGCCATGTTTGATACATCTGTTTTGATCCCCAGATGCAGTGTGCAACAATCCAACATCACAAACCATTTTTCTTGCTCTGAGACAAGTTATGACAGATGGGACCCAAAAGTCATGAGCTAAATGAACTCAAAATAGATGGTATGGGAAAATGGGTTGATAGTGTCTTGGTTTTGGCTGATATAGAGTTAATTTTCTTCTAGTAGCTGACTAATAGAGCTGTGCTTTTGATTTAATATGAGAATAATGTTGATAACACATTTAAGATTTTAGCTGTTGCTAGGTAATTGAAGTATCTATGCTAAGTCAAGGGCTTAACAGCTTCCCATGTCCTGACAGGTTCCCAAAAAGCTGGGAGAGCACAGCCAGGACAACCAACCCAGACTGGTCAAAGTGATATTCCATAACATGAGATCATGCTCTGGGTATAACGGGGGAAGCTAGCTGAGAGGTAGAATCACTGCTTGGAAACAGACTGGACATTTGTTTGTTACCATTTTTTTTTCCTTCTCCAAGTGGTGTGCACATGTGTTTGTGCATTCCTTGTTTTATTAATGTTGTTCTCTTTGTATTTTTATGGAGTTATCACAGAATTAAGATTCTTCTAATGATTCAGAAGGTTTTCTCAGAACCATCTCTCATACATTTTTTACCTTTACATAAAGCAAGCTTGAGTAAAAGTATGCATTTCTTTGCTAGTCCAGGACTACAGAGAATAGCTTTATTCCATCTAGTTTTTCACAGAGGCAAGAAACTGTTGCGGTTAAGCCCCAGCCAGCAGATAAGCACCACATGGCCACTTGCTCACCCCTCTTCCCCCTGTAGGACGGGGAGGAGAATCAAAAGGAAAAAAGTAAAACTCATGGGTTGGGTTAAGGACAGTTTATTAGGACAGCAAAGGAAGAAGAAAATAAAACAGTGCTTAGATTATGCAAAGTGTGCGATACACAGTGCAGTTTGTTCACTGCCTGGA
>VZTU01026935.1:0-21619 GCA_013400835.1 Zapornia atra | reverse complement strand
CTCCTGTATGTCTCCACCTGGTACAGCATGGGACCTCTCCACTGGCTGCAGGTGGGATCTCGGCCTTTTCCATGGGCTGCAGGGGAACACCTGCTCCACCATGGCTTTCTCCACAGGCTGCAGGGACATCTTTCTCTCTGGCACCTGGTGCCTCCTCCCCCGCTTCCCTGGCCTTGGTGCCTGCACAGTTTCTTACATGTCACTCCCTTCTCTGGTGGAAAAAAGCAGCTGCATGTGGTTTTTTCTCCTAAATGTGATTCCCAGAGGCGCTGTGACCATCTCTGATGGGCTCAGCCTTGGTCAGCAACGACTCTGGCCTTAAGCCAGTTGGTGTTTGCTCTGTGAGGTCTGCAGGGAGCTTCCGGCTGCTTCTTGCAGAAGCCACCCCTGCACCCTGCTTCTTGCAGAAGCCACCCCTTCTCTACCAGAAATCAGCCACGAAAAACTACGATATATGTTTAGACTGTAGATTGCTTGAAAGGGATATTGTCTAATACTGAGTGGATAGAAAACACTTCTTCCACGTGTAGGTCTGATGTGGGCTATTAATTCAAGATTTTGCAATAGCAAAAAAACCAGCAACAACAGTCTGAAGCCTCCAGGTTTTTGCAAGATTTTCACTCCTTTCAAAATACTTAACAAAAATGAGTCTATATTAAGAATGTCTTTGCCTGATTTTCTAATCTCTTCTTCATGAACTTGAACACTTTTTGTGTTATTTAGAGGGGTAGGTGATATGATTTAAAAACTGTGTAGAAATGTCCATGTGTATATATATATATAAAAATACATATTGTTATATATATAACAATTCATTTTGGAAACTCTCTTGGTTGGAATTCCACAGTCACGTGTACATTAAATCTTTTGCATCTCTATTCCAGTTCTCAGATTTTGTTGTTCCTGTTAGGCGAAATATTCCTGCCTTGCTTTCATTACTTCGTGTTGAGTTAGTTTAAAAGTTTCTTCAATCTATTTAATAAAACATCCAGTTGTACCATTTCCTGCATCTTCATACTCTATTCATACCCTGCTATACCATACCATCCTCTGAGTGTCTTTTTAACTTAAACATTGCAAAAATTGCAAAAAGTACGTATAACTTTCCTGAATGATAAACTTGAAATTTCTTCAATGTATAACCTCAATGTCTGAATCTGATGAAAGGTTCTTTTGTTCCTCTTTCTTACCACTAGATCAACATAATGCTCTGGATTCACAGTGTGCATCTGACTGAAGTCTGATTTGACGTACAGGAGCTTACTATTTGTTTACTTTTCTGAGACAACAATGTCTTTTGAAAAAAAAGGTGATGAAATTTCACAGCTCTGAAACGTTATTTTGGGAAGCGCATTGTTGTAGTTTTGCGCAGCTGAGTTCTAGTGGAGGAGGGGCAGGGGGTGCTGCAGGGGTCACTTCTGCAAGAAGCAGCTAGAAGCTCGCTGCAGGCCCAAGACTGTATTCTACAGTGGAACAAACCCTGTAGATTAATTTTTATTAAAAAGTTATAAAGAAATAAAATTTCATACTGAGGATATAAAAACATAAGTAGCATCTCCTGAACTCCTCAATAACAGAGGGGAGAATTCCATCAGGGTTCTCTGATGGTACTATGCTTCTGTGACATTAGTTAATAAGATCCCTTAAGAAGTCTTAAGAGTAATTTTCTGGTCAAATCAGACATTTCAACTAGTTCTCATTGTTATAAAACCTTTCATGATGTTACTTCGGTTATCACAGTTTCTTCTGTACTTTTTCTTATGAGAAGGTGAATATTTAGTAGATGGACAGGGTGGGGGTTTTTTAAACCAATTATGTCTGCAGAGACCTAACATTAGTCTTAGTTATAGCTTTGTCTCAAAGTCAGTACTCACATGAACTTGCTTCTTAGTGTCCTGTTCTCATTTTCATTCTCTTGGCGTTATTATGTATGGTGGGAAATGTATGTTATCAGAGGTTTGTGCATTGATTTGTCTCAAAAAAAGACTAATTAAAACTTACAAAATGCTTTAGCAGTAAACTTTAAATTCATGTTGTGAGGAAAACATGCTTGCATACCCACAAGACTATTTTCCCATGATATACAAATACCAGTGTACTGTTCTTTTGGGCCTCAGGAAATCAAAGCAACTTGATGGCATTTTATCATTACCATCAAAGATGAATAAGATTTATTATATGTTCCCAGGCCATATAATGAGGCACACTCTTCTGTTGCCACTTAAGCCTTTGGATCTTCTAATGGAACAACAGATGGAGTTGTTAGCTCTCTGAGGAGCCATGTAACACTTTTAAGACTGTCTTTAAGTTTTCCCAGATATATACACACACACACACTCAACGTTTTGCTACTTGTACAATTGCTTGACTCTCTCTTAATAGAGACTTCTATTAAATCCTTCTCTGGGTTTGATCAGATTCAAGCTTGCTATTTATAATGCATATATATGCTTCATAACAGATTTCTTTCCTTTCTGAAATAATTGGATAGTTGATGTCAAGAAGAGATGACACATGCCATATCTTTTTACTCATCAGAGTCCCTTGAAAACTTTCAAAATCAAATTCTCTAACAATGAACTGTTCTATAATCTAGACCTAATAAGGTGATCAGACTTTTGACTTAAAAAAAAAAATTATATCCACAGATTCTGTTACTTTTGCAATGGTGAAAACAGTGGGAGCATAAATAGAAAATGTTATGGCTTGTGGCTGTTTGTTTTAATTACCAAATAGTGCCAAGGCTTTCTGGACTTAAAGCCAAATGGCAAATTTGCAGCACATTCATTTGTCTAATCTCTCTTAGCCTCTAAAACAGGCTTGCCACATGCAAAGTGTCTAATGAGAATGATTCCTGGCCTAGGCTACCTTCTCAAATACACCTGTTATTTGAAAGCATCGGTTGCCCCAGGTTAAAATAATTTTGGTATTTATGTATTATAGATGATTTAGTTGCAGTGTAAGGGGCTTGTCCTCTTACCCTAATTTGCTCTTCTGAGAGACTAAGATGAATGGAAATTCAGTTAGTTGGCTGCATAAAGGACTAGAAATAATTTTACTTTGTCACTGAAGTTTTGTTAAATTTAGGTTTTGTTAAATTGTTTGGTTAACAAAATCTTCTGACATGTTGATTTCCTGGTTTATCTTGAAATGACATGTGCAGGCTAGGCTGTTTTCACACCACAGGTTTTGTTAAGATACTTTAAGAACCCTTAAATAGAATAAGTTATCCCAACACTTTGTGGATGGTATGACTGTATAGAGATTTAAATGAATATGTAAATTGCATAGTTGGAATTGAATTATAGAAGGACACTTCTGAACACTGGTTCCTTGTCACTTTGCCCAAGATCTATCTTTAGCATCTGCTGCTCATTTACTCTGCCATTCTAAGTAATTTGTGCATATGAAATGAGTACTAAAGTGCTTCCTTTGTACTATTGTCATTCTGGATTTCTACTCTTAAGAATTCCTAAATTTTGGTAACAATCTTACTATAGTAATTAGAATTAACTAAACAAATGTAAAAGGTGTTACCCACCCTGAACACAATCCTGTTATGATTAGATACATTCAACACTTGTGTATTCTTTTATCCTCTTTTCCAAAACACATGTAATTCCCAAATGTTACCCCACTTAGTTTACTAGTGTTATTTGCTAACACTGGATTACAGACCAAGGAATATTGTCTAACATGGATTCAAAGTATACCTGAGCTACTGCTGAAGTTATTTTCTTTTACCTTCAAAAGGCCAGTTCTTTTAATGACATTTTGACATAGATATGTTTTAGGTAAAGGGCAAAAGACTAAGAAAATCTTTTTATTGATATTTAATTGAAACATTCTTCCAGGGACTTCTATCGATGAAAGGCCAGACAAATTTTGCATTCTGTTTCTGTGGCTTGTCCTTGCCATGCTCTCTAAACAATTTTTTTCCCTCAAGCTTGATGACATTGCTGTTCTCTCTCTAATCTCCAGAAGATGAAAAAGCAGATGGCTTCCTTTTACTTTTATTTTAAAATAGAATAATTCTGATAACTTTTGAGGGGTATCTCACTATGTGACTGCTGAAATTTATTGTGAACTTTCAGCAAGAAAAACAACAAAAGTTACACCATTATTCCTTGCTTTCCTGTCTACAGTAAACCTATTGGATTTGTGTCCTTTAAAATGAACGTCCAGATTTAAAAGTGGGTCCAGTCTATGACTAAAGCTTTGTAAAAGCTGAGGAGCCACAAATTAATGCTGAACAGAGTTTAAAACGTTCTGTATTAGTTGTGTTCATGTCTGTGGAACTGACACTGTCCTCTGCCACCAAAACAGCAAGTGCTGGAACTCACTGGGATTTCTTTTGTCAAATGCATCCTTTTTGTCTTTTGAAAATGTAGTTCGAGTTGCTACATTTCACTGGATGGATGCATCATGATGCTTCCTACTCTGTGAGTAGCTCTGAGATGACTTCTGTTTTGAGGGGTTTTTGTTTGTTTGCTTTGTTGGTTGGTTTTGTTTTGCTGTTCTGGCAAAATTAATGGATTAATTTTAATTTAAGTCTAGCCAACCATAGGCAAATAGTTTGCCTCTTGTGAATGTACTTTACATATATGAACTAAATCTCACTTGAAGTGAGTTCTGTTCCTTTCTGCAGTGTGCACATGTTGCTATTCAGCTCCATTTCACACCTTCAGAACAGAGAAATCTGATTACTTTTCTCTTCGTTATTAGTGTACAAACATTACATGAAGCAGAAAGCTTCCAAGCAACACAGTACACCACCTTTGCACTCTACCTGCCTGAATAGTGATTCGCCACTTGCAGATGCTGTTTATTATTGTCACAGAGATACTAGCACTGCACAGATGAATGTTATATTGTAGTGTCTAGATCCCTCTTTAATTTTTTTTTCTTTTAAAAAGATAATATAAATGCAGAATTCTAATTTTAAAGGCGCATCAACTAGTGAAATAATTTACAGAAAGAAACAGGATTCTGGACACCACCTCCAATCTCATGTTATTAATTTTTGCTTTAGAACACTTTGTCATTAAAAAATCGGAATTGGCTCATTCTTTCGTGCCAATGAACTCTTGTACATTTTTACTATATTAAACTTGTGAGGGAAAGGGTTCAATTATCCAAAACAACTGTCGGTTTTGATACAATCCTGAGACTATCTGGCTAATCTCAGATTTCCCAGTTCCTGGGCAAGTGTTCCAGCCATCCTCCTAATGCTTGGAGAGCATATGGGAACACCACCAAGAGCAGCAGTTTTCAAGAAAACAGTGCTTTTGCACATCCTGGCTAATAGAGAGAAGGCAATGCATTACCTAGTTTCAAATTTTGAATATTCTTTTACAAACACGTGTGGGGCCACCTATAAATTAGGTATATAGTCTAAGGAGGTCATCAGATTTCTCTTTATAGTGAAAAATGTCAGTTAAATGCTGTCAGAACTCAGTCCAGCCAGTCTTAAAATGGGAGGTTAAAATAGACGGAATGAATGATCTACTATACATTTTTATCTCTCTCCGAGATATAGCCTTGACAATTAACTTTAATTTTAAAACCAGCCTTCAGACACCTAAAGTTAAGAAAGATGAGTCTCACTTTTACAAGGATTGAATGGATAACATGAATATGTACTTTAGGATACAGTTAGGCTGGGGTGACATAAAATTAAATCTTTTGAGAGGTTTTCATTATATATAAGATTTTTTCCCCTAAATTTCCCTCTACCTTATGATTTCAAACTATTGTAAATGTACAGTCTAGAGCTGCTGAAGTGTGTGGTCACTTGGAGGCTACTGTCGAGTAAAATGAAACTACTGTCATGTATTCAGTATTTTTCATCTTAATTGGTAATCATGAAAAATTTGATTTCCTGAATGATTTTTTTGTCTTCACTGTGGCTAAGTGAATTAGGTATATAATTGTCAGGAGTAGGTTTGTGTTCTGCCTCTAGAACAAATGAGTCTGCCAAGGTCTCAATTCTCTCAGCTAAGTTTGTGGGTTTTTATCATACACTAGTCCTACAATATGTTTTCTGATTCGACACAGAATCAACTGACTGACTAAAGAGTCCAGATGTTTCAGTTTTACAAAACCTGTGAATGTAATCTGCAATATTGCATCATCAGCATTTCTAACAGTTACATGCTAGCTAATGAAGATCCATCTATTAGAACACTTTGTCTCCTGTGTTGTCAGGCCAGTTTATAGAATCTCCCTCACAAGACAATATGGTGTGCTTTTTAAACTGTCAGAACTTGCTATGATTGGGAAGTAGATTTTGTTATAATCTCTGTCACAGTCAACAGTTAGCTGAAGTTGTTTTTTGAACTCCTAACTATCATTTGAAGTTAATTGTTTAAATGAAAATGTAAGAAAGCCAATTGTTATTGTGAGCACCTTTTCAACTCATGTAATATGTTTTTATTGGCATATCTGACCTTATATTTTCATACTCTGTATTTAAGTGAAATAATTTTTTCCTTCAAGTGTCTGCTTTTCCTTTTTTGTATCGAGCTCACTGCTCAACAAAGAAAAGTATTAGCATGTCCATATTACTCTGAAATCTTTCTTTTCCATTATAGTCAAGAAGCAGCTCCAGTTCTTCCAGGATTTACTTTCTTTTTCTGATAAAAGATGTGCCAAGGATGAAAGACACCCAAAGCCACATACTCATACTCTTCCAGGTGCTACCTGATAATAATTCTTAATAATTTTGTACTTTTTTTTTTCCCCTAGAAATTTTTCATTGCTTTGATAGTTCAGAAGCATCTTTGCATGATGAAGACATGTAGTCATCACCATCAGTGCTCCGTTTTCTTGCCAAAGTTATGGTAATATACATTTTATATGCCAGTTCTTTTATACTTTTTTTAATAATTTGTCTAGAAACTGTATTTGAAGGAGTTAAATACTGATGCAGTGAAATTCAGCTTTATATTAGGATACTTAAGCCTACTTGTTCAGCAGGTATGTATGCATATATATGTCTACCTTCATGAGAACGAACATTTAAGCTCCTGTAATACAGAAATAGATTATGTAGTCCTTGGACTCTAGAAAGCTGATTGCCTCTAGTTACATCTATATGAGCAAATTAAACAGAGAGAAGATGTGGGCTCAGGTATTGTATTTTAGTCATTCACACTATTAAATTGTCCTTGGTCTGGTTTTAGCTTATTTCAGACAGTGATCACCTGAGTAATTCCTCAGTATGTTTTGAAGCAGCATAAATTTGGAAACTATTTGTAACAGGTACTTTGGATGGTGCCAACTTGTTTTGGACACATAGAGTAACAATAAGGACATAATTATACCATGCTAGTTGAGCTCAGGGCCTGCACAGTTCAGGTTTGCTTAAGGGTTTACTTTGGTTACCCACAGATGGATGCTGTATCTGTGAGCAGTCTGTAGATGTTTCATGTAAGTTACTGTATATCAAATGATTTTAGGTGTTTATATGGGGCCAGCTAAATCAAGATCTACAGATCTTCTTTAGAGTGAGCTAAATAGCTGTATAGGTTCTAGTAATTGTACTGTTGGAAGAGTCTCATCTTGCACCAGGCTACTGTGTTTGGTCAACTGAGTACATTCTAGGAATCCTAAATAATTTTACCTAAGGCTTTGATTAGGTAAACTGATTAGGTCAGTTTACAAAGGTCTGTATTTAAAGGAGCCTTTTCAGGAAAAGAATACATATTTGCAGGCTATTTTGAAGGCTGTCTGTTTTGGGATCACACGACTCCCGTATGAGGACAGGCTGAGTGAACTGGGACTGTTTAGTCTTGAAAAAAAGAAGACTTAGGGGGGACCTAATTAGTGTTTATAAATATCTTAGGCATGGGATG
Organism: Zapornia atra; assembly: GCA_013400835.1. Classification (NCBI taxonomy): domain Eukaryota; kingdom Metazoa; phylum Chordata; class Aves; order Gruiformes; family Rallidae; genus Zapornia; species Zapornia atra. Next base: position 13,763 of record VZTU01026935.1, on the reverse strand, counting down.
CAGGGGGAATTGGCCAGCCCCTTTTCAGTGGTCTGTGGGGACAAGACTAGGGGCAATGTCTGTAAACTGGAGCACAGGAAGTTCCGCACCAACATGTGGAAGAACTTTTTCACAGTGAGGGTGGCGGAGCAGTGGAATAGGCTGCCCAGGGAGGTGGTGGAGTCTCCTTCTCTGGAGATATTCAAGTCTCGTCTGGATGCCTATCTATGTAATATGAGCTGGGGAGCTGCTTTGGCAGGGGGGCTTGGACCCGATGATCTCTCGAGATCCCTTCCAACCCCTATGATTCTGTGATTCTGTGACTTGCATTCAACAAGTACTCTACCTGTCCAGTGAATATAAAGACGCTCTATGCAACTAAGACAGAAATAGATGCTCACACTGTAGGTATTCAAAGTTATTAGTCCCCAGTAATGCATTGCATTATAATGACTTCTCCTACAGGTTTATAAACAGTATTATTAAACTGTTTGTTTTGCCATTGTACCACATCACTTATAAGAATATTTTTGCAGCCACATGTTGCTTAGATAGATATATATATAGATAGGTAGATATTCCACTTGCTTTGAGAATTTAGCTGACCTACATACTACAGGGACTCATGACCACCATTGATGACAAGGTCAATCATTGTTTGCAAGCCTTGCTATTTCCTTGTAACTTCATTTTTATATTTACCCACAGTTTTCCACTTGTGTGTCAGCATGTGAGTATTGTGCTTGTGCTTTTTTCAATCCTTGGACATTTTCCAGCTTCTCTACTAACTGCGGTGGCTATGTTGCCAGCTGCTCTAACAGAGGTGTAATCATAAACTGGTTGTTATACTGTCTACTTGGGTTTGTTGCTTTTTGCTAATGTCAGTGTGGGATTGAATTGGAAGTTTTCTGGCAGTTTCTGGCCCTTTTATACACACAATGTTCCTGTCTCTTCTCATTTCTTCATGTAAGTGAAGAAATGTGTTGGGTTGCACCAGGCTTTCTACAGCTGTTTACAAGCACCATTTAGCTTAAATTATCTTGGGTTCTTTTGCTGTCTTATGGGAAAGTGGGTCTCAAACATATCATGCCTTGACTTCTTATTTTTTCTGTCTCCAGTTAAAAATTTCAAGAATTCATTGTCCAACCTTTCTATTGTGTAAACCTTACTTTACTTGTAGCTTCCAAGATTCCTGCTCAGCCTACACAAAGCCCAAGCCTGATGAAACCAAGAGATTAATGAAGATAATATTTATTTTAAAGATGTCTTCCCTAAATTTTAGCAGGTTGGAGATGTCCCATATGAATCTTTCAGCCCATGCATTGGTCTCAGCCTAAGGTCTCTAGCCTGTACTCCACTGTCCCATGGAAACTGGCATTGCTGATATCTCTTTTCTTTCTGTTCCCCCCCTCCCCATTTTACAGCCTCACAAAGACAATATCAGGAGCCATCATTCTCCTATTCCTTCATCTCAGATTTGAGGAGATAATTAAAATCCTGTGTTCCCTGTAATTCATTTTTGTATTTGCTTTAAAAAGCATAGTTGTCCATCCTTCTGCCATGTTCCTGTCCCTATCTCCCCATCTTATTCTGAGTAAGAATCAGTCTCCTTGAACCTCCTACACCTTCTCATATGTATTGTATGTACTGAAATAATTCCCCATGTTTGGAATATTTTATTTCACTCATCACTACCTAATATTTTCAAGTTTGTATGACTGGCTGTATTACTCTCTTGAATGTATTATGCACATGCATATGTATAGATAGATAGACACAGTTTAAATTTGAACTGATTTGTGACTGGAAACAGGTGTGGATTTACTGGTGGATAGTTTCTTAACCCAGACGCTAGCATGCATTTTCCCAAATGCACTGTGTAATGTCCATTTGTGTGTTCACTGCCCCAAATTGCCTTTGTTTGTTTTTTGTTTTTTGATTTGGTTTTTTTACCCAGTGAGGAAATTTGAGTTTGTATTATTGACACTTGGCAGGACCTAGAGATATCACAAAATCGAACTTGGGAAAGTGCCTTGGAGGGAGTGGTTGTTGCTGGTTATATGCTAGGCATGCACCTCCAACATGGAAAGCAGCACCCTTGGAGAGGTATAGGATAGGTTGGGCAAGGAAGAGAAATACCATTGTGTCTTGTATCTGGTTCTCCATGTACAACTTTACGTGAGAGACGATAGGCAGTGAATGCCCATTGCATTCCTATTTCCTGGTATTTCAAAAGTATGTTGTGGTTGTTAAGATTCTACCCTGTAAGCCTTACTTTCAGTTTGACCTTTTTCAGAGCCAAGACCATGCCATCTTCCATCTAATTAGCTATTTCTTCGGAGATATTTTGTGAGCGTGTCTCATTTTTCAGTTTTAGATTCTGAGCCTGATTTGATGAGCTAATGATCCTATTAGTAGACTCAGCATGGTAGTGACATTTTCAGAAATAGTATATAGGAAAAGATTGGGAGATAGGTTGTGTTTCTTACACATTACTCATATTCTCCCTGCTCCATCCTTCCAAAGAATCTGCACAGTGACATTTTGAGGATAAATAGAATAAAAATATTTTATAACTGGGTGGCAACATTTTGCTGATTCTGAGTTTGTGTAGGTAAACTGCTCTTGGGGTCAGAATATCTTGCTTCATTCCTAATTACCTAAGATGTTGTGGGGTTTTTTACTGTATGCAACCTTTTTGCTGTATTTGTTTTCATTTGAACTAAATTGTGGCTGGAAAGACCCTGTCTATTTCTTATTATGCCAATTTTCTATCCTTCTTTTATGAAAAAGTCAGACTGACTTTAGCAGCTAAGCTGTGGTTTGAGCAGCTAAGGACTCAAATGGTATTTGGGGGTACATTTCCAAATTTTAACTATTAGTTCTGCAATTAGAGGGAGACAGTTTCCCTGCAGAAGATAGGAGTGGTAGGCAGCAGCCACAGGGAATGGAAAGATCTGGAGATATGTTTTACTGCTTTGATAAGGGCTGTGATTTTAATCAGGCTTCCACCAAAATGGACAAAATCATTTCACTTCTCAGTAGCCCTGGGTATACAGAGTGGATGCAATACTCAGTGGGGTAGCGCATATGAGCAGAGCTGACAGAGGAAGCATGATGGGACATTCTCATGGTTAGCAGATACAAAAAATTGGCAGATGTATATTTACAGTTTAAAAATACGTACCATCTACTGCTATCACTGCTATCAAAAAAACCTAGTAAATAACAACTATTAAGTCCTCACATTCACTGTTTCATCTGCTTCTGATTTTTCTTAATTAATCGTGTGATTAGAAGCAGTAGCAGTAACAAGAGTACCATTAAAGTTATAATTCTCACCACACAGATTTTAACAAGAAAAAGAATGTTAATGTGAATCTAACTTAGACCAAAGCATTGGTGAATTTGGAAAATTAATGCTCCAGCTCAAGTGCCCAGCAGTGCTGATTGAGGAAAGGACACATGGCTTATGACAGAGGCAATTTTCCATGTATCTACTGTGACTGATTTGTGCACAGTGCCAAAGGATCACAAATAATTGGTATTAAGATTATATATTTTCAACTCCAAAATGTTTTTAACATTCCTGGTATAAATTACTTTATCTATTAGTATATTATTTTAGAATCAGTATTCTCATCTATAAAAAAAATAAAATTTAAGATAAAGAACTTCTTCCTTCTTTTTTATAATGACCATATTTAGATATTTCAAAGTAAGGACTGAAAAATACCATAATATTTTAATAGCCTAGTTCTGTAATATTATATTTTTCTACCTTCTGTAGTCTTTACATCTCACACAGCACTTCTAAATTTATAGAATTGTATTCAGGTTTTTCTTCAGACAGCTTGTTACATCCACTTTAATATGGATGAACATGCACCCCATCTTTTGGACTTGCACCTTGCCTATCCTCTATGCTGCTTTAATGTCTCATGAGGAAATAGGTGTCCACTTCAAAACAAGACAAAACAAAATAAACAAAAAAAACCCCCAAACAACCCACACTTCTCTAAGCTATAATTTCTCATATCATCTTTTTCTTTTTTTATTTTTATTTTGAAATCTCAATGAAACCCATTTGCTACACAATTCTTCCTTGAATTTGCTTTTGCTGTCAGTCTAATGTCTTACATTTACTAGGATTTACTCTTTGGAATAGTAGTCAAGGTCCTCTCAGTTCATCTTCTATTCCCATATAATTTACTTCCATTATCTGTTTCTCTTCCAGACCATCTTGAGTGCTCTTAGACCTTTTCTTTACTCTTCTTTTCAACCTGAATCCTTTCAGATATGAACTTTTTATTTACTAGCACCGTGCTAACATCCTCCTGTTCCTCTAATTTTTAAATATCTCTTTGAATATTTTGCTGCACAAGAATTCATATAGCACAATATTTTTTAATTTTTATTTTCTTTTTTCTACAGAGCTGTGTCTTCAATATCCCTAAATACTTACAGATTCACAGATTCACAGAACAGTAGGTGTTGGAAGGCATCTCTGAAGATCATCTGATCCAAATCCCTTGATAAAGCAGGATCACCTGCAGAGGCTTGCACAGGATTGAATCCAGGAAGATTTTGAATATTTCTGGAGAACCAGAAACAACCTCTCTGGGAAGCCTGTGCCAATGCTTTATCACCCTCAGAGTAAAAAAGTTTTTCCTTATATTGAGATTAAACTTCCAGCGTTCAAGTTTGTACCCATTGCTCCTTGTCCTGTCTCTGGCCACCATTGAAAGGAACTTGGCCTCATCCTCTAGACATCTACCCTTCAGATGTTCATAAGCATTGATAAGATCCCCTCTCAATCTCCTCTTCTCCAGGCTAAACAAATCCATCTCCCTTAACCTTTCCTAATACGAAAGATGCTCCATTCCCCTCCACATCTTCTTAAGACCTTCACCGGAGTCACAATACTCCAGATGTGGCCTCACTAGGGCAGAATAGAGGCAGAGGAGAAACTCCCTTGACATGCTGGCCATGTTCTTCTTAATGTACCCCCGGACACCACTGACTTTCTTAGCCATGAAGGCACACTGCTGACTCATGGAGAGCTTGTTGTCCACCAGAACTCCCAGGTCCTTCTCCACAGTACTGCTTCCTGGCAGGTCAGCCCCTAACCTGTACTAATGGTTGAGATTGTTCCTTGCTAGTTGCAGGACCCTACACTTGCCCTTACTGAATCTCATTTGATTTCTTTTCACCCAGTTCTCTAGTCTGTCCAGATCTTGCTGAATGACAATGAGGCCTTCTGGTGTGTCAGACACACCTTCCAGTTTTGTACTTTTATCAAGTTTGTTGATAATACACTGTCCCCTCATCCAGGTCATAGATGAATATGTTGGAAAAGACCAGACCGAGAACTGACTCTTGGGCCACACCACAAGATACAGGCCTCCAACTAGGCTATGCACCATTTACAATAACCCTCTGGGCCCTGCCATTCCACCAGTTCTCAAACCAACTCCCTGTCTATTCATCCAACCCAAACTTCTTAAGCTTGCCTACAAGAATGTCATGAGAGACAGTGTCAAATGCCTTGCTGAAGTCACAGTAGACAACATCTGTTGCTCCTCCTTCATCCACCCAGCTGGTTGTGCCATCATAGAAGGCTAACAGATTGGTCAAGCATGACTTCCCCCTGGTGAATCGATGTTGAGCACTCTGGTAACCTTCTCTTCCACATACTTATTGATAATCTCCAGAATAAGATGTTCCATCACTTTTCCAGGGATGGAGGTGAGGCTGTCTTGCCTTTAGTTTCCCGGGTCCTCCTTCTTTTCTTTTTTGAAGACTGGAGTGACATTGGCTTTCTTTCAGTCCTCAGGCATCATCTCTCTTGTTCTCCATGACCTTTCAAAGATGATGAAAAGTGGCATAGCAGTAACATCTGCCAGCTCCCTCAACACATGTGGGTGCACCCCATCAGGGTCCATGAATTTGTGGATGTCGAGTTCGCCTAGATGTTCTCTAATGCCGTCTTCCTCAACCAGTAGGTCTTCCTTTCTTAAGACGTTCTTTCCTACCTCCAGGTCTGGGTTTTCTGAGGGCCAGCCTTAGCAACAAAAACTGAAGTAAAAAAGGCATTCAGTAAATCCACCTGCTCTGTCTGTCACTTCCATCACCAAGGTACCCACCTCATTCTGCAGCAGGCCTGCATTTTCCCTAGCCTTCCTTTAGTTGCTGATATGTTTGAAAAAGCCTTTGTTGTCCTTGACATCCCTTGCCAGTTCTAATTCCAAGTGGGCCTTAGCCTTCCTTATTGCATCCCTAAATTCTCTGACTGCGTCCCTATATTCCTCCAAAGTGGCCAGTCCATGAAATTGTCATTCAAATTGGAAGGGATCTTCAGACATCCCTAGTTCGAACTCCTGTTCAGAGCAGGGTCAGTGCTGAATTCATACTGGATTGCTTGAGATGTTGCCCTGTCATGTTTTGAAAACCTCCAAGAGCTGAAAATTAACACACTGTCTGTGTGACTTGTGCCAATGTTTAATTACTCGCACAGAGAAAATTGATTTCTTTATATTCAATTAGGACTTTCTCATTTTAATTCATGACCACTGGTTCTCCTCAACTCCCCTAATTAAAGAGACTGGCATCATCTTCTTGGTAAGCTACCCATCAGTACTTGAAGGCTTTAGTTCAACCCTTGCAAAACCACATTCACACTGATCAAGCCCAAATCCTTGAGCTTTTCCTCAAGTGCTCAAGCCCTGACCATTTTGCGGCCATCAGCTGAATTTGCATCTGTTTATCAGCATCCTTCTTGTATCGGGAAGTCCAAAACTGGAAGCAATATTCCACGTATAGTCCAGGTATGGCTGAAGAAGTGCAAAAAAACCCGAATTACCACTTTCTTGACTGGCATGATTTTCTTGATACAGCCCAGTATCTTGTCAGCCTATATTACTGCTACAGTGTACTACTGACTCATGTATAGACTACTGTCACCGGAAGAGCTGTTCTTATCCACATGGTCCCCAGTCTGAATCAATTCAAGGGATTATTTCTACCCCAGTACAGGACTTCCCGTTTCTCCTTGTTGAATTTCACAAGGTTGTTCTTGAATCATTCCTCCAGCCTTTCTTTGTATCTGTGCTCTTTATTGTCCACCCCAAATTAGTGTCACCTGAAAATTTGAAGAGGGTTACTTCTGCATTCTTCTTTACATTACTGATAAAGATATTAGATAGGATGAGCCCCAGAACAGAACCCTGAGAAACTCTACTTGCAACCACCCTCCAGGTAAAGTATGGACCATTGCTTATTGTCCTTTGAACCCAACTATTCAAGCAGTATTTCATTGATCTAGTAGCTAATCTAGTATTCCATGTCAAAATATAAACATGCATTACGTCTGGTCAAAAACCTTGCTAAAGTCAAGGTGCAAAATAGTTACTGTTTTCATATCACCCACAGGAATAGTGATTTTATCGAGGCAATCAGGTAGATAAAACATATTTGGTCCTTGGTGAATCCATGCTAGCACTTCCTGGTCACTTTCTGCTTCACATGTCCAGAAATGTTTTCCAGTAGGTCATGTTTCATTATTTTCCTCAGGAATTAATTGAGGTTGACTGTCTTTTTGTTTTCTGGGCTGTTTTTCTTGACCATTTTGGAAATAGTAGCTTTGCAATGACATCAGACAGCTTTCTATGCAACCCTGGATTCATCCCTGTGATTTCCATATACTTGAGAGGGGTTCAGTTTCTCAAGAGATCCCTGGCTTAATCTTCTTTCAGCACCAATAGTTCCTCTCTTCCATAAACCTTGTTTCTAGGCACAAAAGTTTGAAACACTATGTGAAGACAAGAGAAAATAAGCTCTAAGAGTTACCAGCTTTTGCTACTTCCACTGTCACTGAATCACCTGCCTTAAATTTTGCTTGTTTCTTTTACTATTCATATAGCAGTAGAAGCTTTCCTACTTGCCCTTGAAATCCCTTGTCAGTTTCAACATGAATTCGATTTTGGCTTTCTTAATGCCATCCCTCACACTTTAGCAATATTCTGTATTCCTCAGGATAATGAGCCCATCCTCACTTCCACCTCCTGATACGTCACTTTTTACACTGAGATCTAGTTGCAAACTCCTTGTACATCTGCTTTGCTTTTTATGCTTCCTTCATTTTATTAAAATTACATTTTTGCAAGGAATTCCAAAAGCTTATAATCAATACTCTGGCTAGAATCGTAGAATCATTTAGGTTGGAAAAGACCTTTAAGATAAGGTTCCATTATTAACCTAACACTTCCCTGTAAAGTGCACTACCAAGCCATATCATTAAGCACCACATTTACATATCTTTAAAATACTTCCAGAGATAGCAACTCAACCATTTCTCTGTTCCAATGACTGATAAAACTTTAGGTGAATACATTTTTCCTAATATCCAATATAATCTCCCTGGGTCCAATTTGAGGCCATACCCTCTTGTCCTATCACTGGTTACTTGTGAGAAGAAATCAACACCCACCTGGCCACAACCTCCTTTCAGGTCAATTTTAGAGAGCAATAAGGGTTGCTTATTGCTACCCTGAGCCTGTTCCCTCAGCTCTTCCTCATAAGACTTGTGTTCTAGTCCAGGTTTCTTACCCATATTTGGACATAGCACATCAATGTTCTACTTTTAGTGATGGTCCCAGAATTGAACACAATACTTGAGGTACAACCTTACCATTGAGGAGTACAGGAAGATGATCACTTTCCTAGTCCTGATAGCCACACTATTTCTGATACAAGCCAGGATGCTGTTGGCTGCCTTGGCCATCTGGGCACACTGCTGGCTCATGTTCAGCCAGCTGTCAAGCAACACTCACGGATCCTTTTCCGTCACTCTTCCCCAAGCCTGTAGCATTGCCTGGGGTTGCTGTGACCAGAGTGCAGGACCCAGTCATTTTCTATCATCTCATTATCCATTTACATCTTCTACAATACTTGTGCTATTATTTTTAACACCTTACTAAATTAAACACAGATTAAATAATTTAAAACAAATTGATAAAATTTCAGGTGAAAAGTTAGATAAGTGTCCTTTCTTTAGTCATTAAATAGCCTTCATTCTATATCTACTTTTGAGTCTATGGAAATTGGGCATTTAATACAGAGGAAGGATAGCAAAGAGTCATTGAAGAGTTACTGTTAATAAGCACTATATCTTAGTCCCTCATATTAATTCATATATCATATACAGTAGATACTTCTCCATGCAAGTTTGCATTAGTTTTATGAGGACATCAGTCCAAATAATATTATAATTTAGTTAAATGGTACACTATGCAATAGGCTTTGTACAGCTTACTGAAAATACGCACTGCTGGATGTTAATTTTTACTCCCATCTTATTTGTTCTTTAAGGATTCTAATTATTTTCAACATTCTTTCAATATAAAGGCAAATACTCATTTTTTTTAATGCCTATTTATTTTTCTCTTAGTTCTGCCATGCCTGATTATATTTATCAATCTTTTCTTATAATGTAACTGAAAAAAGTTAAACGCAGTCCTTGATTCTACCATCCTTCTAGCTCTACCTTTGCTTAATGTGTTGTGTGGAGGGAATCTGAACAAACTGTTAAGATCATTAGCCAATAGTTGTAAAATCCATCCTTCCCTGGTTCTTTTCAATTATGTAATATTCTTTTGCGTTCCCTGTTCACTTCATTTCCATAAATGATACCTCTTCGTGTATTATTGTATATATTTTTTTCTAAACACAGTGCTTCAAAATTTTGATTGTTGACTGGAGCCCTGTTGCGATCTGTGATGGACATATACGGATCAATACTGAAGCAAATCTGTCTCTAGTATGGAAAGTATAAGAATATGTTGAGGGACAACAGATAGATACAGAGAAATGGGACAAAAACCATTCAAGAAGACTTATGTTCACTGGTTTACGAGTATCTCCTGATTCCACCATTTTTGTGAACGTATATTTTCATTTGACTTGACTTCTGTCTGAGCAATAAAAGTGTTTTTAAAACTACATTAGTTTTACATTAAAATAGATATGTAGTTATGGCCAGTGTTTTTAAATCTACAGGTATGAACTCTGAAGGACCATAAGAATAATTTCACTGTTAAGAGGACATTGTCATTGTTGGAGATTTTTTTTGAGACACTGGACAGCAGTGGTATTGACTGTATTTTACTCATATGTCTCCAACTAATGACTTTCTGATCTATTTCTGTTCTGTTATAGAGACAGCCAAATTTTGAACTATAACTTGGCAACTTTGGGAAAACTCTCATATTTTTAATTTTATTGTATTTCACAGTATTACTTTAGTTGGAGAACCCTTAAACCTGTTTTATCTTAATATTATCTGAATTTGAAAAGATACTACATTTCTTTCTTCACTGTATATGCTCTCTAGACTTGAACTCTTGGACCAATATAGTTAGATACTGGATTTTCCCGCTATTCTTTGAGAACGGATAGTTCTGACAGCTGGTGAATTTTGAATTTGTGTTCAAACTTTTTAGATCATGCAGCTGAGCCATCAGCAACAGTACTGCAGCTCTATACTTGTACAAGCCAGCCCAATAGCTACTGTTATGATAAGCAGATATGCAACAATGATTCCGTGACTATGCTTGTGGTTGTAAAATTTAGCCATAATTTTTTTCTCAAGTCTATGATAAAATTAAAAAATGTGAATTCTCTACAGACCACACATTGTAAGCTGTCATTAGGATGGTCTGAGTGATCATTGGCATGCTTCTGCTCAAAGCAAGGAAGGATAAGAAAATGGTGAGTGTAGTTCTAAGGAAATGAAATCTATTTCAAAGCCCTGGTTGTTATAGAAGGCAGCTTAGATAACTTTGGCTCAATTGGAAATTCCTGCATGAATACTCTGTGGAGGGCTCCTCTCAGTAATTGTATATGTTAGGAAGGGCTGGGAATGGAACAAGTTGATGTCTATGCATAGAACTTGCTAAAAAGTAGGGCCTTTAATTTACAGGAAATTTTAAGTGAATGATAATGTTTGTTTCCTGTCCACACTTAATCAAAAGCATTTGCTTTTCTTCTATATTTATTGGTAGTTCTTAGATACTGTAGTGGCTTAGGACAATTTGTGTTCCTGTCCAGTTTCCCAAATAATCCCTACCATTAAGCTGATGATACTATCATTCCCACTGGGCAGTTGCAGAGGACTTAACTCATGAGCATCTGTATGCATCTGATTTGAGTATTTCATAGTTTGTGAGATCCTTGTCCCCATGGCAGATTTATCAAGAGTTAAAATGGTTGCCAGCAAACTCAGCTCTACAGTCAGTGAAGGTTTGTTAAACCCAAGATATTTAAAATGAGACAGTTGGGCTGAATGAACTACTTGTTTCTGTGTAACTTTATTTTGTCAGAGCTTATTTGAGTAGCTGTACATGTTGACAGCTGCTGCCAGACAAATACCTTATCAGTGGTCTAAACAGTGTGATTGTTCAAACAGAGAAAAATGGATTGTATTCGATGCATTTATCAAGTATTTCAAACTGAACTCCTGACTCTACAGAAACACATCTGAATCTTTCACAAAACTTATGTGCAGTAATTGGAAATATTCATCTTTGTTCCCCATTTCCTTCCTCATCTCAATTCTGATTTGGCCTGTGAAGCTTTTGAGATGACAGTTAAGCAGTTTTGGATACTGCTAATGAAGAAAAAAAAAAACCAGAAAACTGTTTTCAGTATAACAAAGCCAAGAATATCTCACTATCATGGGAAACATAAATTTGAGCATGGGTCTCTTACAGATCAAGCAAAGTTAAACATGTTCAAACCCAGATTACGAAGCATGTCCATAAGCATTCTATAAAATTCTATTTTCAGATAGATGTTTTAAGGATTTTCTTCCAATGAGGAATTAAAAATATATAAAATAATTAAAATTACTGGGGCATACAGATGTCCTCCAGATTGTTTTGCCTTATACACAATCTGTTGGTCTTGAGTCACAGCCAGTGAGTACCAGTACTATGGATATGCCAAAGCCCCCCAAACCTTCTGTATCATCACCTACAAGTGCTTTAATGCCCACACATATCAGAAATTCTACCTTGTCATCAACACCAGTGGTTTCTTAGGAAAGTTGCCATATACGAGGTCAAGTTCTAAGTAGGATATCCATCTAACTACTCAACTCACACCACAGTCATCAGGACAGACAGATGAACACTGAAGCATCGGAAAGAGTGTCAGAAAACAGACTTTAGAACAGAATTCTAGCAACCCAGGAAAAAATTAGTCTCATCCTTTCAAACCAAACCCTCAGTGATAATAGGTGTTCCCCAGCTGCAGGTCTGTGAAATCAACAAACATGGTAAGTTACTATAGCAGCTTGAATTTACAGCATTTGTTTAAAATTAACCTCAAAATGTTAATCCTGTGATGTAATTCTCTTTGGAAATAGTGTTACTGTTTCTCAGATGTCTCCAGTAAGATATTGGTTTTCTGGTTTTATTTGCTTTGTTTTGTCATATTTTACCTGTGAGGTTTCCTAGAGAAACAAAAATCTAAGTGATCATATTATATGTCTATCTAACCCTCCTTGTTGCTTGTCCATAATTTTTTAACCTGTCCACCAAATTCAATGAACTTTGACATAGACACAGTTGTTTTAAAGATAGCATGTTCCTAGACATATTGTGAAACAGACAGCTAAGTACTTGAGAGAGAATGTACGTCTGTCTGCAGTATGATCCCAACCCTTATTAAACAGTAGGGAATACATACAGAAGGACTGCATTTCTAAAACTTCAACCATCAGATAAATTTTATGTGGAAGTCACATCTTCCTAGATAACACCAAAGACACCTCCATAGGAAATAAAAAATTATTATTTTCTCCATAGAACTAGTATTTTTATTAAAAAAAAAAAAACTGTCTCAATTTAAAACACAGTTCAGGTATACATTTTGCTATTAGTATTATTTTTTAAAATACCTAACCATACTGTTTTATTTTCATGCCCCCACAAAACTTAAATTACTCAGTTCGTACTTAGCATCTGCACAGGGAGCTGTATGAGCCAGTTGAAGTTTCCTTTATAGTTTCTGGCTTCTCCAATGTCTGGACTCTTATATTTTCTTGTCTTTCCTACATTAGCACTACGGGAGTTGTTTAGGAGATTACCTTTACCATCTGATGTCCCGCTTTCTATAAACTACCCTGAATCACCTTTACGAGAGCTGTGCCATGCTGTGAACTTAAGTGTTGCAATCTGGACAGGTATTTGCCTTCTAAGTCACAACAAAGTTGTCAAGTTAATAGCATGTTATTAACGAACAGGAAACCCTGTGCTGAGTTCACTTTTTCTAGACCATGATTTCATAATGGAGACCCAGCAAAGCTCAGGAAAAAAAATGGCAGGAAACAAAGAAAGGCATCCTGGTCAATGCAAGTGCTAATCTGAAAGCAGATGAAGTACATCTTCATACACAACATCCTGAGACACGCTACACAGCAGGCCAGCCCATTTGATGAAGTACATTGCTGTCCTGAATTTTAATACGATGGGTGTAGTTTGAAGTCTCTTGTTTATGCTTCAGTACTTGAGGACTATAGAAGGATCACAGTGGACTCTATCCTGTTATTTCTTGATCATGTGTAGGAAAAAGAGAACATAGAGGCCTTCACCCATACATCTGATTTGTCACTTATGCAGTTACAACTTTACAACTTTAAGTGGAGTACCAAGCTCAATGTATGTGAAAGAATTTTACACACATTAAGAGTAAGAACAAAATACACATAATAAAAATACTTACTC
>VZTU01026933.1:12484-24128 GCA_013400835.1 Zapornia atra | reverse complement strand
AAAAAGGCAATTCTTTGCCAGCATTCAGTCTTGGCTCCCAAAATGAAAAATAATGTTATCATCTGCCAAATTTCTTTGTCTGCCTCCAAACCACATTCTCATATGAGATGCCCACTGTACATCAAGCCCAATTTAATATATTCAAGAAACAGCTAAAGCAAATGAGCCCCAGGTGACATTTTGGTCAGTAAAGAGGCTTCACTTTCTCCAAAGGAAACTGCTAAATATGCTCGACTTTCTAAATTTCATATCTGAATTCAAGCCACAAGCTCTCTGTTCAAATGTGCTGCATATATTGATGATATATATATATAAATACGTATATATATATATATGGTTTTTTTATTATTTCAGTCATTCTAATATTGACCTAGCTTTACATAGCTGGAACTCCAGTGAAATCAATTAAATTATTTCAGATTTATAGTACCACACAATACAAGGAAGAGTAGATCCTAATCTCTTCCAAGGATCATGAAATTAAAAATATCCATGTAAAAATATTCCATGTGATATAGATATGTGTGTAGCAAATGCTGAGGTTTGAGTGCCTCTGATATATATATAAAATGCTAAAGTACTAGCAACTTGAAAACTAGAGGATTCTTTAACAACACACACCATGTACATCATGAAAGTGATGAGAATTTTAGCTGCAATAACTGGAAAGCTGAATTATTGTATCAGTAAAACAGCCCTCTGTATGTCTCTCTTTAATCAGTTTATGAGTCACCTTGAAATACCAGGCAACCATCTTCCAATTGTTGAAAGATTTTGTTCTGTTTTAAACCCAGCAGAAATCACAGGCACAACAGCAGTTACAGTAGCCTAACAACAACTTAGAGAAGTATCCAGGTACAGACTTCTCATGAGGGCTAAAGCAGCATTAGTTTTTCCATTAGCTACAGCTTTCTGTTCCCACATCATACCACCCACATGTGGCTGCTCTTCAGTGATGCAGCTTCGCCATGGAAAAACAAAAAAAGAAAAAAAGAGTTCAAACGCTGTTTTATATATTGCATTAATTCTATCAAATTCCAGGCTATTATTTCTAGAAAAAATATTTGTTTCATAAGAATTCAAGTTGAGGTTTCCAATCAAATCCAAACCAAGGTATTCCAGCTATACTGAAGTCCTACTGTAAAGTAGCTCAATTTCACTGGCTTTTGTCAGTATCAAAAACAGAAAAACACTAAGATTTTTCTTGCTTCTGGAAAAATGATTGCAGAATTATTTAATGTGGTTTCCCTGAGGGACATTAGTAAACAAGCATCACGAGAATGAGCAAACAGAAATAATACAACAGCCACATACTATCACAGCAAGATAATGAGGCAACCATGTACACTCTCTGATAGTTACCAAGAGAAATTTCCCATAATTAAATGAAACTAAATGTCAAGTAAGTTTAATCAATATCAATTCCTTACATCCAGGGATATAAACAATTAAGATGTATTTCTATTTCATATCATTCATAATGTTTTGTAGAAAGGAAAGGAGTGAATGTAGCATTAGAGATACACACACAACTAATCAGACTACAGTCAAAATTAATTTAACAGGACTCCTGTATAAATCGTAGTACAAGTTGTATGGCTGGCTATATTTGCCCATGTATTTTGGTTTGTCTCACAAGGGTAATTTTTTTCTTAGAAAACAGATGAAAATAGGATTTTCATCCTATTACACACGAAAGCATCTTGGGAATTTTCCACTTTTTTCATTTGCTAGCTGCATCTGAAATGGTTAAATAAACTGTTAAACTACTGGGATCTCTCCTGTTTTGATAAAAGACGCTTAACATGAACATAATGTATTAAAGAAGATGAGGAATATACCAGGTACATCACACTGAAGCCCATCCTCTTTATATAATCACATCTTACATTTTAACAAGCTGAGATCCTTCTGAATATTCAGGCAAGTTCAAACATAACTACAAAGTGAGGTGCAAATGGGTTTTGCCATTTCTTCAAGGTACAAGATCCTCAAAGATTTTAGAGATTTTTTGGCACATGATGACACTTAAACACTCTTCTCAGTTTAATTTAAGAAGGTATAGGAAAATGTCTGGTTCCCACAGGCACCACGTGCAAACAGCAAGCTTTGAAGTAACATGCTTTCAGATGTTACTACATGTACTCTTCCATATGGGAAATTGAAGTTTTATTCCTACCCAAGTAAATTCTGCCAGCCAACAAAGAGACTACAATGAAACATGTGCTTTTAAACTACAGCAGTGTAAACTCTTCTATACATTAGTCTGTAACTTCTTTTGGCTAGAAGCTTCTTAGCATAGGTTGTATTACTTAACGATGTAGAAGCTATAATGGTTCTAGGTCCTTTTAAATATTTAAATATTTTTCAGCCTCTGCAAGCAACAAAAAGCCCAAAGTGGAAGTCTGCAATAGTTTCCATGTATAAACAGGAAACTAAAGCGAAGCAAGATCAGTGTTTGATATTATATATTATGTCAGTGGCAGAGTCAGTCCCAATTTACAGCCTTAAACCACAGATAATAATATGCATGCACACTTTTCAAGCATGTTTATATAAATGCACATACATACGCACACACAATTACACGTATTCTCTCAGCCACTAACACACCCTGTCTTAATGTTGTCATTTCCAAGTCAAGAATTTCAGTACAGTATCTATTACTTTTGCATCTTAAAGCAGTTACCTCAGCTTTGATAATCAAAAGAAAATCAAATGCAATTTAGCGTATCTACAGCAAGCAGAAAGATCCAGATGAACTCAGCATAATGGGGAAACTTTCTTCCAACTCAGAAACATAATAAATTTTTAATGCTAATCAGGAATTGAAAACACAATGTGGCAGTATAAGCTTTTAATTTTAAAAATCCTTTTAAGGGCCTGCTTCTAATTCTGCCTTCCTGCAGTAATATTACGAATGCCAAGTAAACAGGCTGAAAATATTTACAAATTTGTCAAGCTAGAAAATAGGTGGAATACAGGAGCTGGAACTGATATGATGCTCCAGCTGTTCACAAACTGGAAAATAAATAAGCTGTAATATTTAAATGAGTTCCACTGATGATGTGAAATCAGACTGGAAAGGAAACGAAGCAGCCTATTCTAGAAATTGCAAAGAATTCTCTAAATTAGTCCAAACAGGAAGAAATGCATGCACGTTTTACATGCTTCCAGGATCGCCTGTATGCAGTCCAAGAAAATCACCACAGAACTACAATAGATTATATTTGTATTTTTTAGTGAAACATTTGCAGTTGGAGGGATCATCCCCCTTTTCCTTACCCCTCAGAAGTGGATGAGATCCAAGAGTTATAGGGGCCAAACATGACATGTTACTGTGCAACTGGCCCTTCAGCCTTAGCAAAGGTCTCTAAGGATCAGTGGGGCTCATTGATGTGGGTGGTGGCTCTGTCAACAGAACTGACAATGAATGGGCACACTAACAACCCCTGAAAGATAAGCTTCGACTTTTCCTCTTATAACCACTACTTATTAGTCTTTACTAAGCTGTCAATACTGCGACGCCAGCAAGTTCAAACAACCACCTTTTCTCATGACAACTTTCCCATGTCCACATCCGCCCAAGATGAGGAACAGCAATTAAAATAAAGCCTTCTTGTTCACTCTAAAAAATGGAAAAAAAATTTAAAATGTAATCCAGCTTCACAAATAGCACTTTTTCCATACAGAAGCTTCTATATGCAATTAAAAGAAAAAAAATTTAAAAGTTCAATTCTTTTTAGAGGGAAAAATGAGTCATAAGAGAAACAATATAAAATTTGTTATACCTTAAAGAAATAAAACACCAAAGAAGATAAAATATAACAAAGATGGAGACTCACTTGATAGTATAAAAATCATACAAAGAGTATGAATGGATAGAAACAAAAGAATGAAGTGTTAAGATTACAGTAAAATGAGATGCTAGAAAACTTGGAAAGTACGAACAGGGAAGTCATTAGATACTTCTGCCATTAGACATTTGATGGGAACTTAATTAATAGAGATGGGATAACAGTGCAAATCAAGGAAGTAGGACTTGATGACTAAAGAACTTGTTTTCAGCACAGATCTGAAATACTCCTGCAATGCAACATTTCTATCGAAATTCTGATCATTATGCTTCTAGTAACTCTAACATAGCTCTCTGCATACAATGGAGTATTTGAATATGTGGTTAAAGAAATAAGTAAATAGTACTGCCATAGGAGCAGGTTGGAGCCAGCTGATCTTTGAGGTCTCTTCCAACCCAAAGCATTTTATTATTCTATAACATCAATTTCTTTAATGCATAGGATTTACAATAGCAGGCTTCTTCCAATTTCAGTCATCTGAATGGACTACCAACTATATAAAATGTTCAGAAAATGTTTTAAGGACATAAGGAGTTATTAAATAACTAGAAGTTATAAAAATAATTTCTAATTTTCAATGTCCTGTCAATAAAAATTGTTAGAGAATTAATTGAAAAAAGAACTCAAACCCTAGGGCAGGCAGACAGGCATTTTTAGTTAGGGTTAGTCCTAAATATACTTTAAAACTTGTTTAATTACTTAACTGAAATGCAAATAGTACAGCTAAAATCGATTCTTTCAAATTCCTTGTTATTAAACACTACATGAAATTTACTATTTACAAGTAAATAAATTTAAAATATATTATCTTGTAATTTGTAGTCACTGAAATTTGCTACAGAGGTTTTTTTGTTCCTAATGTTTCAGAATACGTCAATCCCCCTTCTTAAACTTCTTAGCAATAATCACTTTGCCTGACCATTCCAGGCAGAGCACTATTCCGAAGCGCCTCTGATAATCATTGCTGATATTAGAACAACTCCTGGACCTGGCCCCTCCTTGTACAACTGGCAGATATGTCCTGTTATGTCAATTGTTTCAGACTGAGCACATGGGATATCCCCTAGAGATTGATTAGACTGCAAAGAACTAAGTGACAAACTGAGTTTTTGGAAATGCCTATTATTTACATATATATCGTAAAAGATTTCCACAAATTGCACAAATTATCATCCTGCTATACAGAATGATATTGGACTTATTCTTGAACAATATAAGCACAGTGAAAATGAAAAAAATAACACAAATTTAGTTTTCAGTAACATTTACTATCTTGTTACTTTTACATCCTTAATTTGTCTTTCTGCACTGATGCACTGAAATATTCCCAATTAATTAGAAAATCAATTCTCTGAGTTTGGTTGATAAATAGTACACTGCTACTGCGCTATGTCATAAAAGCCATTCTAAAGACAGCATTCATGCTTCATTAAAACTTTAAAATTGGGTATTAAACCCAGCAGACATTCTGCACAAAAAAACTCATTTCAAACTGTCAGTGTCCCCAGATTTTAAACAAATTTAAAGTGACTCATTTAAAAAAATGTTTTCAGAAGTTGCAACAACTAAGAGACTTTTAGGATATTTTAGCACACCTACAGTTTGAGATGTAATCAGTGCTTTAACTTTGCGCCACTGTTAAACACGATAGGAAAAAATGTAAAGATAAAAAGACATAAACCCTTTAGATCTGCTTAGTAACAAGTTACAAGTAACACAAATTTATTAGCCAGCACGTAAATTTCAGAGTCTGAGCATTACAAGTCTATCCTTCTGCTGCAGCCTATTAAATTACAGAATTATCTCTGTAAAGGAGTGCAGATGTTTGATCAGCTAGGTAACTTGAACTAGACTAGACAAGCCAATGTCTAATCAGTATAGAGTATGTAGACAGGTATGACAGTACAGAGCGATGCTATTATCACTATCGCTTTGTATGTACTGAAGAGGCAGATGAATGAACTGTGTCTTAAAAAGTGCAGGGACTTTCTGTGTTTTGTTATACATGTGGTATTATTTTCACTGTGTCCAATATTAAACCTAGTATAATTCACGTGTCACTCCACACAGGATGTCAAAGGTTAAAAAGACATTAATTTTATGATGACAAAAGTCACTTAACAGTTCTCCAACTTAGATTTTTACATGTGGATAAAAAAGCACCAAATCCTCCTGCAATAAATGCCAACAAACTGGAAACCTGAATGAGGTCAAAACCCCTTCAAGGAAAAATTAAGAATTATACATCTGAATAAACAGGGTTCTGCCACAATGATAACCACTAGACTACAGGAATACTTTTGGTTAATGATGAGATCATTACAAAGATCAACCGAAGAAATTTACTTCACTAATTATTTAACATGAAAATAAATTAAAGCCAGGATTTCTTCCAAGGAAATGATTACATTATATCTACAGTTCTCAGGAACTACCCATTGTTGCACTAAGTATTTAGAAATTACTAAACAAATTCACATGCAACTTAATATATTAAAGAAATAAAAAGCTACTTAGTAATTCTATGGTAATATGTAACATTCATAGAAAATACATATTTTCAGGGAAGAGTTACATGTCCTTATTGAACTTGGTAGGTAAGTGGTTCCAACAAACAGAAACAAAAAGACTACTGATTTTTCTATTGTCTTCAATCACAGTACATCAGCTGAACAGTCACAGAAGCACCAGGAAGGAAGCCTCAAAATCTCTTCTCTGCAGGTCAGGGGAAGAAACATGCCTAGATCATCCTTAATTCAATTTTCTTTTTAAGTACACTCAGCAGAAATCAAACGACATCACTCTCACCGTTCTTCAAAATGTGCCTTGCAAATTTTCCTAGTAAAGGAGCATTGTAATGGAATAAAATATTTTGTAGTCACTGAAGAATGCTAATTTATCAAAAGAACATCTCTCTCTACATTAAAACTAGACTGCAACATTAAGTCATGAACCTGAAATTTCCTGTTCTGGAACTGTAGGCAAGACCATAGTCAGGAACACAGGCTCCACATTCTCATATGTACAATACAGAAGGTGACAGCTATTTCTCTCCATTTCCACTGTTTAATTCAGCATTAAAATATAATATGCTAAAAACATACAATAAGATAAACAAGGGACTGTTACCATAACACAAAACAAGCAGAGCATTGCAAAGCAAACATTTTAAAAACCCTCATTCTTCCATCATCATACTCATACAGCAGCCCTGTGCATCATATCATTGGCTTTTCACAACACAGCACAAAATTATGCGTGCAATGGTAGGTAGGTTTGAAAACTTGAAATTTCTATACTTCCTGGTCCTAATGATTACTGCTTAAAACTCTTACTGTACAGCCACGTTATTTAAAAGAAGCACGGAATTCACTTCTAGTTGTCAAAAATAAAGGCACACGAGAATAAAATTCTTAAAGCGTTCAGCAGACCGATGCAGGAAGGTCAGCTATGAAACTACATTCATATGAATTTGTTTTAATGGCTCACATTACATTTTTTTTTAAAGCGTTGGAGTGTTTTGTGGTTTTTTTTTTTTTGGGGGGGGGAGCGGGTTACAATGTTTTACGATATAATTTTTTAATATATTTCAAAGCCTAAGAAATTACTAAAGCAGTCCAAATAACTATGTTTTTTTTCTTCTTCTAACCTTATTAGTTAGTTAAGGGTTTTTTTATACATGCACAAAAGGAACCAAATCTACTGCTAGGCAGTAATACCACTCTTCCTAAAAAAAAGTAAAACAAGAGGTTTCTTGATACAATCTGACAGGACTAGCCAGGCATGCTATTTAGAGGTAACGCTATTTGAAGGCAGGTTACCTTTACTGAAAACTCTACGAAAAAATAAAATGATAATGTGTATGTGCTATAGATCGTAAAATACTTTCCTTTGTCCAAGTCAGCTTCATGCCAAGTCAATCAAAGTGGCTATGCAGGATGCAAACTGAGGCAATGCTATTTTTTCTGGAGTTGTCCTGTTGCCAGAAAGGGGGGATCACAGATTTTATTTTTCGGTGCCAAGTCTCCTTCAGAATGAAAGCCGCACCTAACTGCCTTTTCCCTATTACTGCAAGACAAGCTACTCAAATGGAGATTTCTTCCAAATAGCACAAGTTGGCTAAGAATAATTACCAACTGATTTTGACCCTTACTTAATAGAGACAAAAAGAGTAAATGAGGAGTCATGAGTTTCTGAAAGTGGCACAGTATGAGACCATAATATTCACTTCAGAATATTGGTATTGACTTCCTGGATCAGTTTAAATTGTACAGAATTTTCAATTCCAGTTCAGTATAGAATTTGAGTTTGGGTCTCATATCCTTTCCATATTAATCAAACCAAAAGCTCTCAAGGAAAGCACCCTTTTATGTGCTTCTGTCTTTGCAGTGTTTCACAAAACATAACTTTGATTTACGAACATCATTAAAATCTTATAGTTTTTTTTTATATTTGTTTCCTAAAACTAGACAAGTTTGTTTTTTTACTGATTTTTTTTGCCCACAAGGAATTAATAAAACACTCTCTGTTGCATTTGAACAGCAACCCCATTCAACATTAAGTAAGACTAATAGGACATAAGAACACCTATATAAATAATAAATCAACATAAAGAAAAATATAAATAAAAAATGAAGCCTTTATAACCTTGGCACATATTAAACAAAATAATCGGGGAAGAATAAAAAATGGGAGTTTTACTGAAAAACCTCAGTCATCTTCCTCTTTCCTTCCTCTCCTTTCTTTCACTTGTAGATATTTCTGCCTCTTATACAAACTTTTACCTATATATTATGATTCCAACACTACCTCTGTCTTTCAGGAAAAAGATTGTTGTTTGTTTGGGTTTTATTTGCTGTTGTTGAACATTCTACACTCCTTCAAACTAAAATCTAACCTGACTGTTTGCATTAAAACTGAAGAATGCAATAGAATTTTATCACTTGTTCCACATTAATATCCAAAAGTTTATTTAATGAATAATTCTTACCACAATGAACGAGTGTGTTACATTAACAAGTGTGTCACGTAACTGGCTTTGATATTAGAAACAGATTGCATGGGAACAGAACTTTCCTGAAAGTAACTGCACCTGTAGTGGGACATCTGTAAGCACAGATATTTTAACCATCATCCTCTTGACTACCATATTGGTAACGGGGGAGGAAATTAGTTAATAAAGTCAGGGAAATCAAAGTGATAGCTTAGTGCTCTGTGATCATCCAAGTGAACAAGCTATACTGGGTTATGTAAATGGTGGCATATATCCACCTAAAATGTGGCTTTCAATAGCCAGATATTACTGGCTCCATCTTGAAACCATTTTCCAGGTTGTATCTTACATACACATAACTCAGACGAAGCAGTGTTACATACCTGTCAGAATGCTAAGTTATGCCACTTCTGTGGCATTTTACATCAGTGCAAGTTAAATTTCCAATCGCAGTTAACTGAAATCATTATGTTGTCAAGATATTTCATAATATTAACAGTGGATTGATAGTCTTTTCTTCTTACTATTTCAAAATACTTCTCAAAAGAAATGTTTTGCAATTTACTATGTTAATTAATGCATAATGATTTGAAAAGAAAATGTTGACACTGATATAATGCTTTCCTTATACAACGTATTACCTTTTCCAGAAGACTGGTTTAACCTGGTTAAATATGGGGGACTCTAACACAGTAGGACAAGAAACAAAACAATTTTCATTTTGCTTTTTCAGCTACCATTGTTAAAGCTGAAATATGTCTCCCCCACAAAAAAAACCTCTTTTTACTTCTAACTAATGTCTGTATTCAGTGAAATGCTATGAGACTTCAGTACTGTAATAGTCACATTAAACACATTGTTTTGCAGAACTACAAAAAGAAAATATTTTGAACAATGCAATACAAATTGCCTTAACCTTGGTATATTAGAAATCAATACTAAAGTCCTTACATGGCTGTGTGAAAATGTTTACTCGAAAAATCTTGTCTATAGACCAATAGATAATACGCCATGCAGTAGTGGGAAAGGAGACAGTATTTCATACAAAAGTTGTATTTCTGCAACTATTCTCATAGAACACTGGATCTGTCAATAGATGTAATAAACTTTTGACCTTTAAGCCACAAGATTGAAATTAATATTATTATTATTATTACCTAATATTGATTTATCCATGCCAGTTTAAGGGTAATCAGTATGGCAATAAAAGAAACATATGGGGAGGAATAACTGTCTGTATCAGTACAGGCTGGGAGATGACCTGCTGGAGAAGAGCTCTGTGGAGAAGGACCTGGGAGTCCTGGTTGATGACAGGTTGGCAATGAGCCAGCAGTGTGCACTGGTGGCTAAGATCCTGGAATGCATCAGGAAGAGTGTGTCCAGCAGCTCTAAGGAGGTTATCCTCCCCCTCTACTCTGCCTTGGTCAGGCCCCACCTGAAGTATTGTGTCCAATTCTGGGCTCCCCGGTAAAAAAAGACAAGGATCTCCTGGAGAGAGTCCAGAGAAGGGCTACGAAGATGATTAAGGGCCTGGAACATCCCCCGTATGAGGATAGGCTGAGTGAGCTGGGACTGTTCAGTCTACAGAAAGAAAGACTAAGGGGGGATCTAATTAATGTTTATATATATCTTAAGCATGGGATGCAGGGGGAATTGGCCAGCCCCTTTTCAGTGGTCTGTGGGGACAAGACAAGGGGCAAATGGCTGCAAATTGGAGCACAGGAAGTTCCGCACCAACATGCGGAAGAACTTTTTCACAGTGAGGGTGACAGAGCACTGGAATAGGCTGCCCAGGGAGGTGATGGAGTCTCCTTCTCTGGAGATATTCAAGACTCGTCTGGATGCCTATCTATGTAATATGAGATAGGGAGCCTACTTTAGCAGGGGATTGGACCCAATGATCTCTCGAGGTCCCTTCCAACCCCTACGATTCTGTGATCCTTACTGTCCTATGTCAACTCCTGTAGGATATGCAACAGAAATTGTATGCAAGATGTATATCATTAAAGTCAGTCCAAAAGCACTTCTTTCCTGTGATTTCATGTCAATGTTTTTAATGTTTTTTAAGAAATGCAACATCCTGCTTTCAACTCATTATTTGTAAACAGAGAAGGAACTTTAAAGTTCAATTATTTGCTACAAAGTTTTCTAAAATGGAAAAATTTCTAAGTCATGTTTATTCATTCAAGTAAATTTTCTGTTCTGTATTTTATTATGAAAATAACAAATGCATTACAGATATGCAGAAGTATCATAATCTCTGCATTAGACATATGAATGGGAAATAAAGAAATCTGCGTAACATTTAGTCAAGTCGAAAAAGAAATCGTGTCAGATCCTGCATTAAAAGCAGCTATCTTTGTCTTGCTGTTGTGCAAATGACCAAGTACTACTTCAGAACACTAACCAAACCTAGTCCTTATGCTTTAAAACCCACACATATATTTTAAATAATGTTATGGCTTAAACCCTGTTTGCACTGAAATCAACAGAAAACATACAGAATAATGAGTTTGTTTCCATTGCTGTCTTCTCTTGTCTTACTAAAGTACTACATGCACATATATATATATATATATATACACACTTGCATCCCTGGAAATAATTATCACACTGATCAATTTCCATATAAGCAGATTCATATATTCAATGGAACTTCAGTTCAGCAGTCTGTAAGCAGAAAGCACGCTACTGCATAACTGTATGAGAAACCGTATTTTTCCTGAAAATTACTAGTTCACATTACCTTCCTCCACAAATGGTAAAAGGAACATTTCACTATTTAGATGTAAAA
>VZTU01026933.1:0-12445 GCA_013400835.1 Zapornia atra | reverse complement strand
AAAAAAAAAAAAAGACAGGACTTACAGAGTAAGACACAAATTAAGGCTTGGGAATTAAAACATAATTTTGTCGTCACACATGGGAGACCTCACTAGGAATTAGAAATTTTTTGCTACATTTTCAACATCTGATTCCCATATTGTAACTCATACAGTCTGTCAGTAAGTGCACAGCATTCCAAAACTGAAAAGATGTATAGAAACCTGGAAATGCTATAGAGAAATGTAAAAAAGAGAGTAGCGCCAAGCACACAAGAAGTTGCTTCAGCCAAATTTTTGCTCAACTTATATCTCCTGTTACCATTAAATATGACTTGATGTGCATAACTAGTCCTGCCAAGGGGAAGGCTTGCCAGCATGAGTTCTGACAGGATTTCATTTCTATTCAATAGCATCTGACCTTGAGCCCAGAAAATTCTCTGGAGGTCTGTGGCAGGCAAGGGTTTTTTTGCTTTATTATATTCTAAAGCCTATTCATGTCCCTTCAAGAAACATCCCACAATTAGTTTTACATTAACAGTATGTCAGCATGTATATTAGCCTTTACATTTCTTGCAAGAAGACAGGTGGCTCTAGTTCTGATAAAGTTTCATCTGGGTGTTTAATAGAACAGGTTCTTCCAATTACATTATTTTCAGCCTTGAAAAGAACAGAATACATCTGTCCACAATTAAACCAGTGTAAATGTGGATTTACAGCACTAACTTCAATTAAATTACATTAATATAGATGAGACCAAAATTGGACTCAGAAGCTGAGACAAAATTAACTTTCTGCTTTGTTTCTTTTTCACTTTTATTTTTTTTTTCCTTCTGCCCCATTTTTGACATTTTCATAATGAACCACACTATGCATTTTTTTTTAACCCAAAGCAGTAAGCAGGTAGAGGTAATTCAAATAGCACATTTGTCAACAATTCTGTAAGCTAAATTATGCCTTTTAGTCTTTTCTTTTTGCTAGCAGATAAAAACATTTGTTTTTACAATGCTTGACTGTGTGTTGATGGCACTTTGAACTGCTTATCACAGCAGACAATCCTGTCACTTCTTCCTACATAGAGAGTTTAAAATTCAAATGGATTACTTCAAAATAAATAAGCAAGCATCAAACACTTCTAAAGGGTTGTGGTTTTTTAGTTATATTCAGGAAAATACCTTTTCTCCTATTTTTAAAATACTTGTCCTGTAGTCTAAAAAGTAGAAAATATCTGAAAGCAGAGAAAATAAAGTCAGTAACACTGTGTTCCTAGTACAAGCTGAAAGATAATGCAGAAGAACTACTATTCATTGACATTTATGTTTAATCAAAATTTCCTAAGTGAAAGTCATGTTTTAACTAAATTCCTTCTAGTCAGCTTTTCGCATTTATGCAGGGCTAAAACATCTTTTAACATCTTTTAATCTCTGGAACTGAAACTAAGCCAACATCCAAGACCTATAAAAGAGAGGGCACTTACAGTCTTCCACCACTTGGACTTCATTTAATGTTTAAATCAGAATTCTTGGACATAACTTATTACTTTGTAAGAGAAATTGAGTATCTTTATAGCATCCACTAGAATAAAGTTGTAGAATTTTTACTACTTTAGGAAACAAAAGGCAGCCACATAGTTTCCTGAAGGTGTAAGAGAAGCAAAGATATGCCACTTTCTTTTTAACCTGAGAGATAAGTTTTCTCAAAGTACACTTTTTATTGCTTGTTTCTACTTATGGGTAAAGCACTAAAAAAAAAGTCTCATAAATGAACTGCACCTTTAAGGCCTTTTGTTGTCATATAGAATCTGCCAGCCTATAAACCAGCAGGTTTACTCCTTTGGCAGGCCCTCCCCACTCCTACTGAGGACCTGGAACCAGTAAAATAGACACTATCCAGCTCCAGCATTTTATTGCCATTCAGTCAAAGACAACTCTGATTGCCATCTTCAGTGAATTAGAACTCCCTAGAAAAAGCTTCCTTGACTAGCAGATCCCTATCTTCTCTCTCAGATTAACTCACCTAGACTGGAGACAGCCTACCATTTATAGAAATTATCTTTAGTGGAGCAGTATTTAAAACAACAATCTCTGCTGTTAATTTACCCCTTATCATTATAAATTTAAGATAAGAAAAAGGAGGATGTTAAAAACCCAATTATACAATAAAAGTAGTTAGTCTGACACAGAAAAATGTTTCTTATCTGAAACACAATCCTTGAGCCTACCATTAAAAACTCCCAGTCTGGTAACATCTGACACATTCAATCCAAAAAGAAAGTGTGGTCAAGATCAGAGAACAGGAAGGACTGAGAATTTTTAAAGGTGGTGAACAAATAAAAAATTAATTTTAAAAAGTCCCTCACTTGTAATAAATGGTATGACTAACCAGCAGAGAAATGGTCAGTTCATCTTACTGTACTTAAATTTGGATCAGGTGCTCACAGTTATCACATCCAAAGAAACAGAACAGCCTATCTTACTTTAGTACCAGATGAACTGGTTGAATACTCAAGATGATAATCTAAGTCTAGAGAAATATGGTATCAACAGTGCCAGTCTCCATAGTTCCCATAAAGTAAGCACATGGCTTTGCAAATGCCTATCAAAATTCTCTCTGTCAAATATTTTAATGACAACTATATATTAAATTTTCATACAGTTCAGGATGTCATTATTTGCTGAAGAACACTTGGGAATCTTGAAATCTGAATCCAAGAGTATCAAATAATGCCATCTAACATGCTGCAAAGAGATCACGGAATAGAACAAACACCACCAGCCCAAACAAACCACCACACCACTTGGAGCTGATGACAGTATATATTTTTAAAATACTTCCCCTCAATTTTTTTTCTGGCCAAGACAGTATGAATGAATTCTGTGGTAACACACTGCAGTATGGAAAGCGTTGAAAACTTCCCTGTTTAATCTCTCAGTAGTCTCAAAATTCTATTGGTCAAACAAATCTGCATTTAAGCAGTATTTTAAACTGTTTCTTCCATGCTTTCTGTGTATTGATGAAACCAACAGAACTTCCCAACAATAGTCCCATTACTCAGAAGGCACAAAGGAATAAATGAGGTTCCTGAATTCTATAACAAGTTCGAAGGGTTTAAAAAAGTTCTTTCACACAAACAAACATGCTAACACCTTCTAGTGGCTAGATACAGTTCATGAATCAACTCCATCGGTTTCTAGATTCATTTTCATACTTAACAGCCACAAGGGTTTACTCAATGGGAATCTGGTCACATTGCTAGTAAAATAAAACCACAAATTATCTGATCTCTTCATACGTATCTCTATTTAATATATTGTATTTTATTTCACACTGATATTGTTTGTTTGAAAAAGGCTTGTTATTCTTGATATTCTAACCCTGTAAACCACATCAAATTGTGATGTCAGTGAAGACACTTTTTTTTCTAATTATACTGCGTATTTTTCAAAGTATTTCCATTCTATATTCAGGTAAATCTATATAAAGACATAAACAATATAATATCCATGCTGAGTCAAATATTACTGTAATATCAAGCCTTATTTAAAACAAAATGGGAAAGAGCATTCCTATATGCTTCCCAGTGTACCTGCAAATGAGACCTAATAAAGCTGTTTACAGTTAGCATGCTAATTCTGAAAGTGCAAAAAGCTATTTTCCAAGCTTTTTCATTTATTACTATTCCCTGAAAATAAGAAAGACAGTAAATTAGAGAATTCTCTTCAAAGTGCAAGCACCGAATGGCAGTATTCTTAACTATAGTGGATAAGACAAAGGTTTTCTCAATCCAATTATTATTTTGTGGCAAACCAAAAAGTTTTTAAACCTCAGATTTTGCTTACTCCTCTAGTTCCATACCAGCTATTCTATACCAGACTAATCCTCAACCAGCAATATAACTCGTGTTGTTTTAAAAACTGTTAAATCGGCTTTTACAAGATGCATTCTCTTAAGGGAGATAAGAAAAGATCTCACATAGGCAAGCTTTTCATTTATGAAAGTAAAACAGAGGGTTTGGATATGCGGCAGAACAGCATCATTTAAAAAAATAGGTCTTTTATACCAAGAGCCATCAGCTATAGGGAGACCATGAGCAACTAGTGTTGATGCCCAAGGCCCTTTCCAAAAGAGAATACCTAATGAGTCTAATGGGCTGAATGGCAAGGAAAAATTCAGATTGTTTATCTGTCTGCACCCATCATGCACAGAAGAGATCAAAAAGTAGAATTGCAGAACAAAAGCACTAAGGAAAACAGCCTGTATAGTAGAAAAATATTTTGACACATGAATATGCCATCTTCAATTTGAAAATATGGAAGCAAAAATAATTCATATATATACAGAAATACATGTATGTATAGATGCAGATATACATATTTATATAAAGAGAATATAATACACATTTCATAATACTAGATGGACATATCTATACAGCACAGAAATGTATTTAAGACCTGAAAACATACAGTAGAAGAATTTAAAAAATTCACTAAATAAAGTGAATTTCTGATTTCAGTTCATTTTAAAAGCTGATTTCAATACTTTTCAAAAGTATGGGTAATAATTTTTAATA
Organism: Zapornia atra; assembly: GCA_013400835.1. NCBI lineage: Eukaryota > Metazoa > Chordata > Aves > Gruiformes > Rallidae > Zapornia > Zapornia atra. The sequence continues at coordinate 7,896 of VZTU01026933.1, read as the reverse complement.
CTAGTTTCCACAGAAACAAAAGTAGCAATTTTTGCTGCATGTTCAAAATCACCGGGATTACTTTTTGTAGTTCTAACCAGAAACCATGTCAAACTTCTCATCTGTGCTACATTTACTGAATCACACTAATCACCTTATTTGTCCAGTATGACTGAAAATAATTTGGAAATTAAGAGTTACTGTTATGGACTGTACCACCTATTGCACATCTTCCCTTCAAAGAGGGAACACAGCTTTCTGCCCATCTGATTTCTCCAATGGATTTAAGCCAGTGGCTATCAAACTTTTCCAGTCTGGAGACCCCTAGAAGTTTTCAGCTGTACTTGCAAACACCAAAAGCCAACTGTTTGGGGTTTTTTTTAATTTACTTTTCACAGATTTCTACAACAGCAAATTGAAACCATCGAAGAACTCACCCAAAACAACTCTGCAGTATTAATGATGAAAAAAGACCAACACAAATTTTTAAAAAGTAACCTATAGGGAAACTTTCCTACCAAAATTTGTTTGACAGAAAAACATCTACAGATTTCTCAACCTTGTTTCTGTTAGTGTGACATACAAGCCTTTTATATTCACCATGGTGATTTACTTTGCTGTTTTATAACATGGCAGAACTCCTGATTTTCATGTACTTCATTTTTTAACATTTTACAACCATTTAAGTATAGCAGGACACAACATCAAATGCTAGTCTGACAGAACTCATCTTGATCACATTCATGCATCAAATCCTTAGGCATAAGCATCAATAACAAAATTTGTTTAGGCCTTCATTGAGAAAAAAAAGCAGTCTTGGAAACTACTATCATGTGCAAGAAAGATCCTGCTGAATTCATCTTGTCATACCTGTGCTGCATTTCCATGGATAATGCTATGCCAGGCTTTTGAGGAGTAGGAGAATGTGACAGTTCAGCTTTGTTTATATCACTTTGAGCAGAACATTAAATTGTCCAACTTAGCTAAAACAATGGAACTGATTATTCCAGATTCTGTTCACATGTGTCATGGTTGCTAAACTGGAGCATGGTGTAAAAGCAGTAGCATGCAACACTGTCCTGACTAATGACACCCAAAACACATGAAGATCAAACGCCCTAATGGCACACTCTGTTCTTCTAGTACAAAATTCTCCATGTAAGGTTTAATCTTCCAATATTTGGGTTGGATAGATTAAAATAACAAAAACAAGGCAGTGAAAGACACAAGGCAAGACTTTGCTTCTTTTCCTGAGGAACAGTAAAGATTTTTAAAAAGGAAAAATAATAAAATTAAGCAGCTTACAAAGCTGTTGCAAACATTTTGCATTGACACTAAAACATAGGCAATAAACTCTTGCTTGTTACCAAGACACCCAGCTATACTTTCTCAAGGTACATTCAGTACCTTCAGAATGCGTGTTATGGGATTAAGTGCAACGGTTGGCGTAACAAAGAAAATAGCGCATCCCCATGGAAAAGCTTCACATTCTGTTATCCTTTGCAGCAAATTCATGACCGTATTACATTTTGTATATCACAACAATCAGATGGCTCACTAAATCTACTCATCCCTACAAAAGTAATTTTTGCATGATTTTACCCTGACAGGCATAATTTATATTTTTTTAACCGTATGTAGGAGTCACATGTTTTTCAATGAGAGAACTGTGGGAATCTGCCAGAAATTGATGTCTTATTTAGCGTGCAGTGAGGAGTATCCGTCCACATAAGGCAGGATTAAGTTCCCTGTGCCACCCTCGTTCCCATTGTGGTATTCCCACTCTAAGCAGTGACAATTACACTGTATTTGAAATCAAATTTTTTGAGTTTGGACTAAAAATAGAGGAAGAATCAGATCATGTTTCCTTTCCCACTCTCCACCTATCCCACCTCAGCTAAATTAGTTTTGTGAGCCCCTCTCCATGACCACAGGAAGAGGCTCATTAGAAGGCATGGAATTACATTGGAGAAATTGACTGTTCACCTCTCTGTCCTGGCTAGCTCTGCTGAATAGAAACAATCTTCATATGACTGCTTCAAACTTCTGAAAAGTCCTATCCCTTTTGAAGAATGTATTAATAGCTCTTCCTTTTCCTCCCATCTTCCCTACTCGAAGATTTCTCATTCTCATCCTGAGATGAAAGGAAGTGTTGGCAGAATGAACAATCTTCCTCTGAAGGAGGGAGCAGGACCAGCCATGCTAGTTTCCCCATCAAATTTCTGGAATTTTGTTGTATACCTCTAGAAGACCCTGAGAACCTTTGGCTGCTAAATGAAACATAGCACAAGCAGTTAATATTCCCTATTTTTCACTTTGAGTTCAAAACATCTTTGTCCTAGTTTCTGCCATTAGATTTCCTGCTCCCTTCTCAAAGAGAAGTATGTTGTGTACTATTACTCCAATGTGGTGGTTCAGCCCCAAACAGTGGCTTTGCACCACACACCGCTCACTCCTAGAAGAGCTGGGATGACAGTTTACAAAGAAAATTACCTGAACATATAATAATAACAGCCAAACACACTCGCACAGAGTGCTGCACAACACAAGGACCGACTGACCTGACACCGCAGCCACACTCAGACTGTCATAGAGGCACCAAACCCATACCCCTCCCCACCCAGCCCCTTTTATGGGGGAGTGATGTCAGGTGGTGTGGAAAACAGCCCAGGCTAACTCAGCTCACCTGTGCTAACTCAGCTCACCTGTGCTAACTCAGCTCACCTGTGCTAACTCAGCTCACCTGTGCTGGCTGTTTGGGACTCTGGACTGGCCAGAACCAGAACATCTAGATAGAACCAAACCTTCTGAACCTACCAATAAAGAGAACCTTTAAAAATAAAGTAGTATATAGTACCTAGGGAATATGTCAAATAGGGCTTGCAAGTCCTGCATGTCAATAGCCAGCATTTTAACTGCTTCTGACTGAATAGCATGCTATTCTTCCAGCAGCAGGACAGAGATTATACTTCACAGGAAAGCAGGACTTTCAGCAGCTTTAGTAGTAAGCTGTGAAGTTGTCTTTCCTTCAGCATTTGAAGCTGAAATAAAGCATTAATTAAAACAGACAGGAAACCCCTGTGCCAACGCAATACACACAGGAGACACACAGAACTACTGAATCCAAGCACAATATGCAGAGAACACTTCTCAGGGAACTCACACATATTCAAGTAGCTCAAACAAGTTTCTCTGTTTTCTTAAAAACACTGATTATTTAAGCAGCAAATCAAAACTGATTTTGATAGACAATACTTTATCTAGAAATTAGCTACTGGTTTCTTCTAAATACAAAACTAGAGATGAATCACTTTTTTTTAACTACAAGTTTAGCAGCTCGTTCCATTTACCCCATACCTGAGAACAAATCATTGATATCAGAGCTGCAAAAACATATATGCAGAATTATCTTTAAAAATCTACATTATCACATCAAGTCTTTTGCTTACAAGCACAATTTTATCAAATATACTAAATGCAAAGAGAAAAAATATTAAGCAAACAATACTACCAACTGCATCATCAGAGCAGCCTTTCTGCACGGGAACCAATTAAATGCCTTAAGGGGACGCCATCTGTCTCCTCTGCTAAGCTTTGCAAATGTCCTTAATTTGCAATAGTTACATCCCTATCTTTTGTTCCATACCTGATTGTTGTCAGTGGCCCACAGGCAGAAGGTAAATTTCCTCTGCACCATACTCATAGCATGAGGATACAACAGAGTTATTAGAAGGAACGCTTATATATATTTATGTATTTTCCTTAGAGCTGTACTTAAGAAAGAAGTAGCAAGGACTTTTTTTAACTTATGTTTAGCATTAATACAGTGATACAGTCTTAAAAACACTTCTAAACAATACAGACATGTATAACAAGGGTCACCCTCTACCAAAGTAGTTTTACTGTAACTGTTTGAATGCTATCAATGTTTTTTACTTTCCCCAAATAATCACAACAGTCAACATTAGAGACTAAATTTATTTTAAATGCCTTTGGTCTTCTTCATTTTAATGACAGAACGCCAGAGACTCCTTAATTTACAGAAAACAGAAAAGGAAAAAAAAAAAACCAAGTGGCAGATGTCAGCAGAGTATATTTATTCCCACTGTAGGAAAAGTCACATGCTTTATAATCACAGAATTGTAGGGGTTGGAAGGGACCTCAAGAGATCAACAAGTCCAACCCCCAAACAATATCAGAATTATATCAGATAATAATATCAGAACAGATTCCACAAACTTGGCCATCTATCTAGAGGTCACAGAAAGCACAGTAGAAAGTTTCTTTACAGTAGGTAATTCTCATAGCAGCAGCTATAAACTGAAACACTACAGAGACAGGATAGATTAGACTGCACTGAAATCTGACTTAGAAGAATAACGTTTATAAAAATTCACAATTTTAATTAACACAAACATTTATGAATTGTATGTATAGCCTTAATTATCTATTTCTCCACTTTCTGAACAAACAATTAAAATGCAAGGTTTACAGTCCAATTAAATCCACTTCTCAGTATAGCTCACATCATTCTTTTATGAAACATACTGTTTATCATTTTCTTGATTTGATTTCAGCATGTGCATGTACCTCATCCTCACCTCCACATAGAAGTATTTAAACCTGGTAAATTGGAGGAGAAAAAATACTATTTATGTTTGATTAGCCATACACTTCACGGGAGACTTAACAGAAGTTTAAGATTGGCATATAATAACACTAAAAGCAAGCTGACAGAGAAAGAATTAGTAACCCAGCTTTCTTCCCATATTACTATGTCTTATCTGATGATAAAGTAGCTTCTTGGTTCTCGATACTGCCTCACACTGAGAAATTAGCATGTTCTTGTTTTTATTATTTAACTGCTAAATTATTTTCTTTTATTTTTTAATTTTGGTAGACAAGATCCATTGAATTACAACAGTTTCACAAGACACAAGGTGCCTACCTTAAAGGCATAGTGACAACCAGAAATCCTATAGCCATGTTGCACAACTGAATAGTGCAAGGGTAAAGAAATATATGTAATACAAGAACTTTCTCTCCTACAGGACTGTGGGCAGAAGCCCACCCTTTGATCCAAAGCAAAAGCCCAGCAACACATTCCTTGGTATTGTCAATAATAAATAAATATTGATAAAAAGAAAACACAGAAATGGGATATAAACTAGCTGCAGTTACCATAGAAACCAGCAGGACTTACTCAACACTTCCTACTCTATTCCATTATCATTCAGTATCTCATGAACTCAAACGGAGAAGTATTGTTTCTATTCCTATGGAAACCTTGGAAATAGCCCACATTGCTGTCACAGGAGATTAAAGCAATCTAGAACACATCTCCTGGATTCATTTATGTTCCACCAAGGCCTATGAAAGATTAAAAGTAAGTAAACAAAGTCCATTTCTCAAGAGAGAGAAGTAGAATCCAAGCTATGCTATGAACAGCAGGTAAGTAAAAAACATTGGCAAGCAGTTTATAACCCGTGAATAATTACAATAAATGGATCTGTAATGATTAAGATTATGCCAGTAGTCTTTATGACATTTTTCTTATTTGTTGAAGGTTAGAAAGAGGAACTTTTTATATAGCTGTAACAGTATACAATATAAAATGCACAGACAACACTTTCCATATCAGAAGACCTAAAATAAAAAAATCTGCCACACAGATTCAGAAATATATGTACTGTTAAATAAACAAGGTCCATGAATATTTAAATTACGATGTATTAATGACAAGATACTTCCCCATCACTCCCTTCTGACTAGATAAACTCCTTTTCTTACTATATTAATCTAAAGATATAAACTGTTGATCTAGCAATTAGAAGGCATGACTGCAGGCTGCAAAAAATGCCCTGCAGAACCAGTTCATTTGTCCAGCACAGAGACAAATCTCTAACCATGTTAATATGAGATGTTTTTTAGGAAGAACAGGAAATAGTAACTTTCTGTAGTCCGTTCCACTCAGTCTCTGGAATGGGTCTGTTGGAAGATCACCTCTTCCCATACTCAGTAATACCTGTTTTGTATCTGTTGGCCCATTTGTTCAATCCATTTTTTTAACCTGTTGACACTGTCTACACAGTCCCCCTTTATAAAAAACCAAATCCAGAAGGTTCACAGATCTTCATAGCAAAAAAACCCTACTTTTCAAAAATCTTAAATTGACCTCTAATAACTTTCATAAATCACCCTTGGTTTCACAATCTGCTTAAGAACAGTTTGGCACAGATTGTCCACCAACTTCTTTTGTGAATGCTAACCACATCCCATACCAGTGTTTTCTCCAAACTGAAAACTCCCAGCAATTTTTTACCTTGTAAGGCTGATGGGTTTGAATCCTATTGCTTTTGTCGCCTTCCTCTGTCCTTTATTTTGTCACTCAACATATAAAAATAAGGACTTCTCACAGTACTCTAGATGTGGGAAAATATTTTTTAGCAAAAACATGTCCTCTGCCTTGCTCTTGACGATGCCCAGATTCAGTCAATTATTTTAGAGAACTATCCATGATAATGTCAAAATCTTTCCTCAGCTGTATCTACTAGTCCTGTCTTCAAAATCGTGTAAGTGTGATTTTATTTTTTTCCCTTGATACATTGCCCTACTTCTTCACACAGTGAAGTTCATCTCCACATACTTGCTGCCATGGGTATGAGTGTGCCACTAATTTCTACACTTAGAGGCCATCCTTACCTCCTTTGTGTTTTACCTTCTTCATCCATAAAAGAAAAATAGTCACCCCCCTTAACAGACAGTTGTACACTTAATTTATTAACAGCTACTTAATGTTCTGTCATGCTCAGGAGCATGTAAAAAGGGAAATTAATTGTTTTAATGTTCCTGAAATCATTAACATCCCAAATGGTCAGGCAAAAATCTCATTTTTATGCTAGAATTTGGAAGCACATTCAGTATTGAGTAGAAAAAAAAAAAAAACCAAAAAAACCCGTACCCAAACCAAACCAGCAACGAGCACATAGAACATCCCATGGCTCCTGCATGTGCAGACAGACCAGGAGACTGAGAAAGCCTTTCTTCTTCTCCTCTAGTTCAGAAAACTAGAGTACAATACAAAGGAAAACATGGTAGCAGTTATTTGTACCTAACTAAGGGAGCTTGTAAGTCACGCTAAACTTTCCTTAACAACCTAGAAAAAAGTGTTAATGTCATAACCAATAGACTGCAAAACAAATCCTGTTATCCAAGAATGCATGTGCTGCTGAAAAACTACTGTCGGGTTTGGATTTGTAAAAGGCTTGGAATATTACAGTATGAAAGACTGAATCACTGAAGAATACGCTCAAATTCTACTGTCAAGTCAATTAATAGATTTTACACTACATTAAGTCCTATTCAGATTTGCCATATCCTAAGAACATTACAGGTTCTCAGTAAAAAACCCCGTATGCTAATTTCACAACAAATTTGGTCGCAAAGCATCTCCAGGATGATAGGGTCCCACAACAGAATGAAAAAAGACCAAAATTTATGGGAGCTTTCTTCTTCCATAACAAAGCTTGTTAAACTCCATATTCAACTTCTGAGTTTTTTCATATTCAAGGTTGCTCAAGGTTTCTTCTCTGCTTTACAAATCTAGTAAGAGAACTGATATTATCAAGAACACTGTGAAAAAAATCTGTACGTATACCAAACGTACCTCCCCTCTCCCAATTCATATCTGTCAAGGATACCAAATTATTCTTTGAACACCTGTTCTCATTAAAATAATGAAAACACCATTACCAGCTTTGCAAGCAGGGAACACCCCCCACCCCCACCCCTAATTTCTGTGCTGCTAAATTTCATTTTGGCTGCTAGGCAACTGTAACTTATTACAAGAGATGGTTTTTCCACACACCCCCACTGTGAAAAGAAATCGAATCCTCTTCAGCATAAAAAAAAAAAAAA
>VZTU01026932.1:1643-15981 GCA_013400835.1 Zapornia atra | reverse complement strand
TTCTGCAAGCTGAACAAGCCCAGTTATCATCTGGGCCCACTTCTCTNTTATCATCTGGGCCCACTTCTCTATCCTGTCTAGGTCCCTCTGGATGGCATCCCATCCTTCTGGCACATTAACTTCACCACTCAGCTTGGTGTCATCAGTAAATTTGTTGAAGTTGCACTCAATCCCACTGTCAATATCATTAATAAAGATATTGAACAGCACCAGTCCCAGCACAGACCCTGAGGAACATCACTTGTCACTGTCCTCCATCTGGACTTGGAGCCATTGACCACCACCCTCTGGATGTGAATATCCAGCCAATTCCTTATCCACTGAACAGCCCAACCCTCAGATCCATCTCTTTCTAACTTAGAGAGAAAGAGATTGTGGGAGACCATGTCAAAGGCCTTGCAGAAATCCAGACAGATGGCATCTGTAGCTCTTCCCTTGTCCACTGATGCAGTTATTCCATTGTAGAAAGTCACTAGATTGGTCAGGCAGGACTTGCCCCAGGTAAAGCCATGCTGGCTGTCTTAAATCACGTCCCTGTCCTTCATGTGCATCAGTATAGCTTCTAGGAGGCTCTGTTCCATGATCTTCCCTAGCTACTTCCTGCGAAATAGGGTTCCTCCCCCTTTCTTTTAGCTTTATTGCTGAGCAGATGTCATATGGTATGGAATATCCCTTTGGTCAGCTGGGGTCACCTATCCTGGCTGTGTCTCTGTTTAGGGTTTTGCCCACCCCTAGGCTGTTGGTGATTGGGGAACGTTGGAGAGACAGCACTGATGTGTGCCAGCCCTCTCAGCAGTAGCCAAAACCCTGATGTGTTATCAACACCTTTCTACCTACCAATACACATCACAGCTGCTGTGGGGAAGGTTAACTCCAGCTCAGCCAGACCCAATACACTTATGCACTGTGTATGTATGCTGGTTTGAACAGTAATCCTTGACTTGTACAGCTGTGGTAATATCTCTTCTGCAGTATCCTAAAAATACATTTGTATTCCTCATGGGAGCATTTGATGGTTGAGGTACTGTTTTCTTCTGAGCAGCAAGACATCTCCTGTGCCAGATGTTTTGTGTGTAACTGGTAACTGTATAGTTTATTGCAGGAAGGTGTGAGTTTTTCTTAAGAGCATGTGTTATAATAGCTGCATTTCTACAGCAGCTTGCAGGAATACTTCTGATGTCAAAAGTAATTGGATTTTGTAACTACTGTTTTGATGTAAACTCTATGTTGTGTTGAAGTAATGTATTACTTGTGGACAAAATTAGACAAGGATGTTCCTGTTCGTGATGCTTATGGCAACTTCAGGACTTCTGCAAGGATATATTTTCAACAGTTACTGTCTGAGGGTCATACAATGTATGCATGTTAATGTGTGAAGTTTATAGGTTAATGCATATTTATTTTGGTAAAATGGCAACATTTTCTTATGCATAATCTGTCTTCTTTGAATTTGTCCTATGCTGGTTGAATTGATACTCAAGTTTGAAAGGTTAGAACTTTTTGAAGAACAGGAATGAGACTTGTGAGAACTGGCTTTTATCAGTTGTGCTGTCTAGCATTGGTTTTGTTTCTGCTATTAGCGTACGAGTTGGTATTGTGTGATCAGGTAGTTCTTTAGCAATAACTATTTGGTATACATGAACTGTATATTTTCTGCTCACCTCTTCATTTATTGTTAACTTATTACTTATTAACATGACCCTCTATTTAAATCTCCAATTCCATGTTCGGCTCTTTCTTCTTCTTCCCTTTGACAAATTTCTCTATTGGCTAACCTGATCTCCTCTGCAGGACACTTAGCTGCTAACAAAATACCAAGTAAAGGAATTTCAGTTTAAGCTGCTTCTGGAAGCAAGTCAGTTTTTCTGTCTTTGTGTGAAAACCAGCAAGTTAGGAGGTAGCCACTGCTGCTCTTAATTTGTAATACTTAATTCCTTGATTTATTAATCATTCAGCTGTTTTAATACATATAATTTTAAGTGGAATGTGTGTGGAAATAAATTTGGGGTTGGTTCCAGGGCTTGAACCTTGGAACAGAAAGGTTTCTCTGTTGAGAAAAGAGAGAACTTTTAATTCTTGAAGGATTATTACAGTCTAGAATGATAGCATTTTAGAACCTCTCTAGAAGGCTGTAGTACTTCTAAAGGTGCAACTCTGATCTTTTGCTATGACAAGAGTCCTACTCTTAATTTTTTTCTCCCTGAAAATACCTTTTGTTTGCTGTTGCTTAAGAAAATATGAAACAGAGACAGAAGATAGACTGAGTAGGAGTTCTCATTGATTACTAAAAACATGAGAAGTATGTAATAGCTGAATGTTAATATTGTGCCTTAGGTTAACATCAGAGTTCTTGAAAATTTCTAATGTTAGGGTTTCCTGGAAGCCCTTTAGAAGAAAACTCTATGAAATTATACAGTAGTTTATTCCATATTTGCGTGTTTCATAAAGAATGTGATTCTGATGTGTGGCTGAGGGAGGCCCTTCCATTGAGTCACGAGGTTCAGAAAGGACCCCTTTGCTTTCTAAACTCCTCAAAGAGGAGCCTAGGTGCAGCTAGGCACAGTCTTAGTCCCAGGCTTGGTCAACAGTTTATGTGTAAAGGTTTATATATAGTCACATATCAGAGCGAACGTTTGCTGGTCAGAGCCACCAAAGACTTTCACTGAGACAGTTTTGCAAAGTGGAAGTTAAAAGCAAGTTTAATGAGCAACAGATATAAAGAGTTCTGGATTGCCACTGACAAATGGACTTTGTGCAATAATGCTGATGTATGCCTGATTATAATTTCAATGCTGGCAAAATACTGTCCTGGGTATTCTCATCAAAAAGGTAAAATTGCAATTGCTTATCAAGAGCCCATTTGTGTCTTGAGTGGAGAAGGAGCACAGCACATCAACTGCCTCTTCAGGGTCTTGTATTTCTTCTCTTCCCCCAAAGGGTAACTTCCTCAATACCCTTTATACCTCAGTCTTAGAAGAAGTCTAGAAGAAGATTGGACTTTGTCTTCATTTGTCCTTATCTGTCTTCATTTTTTCTTACCTATCTTTTATAATTTTTCAGAAGTTTACTGCATATTACAAAGTAGTGTCCTTGAAGGTGGTGGGGGTGGTCATTTGCACAGTCTTTGAATTGGGTGGGTGGTCACAATCTCACACTGCCACCTGTGCCTTTCCCCCAGTTCCTGTGCATTCTTGAGCTCAGGGCTCTCTGACAGTGCCCCAGCTCTGTCACCTGCTGGGGCAAGAGGGTTCCTCTTCCTCAGTCTTTCAGCTGGTCTTCAAGGATACTGTTTAGTCCCAGTTAGTCCATTTAACCCTAAATTAAACAGTGTCTAAGCACTAACCCACACACATTTCTGTCCTTGTGTAGTGGGAAATTCTACTTTATAGATATCATTAGTCTTGCTTATCAATTAAGTTTGTGAAGGACCGACATCTTTTTGGTTTAGACAGTTCCTCACTCTGTTGGTAGTAGTTCTGATGTTCAGCTAGTATGAATGCTCTGGGACATAAAAAATATATATTCTGTCTGTTTTTTATAGAAGCTGTTTTGTTGGCCCATTTTACTTTTGGGCCTCTACCTTTGGCACCCTGGCAGAATCCGATACTTAAATATACCCAGGCAGGGACTTTGGGTGTTAAGTATCAGCAATTTGAAATACCTGAATGTTGGAGGAAGGATGGGTTTAGGAAGAGGACTAAGTTTCTCATGATTGCACATTGGCTCATGGTTTCTCCAGCCAGGATGTACCACTGGGAAACAACACAGGCTGATTCTTCTAGAGAAGATGGTGTGATGAGAGAGATGAGCACCTTACCCAAACTTTCCCAGAAAATTAACATCCTGAAGTATCACCTGTTGCTGATATGTGTAGTAACAATCTTGCTAATAATTGCATGCTGCAGTTCCATTAGGAGCAGTCTGTATAAGAACAACATACAGTTAATGTCCAAATTATCAATGATTTGTTGGAAGATGTTGTGTATCATAAGAAACCAGGCATACTTTCTAAAAGATGCTGAAGGAAACTATTTTAAGAATCTTATGATAAAGTACCTTTTACTTCGCAAAGGGACATGGTCTAGAAGTTAGGACTTCGATTTAGGCTACTTGTGTACTGTGCTTGATTTCGTATTGCTTCATTCCGTGAGATTTTGCCACATTAGTATGAAGAACACAGAACTAAGATTTCATTAACTTACGTAAATTATATTGGGAAAAGAAAGATTTAAACTACAGATTTATTCTGGTGTGCTTTTTTCTTGTGACAAATTTATATAGTTACTATGGTGCTACTTAATTTCTGCTAAACTGTTACTATGTGGCAGAAAGAGTTCTTTGGTTTTTTTTTCTTTTTTCAAGATCCTAGGATTTTTTTTTTAATAAAGATATATCTATGTATAGCATGTGCCTGGACAGCCTTTTCGATCTTTTAAGCTGCATATCAGTGTCACCTTTTGAGAGCTGCAAGACACATCACCCACAGGCTTTGAAAAGATACATTATTTTTTAGCTATTCCATTGTGGGTCTGTGATGGGATTTGCATGTTAGACCCCAGTTGTATGGATCAATACAAGATGTAAATGTCCCCATATGCTCTAGTCTTGCCTGCCTGAGGTTAAATTTCTTATTTTCTTAACTATTGGTCATTTGCAAGACACATTCAAACTTTACATGTGGTTTGGAGGCAGTAGAGTTAATTTGGCTGGTAGTAGATTAGTGTATTACGGTTTTTAGGCTTTGACAAGAGGAGCTTTGTTTTAAATGTTGTTTTTGTTTTTAAATCAGGAGCCAATGAAGTCGAGAGCACCACAGCTACATTTGGAATACAGATTCTACAGGCAGCTAGGATCTGGAGGTAAAAAGCAGCATCATGCATTTTACTGTAATGTAATACAGCATCAGTTTTTCACAGAAGTTTTCTGATTTAGAGGTATAAATCTATTTCATAAAGTCTTCCTAGTTACTTGAAGCAGAAAAATATCCCATGATTAATGGGACTGATGGATTAATACATACATATTTCTAGTATTTTAAGACATTTTGTTCTACTTTTGAAAGTGTGAAATTGCAAGGCTGTTTAATTCTTGCCTTTCACAAAACTTAGGTTCATTGATGCACAGACTGGAAAGTGGTTCTCTAGTTAGGTAGCTTTCATAATTCTGTACTCTTAGAAGACTCTCTTTAGGGAAACATATTTGCCAATGCGTTCAATTCATATGGAACTACTTTCTTCGTTGCTGTAGTACGAATGCTCCGCAACCAAGAATCTTTACAGGGAACTCTTCGCAAGACATAATATTAAGTTGCTGTGTGCCTAGTCAAAATGTTTAGCCATATATACTTGCTAATTGGAAAAAGTCATCCGAGTATAACATTGTTTTTTTTCTAAGTAGTTGTAAATTGTCACTAGACCACCGTTGTGAAATAGCTAGTAAGATTGAGGGATGATGTTTAGGGTAAGATGTAGGCAAGTCAAAGTTAGTCTGCTCTACTTCATTTTTCATTTAAAAATTGTAACACTATTGGATACAACAACTTTATTGCTTTCTCTGTTGCCTTATTGAAATACTGTAAGGGAGAATGATCTCTCTTCTTTGCATGAAGATGAGGAGACCTTAGGGTTGCAAATGAGAAGGTTAAGCTGGTGAGTTGCTATTTTGTCTTCAATATTTATGAAGAATCTTGTACAGATCTCTTCCATTTTTGAAGTAACATTTTTTTTCCAAAGGAGGAGTAGAGCCCTCTACATTACTTCTGCGTTTTACCTGACTTTCTCAGGCACCCCACTTAGCACTCATTTTAGTAATTTTCTTTGGTGTCCTGGTTTTGCCTGGGATAGAGTTAATTTTCTTCCTAAAAGCTGGTTAGTGTTGTGTTTTGTATTTAGCATGAAGATAATGTTGATAACGCCCTGATGTTTTTGTTGTTGTTGAGCAGTATTTACACTTAAGTCAAGGCCTTTTATGCTTCTCAGATCACCCCACCAGTGGGAGGCTGGGGGATGCACAAGGAGCTGGGAGGGGACAGAGCCAGGACAGCTGACACAAACTGGCCAAAGGAATATTCTATATCATATGATATGATCAGTATACATCTTGGGACAAGCTGGTGGGGGTGTAGACAGCAGCTTGGGAACAAACTGGCTTTGGTGGTCTGAGAGTGGTGAGCAGTTGTGCTGTGCATAACTTATTTTATATATTTTTATTATTAATATTCCTTTTCTGTCCTATTAAACTGGCTTTATCTCAACCCTTGAGCCATTTTTTTCCTGATTCTGTTCCCCATCCCATTGCAGCGGGGTAAGTGAGAAAACGGCTGTGTGGTTGTTTTAGCTGCCTCCTGGGTTAAACCATGACAGTGGGAAAGACACATCATGACGAGAGTAATATTCATGCTTCCTTCTTAAAATTAAGTTTAAAAAAATTTCCTGATTCCTTGTCTTTCTGCAGCACTCTCCCTTTTCCCATCTTTGCAGAAGCTGGGCCCTCAAGCCCAAGAAGTTATGCAGCCCAAGATTATTTTAGAAAAAAAGTTGCAGCATTATATAATTTCTGTCCTCATGTAAATGGAGATAATTGGTTTTACTGACTTTTTACAAGATTTTTAGTGTGTAGATTTAAGAAATATTCCCATGAACAATGGGAAAGCATAGTGGTAGGAAGTTCATGTACCTAGTAGTAAATTCAGGAAGCAGCTAATTCTTCCTACGTAGGAGATACAGAAAAGCCTATGCCAGCTCTAGCCATGTAGATGTTCGTTTTATGGGCAGTAGTTGTACTTTTGTCAGAGAAAATTGAAGGAAGTGTGTCTTCATTGTGCAAGTAGCAGAAGATGACCATCATAGCAGATGTAAAAGTAGCTGTCACTGCTGGAAAAAAATTGAAATATAGTAATTGTGAGCAGGTAGGAGACTTCACTGGTAAGTAATTAGTGTACTAACAGTTCCAGTTCTCTGTAGCCTTTTAGTTTCTAAAAATCTACATTCAGAGGCTTTCTTAATAACGATGTTGTCTTTCCCTTAGCTGTTTTTGTTACACAAACCTTCTCTTTATACCTCTGTGGACTGTGTGCTTTTCATTTTGTGGTACTAAATAGCCTTTCCACTTGTTCTCCTTGTATATGCATACATGTGTACTAATAGTAAATGACTACTAAAAAGATGGTTTCAGAAGCAACTGGTGAAAAAGGAATGCTACTGTGTCTCCCAGATTTTTGTAAGCAGCACTATTTAAACAACTCTTTATTTTTCACAAATAAGAACTGTTAATTCCACAGACTATGCCTCAAACTCAAGCTTAGTATGAAATAACATGAAGTTTAAGAGATAAAATGCCTCTAGCCCATGTGAAATCCCATTTTATTTTCCTGTAATACATACCTAAGAGCAAGTAAAGAATATGGTATTCAACAGTATATTACTTTGCCTTCTATGTTTTAACAGAACATCTTAGTGCTTCCCCTGATCTCGTGAGCACCCTTGATGGATGGATGTGCTGGTTCTGGCTGGAATAGAGTTAATTTTCTTTATAGTAGCTAGTACAGAGCTATGGTTTGGATTTGTGCTGAAAACAGTGTTGGTAATGTTAGATATTTTAGTTACTGCTGAGCAGGGCTTACACAGAGCCAAGGCCTTTTCTACTTCCCACACCACTCCATCAGTGAGTGGATCGGGGTGCACAAGGAGTAGGGAGGGGACGTGGCTGGGACACCTGTGACCACAGGGATATTCCATAAAATATGATGTCACACTCAGTGTACAAAACCGGAGGAAGAAGGAAGATGACAGAGGAACTGTTTGGAGTGATGGCATTTGCCCTCCCAAATCACCATTAGGCATGATGGAGTTCTGCTTTCCTAGAGATGGATGAACACCTGCCTGTCCATGGGCAGTGGGGAATGAATTCCTTGCTTTGCTTCTGTGTGCATGTGGCTTTTGCTTTACTTACTGAACCATCTCAGCTCACAAGTTTTCTCACTTTTATTCTTGCAATTTTGTTCCCTTCCCAAAAGGGGGTTGGAGTGAGTGAGCAGCTGTATGCTGCTTGGCTGCCAGTTGGGGCAAAACCATGACAAAGTAGTAGCATTTTGAAATTGTATGATTTCTTGGTATTTTCTTATCTCTAGCCATTACTTGTCTACTACAATTCTACTTAATTATAATAGCCTTTTTCTTTTCTAATGAATTTGTGACTTATAAAAAAATGTCCTGGTTTTGGCTGAGAGATTCTTAATTTTCTTTCCAATAGTGTCAACTGAGCATGCTCACCACTACCCCCTCTCCAGCACGATGGGAAGACAAAGGCAAACCTTGTGGGTTGGGATACGAACGGTTTACTGGGACACCAGTAAGAAAGGCAACAGCACTTAAAACGGATTATACATCTAGTGATACACAGTGCAGTTTCACACCAAAAACTGTATGACTCAGTGCACGCTTGAGACCCATCACAAAGACAGACCATACCCGAGCGGCATGTCCTGGAGCTGCACTGACTCTCCCCACTAGTTCCTGTTTATGCCAAGTATGGTGTCATATGTTACCAAATATAACACTGACTAGTTTGGCTCACCTGTAGTGGTTGTGTCTCCTTCTAGCTTCTGGTGATGATTAACCAGCAACTTCGTTGGTCAACATCTATTCTATACCATCTACATCATGCACAGATCTGACAGTTCCCAATTAATCACCACCGTTTTCCCTGTCTGTAAGATATATATACATATATACACACACATACACACAACCACACTGATATCATTTTCTTGGTCTGTGGGCCTCTAAATGTCTGTTGAGTTCACTTAGACCATGACTTTGAGCTCCATCTGCCATCACAGTCTCTCAGGGCAGGAGTGGTGTGTGTGCCATTAGATACTTCATGCTGCATTTGAAGCTCATGGCTGCTGTATCTGGTGCAATCCGTCTTTGCAGTCTGCAGGTGGAAGATGTTGACCAAGGAGGTTGCTGGACACCAGTTGCTGAGGCCAGTTCTAGTTTCCTCATCCACTGATCCTTCATTAATTTCGGTGATTCCCACTGTAACACCATTGCTACATATACAGCAATTGTAGCAATTATAATGTACAATGGCAGCGTTATTTAGCAATTAACATTATACATTTTCTAATTTACTAGCTATTCTCACCCAAAATCAGATCCCCTTGAGGTACACATTGGACTTCCCATCCTTCTGCATCACTCACCAAGTGTTAGATAAATAGTTATTTGTTGTAATAAAATATATGTCTAATCAGATTTTTGTAATCTGCATAGCTGTATTAGATCTATTTTAATGGAGGAATCGTATTGTTACATTACTATTTCTTATGTTTGTAAATAAGAAAGGTAGTCTAAGTGTTGTGGTACCTGCCTCCAGTGTGGCATTTTAGCAGTGCTGAAGTCATATTGTTTAAATAGGGTCTCCATGTTTTAAAGTGCATGGATGATGATGGTTTCTGTAGCCAAAGGTGCTGCATTTCCTGATGTTGCATGACCTTTTCTGTATGCTACTTTGGTTCAAGTCAAAAGCCACATGTGGCACTATCCTGAATTTTTTAGTCTCTTTCAGAAGATTTGGGCCAAGTTCATAGCCTTTGTAGGGAATACTTGTGTTTGTGGCGGATTGCTGAATTGTATCCTTGGCAGAGTAACGGTAAGAATGCGCCATGGGAGATGGCTGTTACTGCAAATCTTTGATCTATTCAGTTTAGGGTATATTGCTTTTGTCTAATGAGTGCCACATATGAAAATTAAAGATATAAATCAGAGTTAGTGTGATGTAGGAAGCTGAACCACAGAATGGCTTGTTCCGTGAGTGCAATCTTGTGTATTTTACTGGGCTTTATGAGTCTGACTTAATCTGAGCAGTAAGATAGAAACAGATCACATCTGGAGATGTGTTTCTTGACTGGAGTAGAGGAAATTCTTAATAGGAAATTGAAAAGCTGCTTATTTGCTTAAGAGCTTTACAAATTTATTGTGTATTTTGTAGAGATACTTTGCCAAGATATGGCTAAAAATTAAGTCAGTGCTAGATTGGGAACACAAGTTTAAGTAAGTAGAAGTGATGTTGACATTGACCTGACTGTTACATAGTTCTTTGACAGTCTCTTCTGCTTGTTTATCAAGGGGTTTTTTTTGGATTGTTTCTTTTTTATGAATGGGGTCACACACAATAAATGAAGCTACAGTGTAGCATTTGTGTTAAAGCAAGTAGCTGGAATTTTTGCTTTAACACAGACTTATGTTCATGCTGGTCTTTATGTATGCTGTAGTAGATGATTGCAGTGAATAGCTTGTAGCCTCTGCCTTAAATCAGAGTTGATGCAGAAGTTTTTGAAAAAGAACAGCCAAGGTGGATAGTCATGAACTAGAAATGATTTTTACTGGAATTTCTTTATTTTAAAGATGTTTGACAGATAAAGCTGCAATCTACAGATAATGTTTTCTTCTAATGTTTTTATCTTCTCATAGTTAAGGAGTAAGAGATGTCAGCCTTAAGAACTTTCTGGACATCATGTACCTAAACATGGTGTGGACTAAAGCATTTGAGTGATAAACCAGTTTTGACAGTTGACAGAGGTGGTTCTATTCAGTAACTCATTGCTTGGTGTTAAGAAACTGGGAACAGGAGAAAAAAAATCCAACTCTTGGTTTGCTTTTCTACTCTGAATATAAAACAAAGTAGAAGTTATGACTTACAGTAAAATATTGGAGGTGTTGCAGTGTACATAGTTGTGGAAAAAAATACTAATTAGAGGACATATGCCCCTTATTTAAGATATTTGGTGATGATTTTTATGATATTTCAATAGTAGTTGTTATTTTGATGATGCATGATGTTTTCACAGCTTGGTAGTTTCTACAGAATACTTCATGCCATTTTCTTGTTCTGATAAACACAATGTGGTACTCTTCACTTAACTGCACGCATGAACTTGAATAAGTCAAAATTGAGCAAACAAACAAGTACACTACTGTCATCATCACTCTGTTCCCACTTTTTGGTCAGGATATCTCTCTCCTCTGTGTACCAGGTGTGACACAGCCATCTAACTGAGGGCTCCAGTCTTAATAGCAAAGCTTAGTTTCTTATATTTAGATTTAAAAAATAAGTATTTTTTTCCTCATACTTTTTTCCCAGCACCCCAGTGAATAATCTTGCAGACTGTTTGGTTGTGTGGACTATATTTTGAGACCATTAGTGTAGAGGACCAATGTTTTAGGTGGTTAATTAACTGTTCTAGAGAAAGAAACTGCAATGCAAATAGTATGCAAGCAGTGAATTTCCAAGTCAAGAGTTTCTTGATTTTTGCCATGAGTAAAATGGGATTGAAAGTCATACTGGCCTAAAACGGATGTACAATTTTAAGACTGGACAGTCACATAAAGCACTGTAGATGACTCTGTTGGTTCAGCCCCAAGCAGTGGCTGAGCACTACATGCCACTTGCTCACTCCCAGAGGAGAAACAGAGTCTCCGTGTGTTGGGATAAGGACAGTTTACTGACAGGCACCCCAAGAATAAAAACCTGGGACAAAGAGCACAGAACACTGCCCAAGATGAGGACTGACCCCATGCCCTGGCCACATTCAGACTGCCCTGGAGGCACCCAGGAGTGCCCATCCCCAGCCAGCCCCTTTTATGGGGAAGTGATGTCAGGTGGTGTGGAAACAGCCCGGGCTAACTCAGCTCACCTGTGCTGGCTGCTTGGGGAGGTTACCTCTGGCCTGGCCAGAACCAGGACAATGACTTCTGTAAATTAAGTCTATTAAGATTAAAGTGTTTTATTTGTCAGTGTAAATATATAGGCATAATCAAATGTGATTTATGCCTGGAAATAAGGATACTCTATTCAAAATTGTAAACCTAAAAAGGAATTAGATATTTTAGTGTTGAAGTAATCTAGTAGGAGTATGTGATTCTATTTATTTGGCTTGTAACCTCATAGTAACATCAGTGTGACAAGCAATTCTGCACATAATTGATGGGGGGGGGGTGTCTTCTTTTAGAAAGGATTTTTGAGAACGAGGCAGAAGATCTGTCAAACTAACAGAAAGGCTTCAATAGTAATCAAAGTATACTATTGAGCAAGACACCTGGGAACACTGATTAATTTCACAGACAGAAGATTGGGATGTGACTTATAAGTTCCCAGTATTTACTTCTAAAATTCTTACACTGACAGTCTTCAATGGTTGAAGCTGGACTAACTCAGCATGAAAATAAAACACATGCTCTAAAATGGTAGCAAGTATTGAAAAATCCTGTCAGGAAAAAAGTGGAATTCTTAATTTCCTAGAAATGAAAGTTTCTTTGTTTTCCCAGCTTATGCTAGTTTCCTGAATGATTTATATAAAATAACTTGCCTTTGTATCCCTGTTGTGGGGTGGGGTTACCCAGATAATCTCTATTAGTAGCGTGTTACTTTCTGACTTTTCTAAAGATCTCGAGGCATGAGTAATGCAAATAACAAAATGTTAGGTTATTTTTAAACAAAAGGAGTAAGACCATTTTGATTAAAAAACAAACCCCAAACTTCTAGTACTTTGTTAATATAAAATGTTTATACATAAACACAGGGTAATTTAGACATTGCATTCCATGTTTGCCTTGCCAAAGTGAGTAACTTGATGTGTCAGACATCATTTTGGAGTATTCTGGAGTTTTGTCTAATCAGAAGATAAATATGGTAGGTAGAATAAGTATTATTCTTGCCATGTTAACTAAAATTAAATTGATCACAGCTGAAACACTAACTCCCTGCCCTGGATGAATACTTAACAGGAGTTGCTGTAGTGCTTTCATGATAGCTTGTGGTAAAACAAAATGTTAAAGGATGTTTTAGACATCTATAAACAAACTTCTGAAATTGGCAACTGCCTACAAATCAGACATCATCACTCACAAGTACCTTTCTACAAATGTTTCCTCCTTTACTAGCATGTGTTCACGCAAATAAGTTCTATAAACCTAGACAAAGCCCAAAAATCTTCTGGCTTCTGTATTTTTGAAGTGTGTTTAACATTTTGAAATGTTACAAAGAGACACAGAACAGATGTAGTTTTAATAGAAAGTAACTTCTCTTGAGAATGTTTTGGAGTTAATGTCTTCAAATGTGCAAATATAGGAACAGAGATTCTCAGATTATGTCTCAGCTATTACAAGAGGGCTCTTCCTTCCAAATTCTGCGTGCATTTCTTTATATGCTCAGGTGGTTTGTAGGTTTTGGTTTTGTTTTTTTTTTAACTTAGGTTTCTGTTCATCTGTTGGAAAACTTAATTTGCTGCTGCAGATGCATTCCCCTTCCCGCATGTGATTTCACCGTAATAGAAAGTGAAGGCAGAAGCATTGAATTCTAGTGTAGAATATCTTTTCTGATCCATCATCTGATAATTAGAGATGATCTTTGTAGAATTAAACCCACTGTCTTTTACCATGTTCTGATGTAGTGTGCAGTCTGGTCTGTGCTCCTTCATTACAGCAATGAGCTCCTCTTGTAAAGTCTTTCTGAAATTAGTATGTTTATGCAAGCTAAATAGGTAGATACAGTTTTTATTACGCATATTTCAAAAATAAATGGAGCTCTAGTCTTCAGAAAATTTAACAGTTAAACTGGATTTTTAGTGGTTGTGTTTTCATTATTCTCATTTGTAGTAAGAGAGATTAGTGAGAATGCTCATAAAAGTGCTGCATTCATTCCTTTTTGGTTTTGCTAAAACTATTATGTTGTTTTGTTTTAACCAAAGCTTAGTGGACACAACTTTAAATCTGTGCCCTGAGTGTAAGTAGCGCTGTGCAGTGAGGTATGAATAACATCCAGAATTTGGGAAGTTTTTTAAAAGTTATATTTGATCTACAGAGAAAGAGGTTGAAATCTAGTGCTTGATTGTGATATTCTGAAAATATATTTTGTAGTTCTTTATAGTATTATAACAGTAAGATGGGGAAATGTGAAAGGAGAAATGTTCTCACAGTATGTAATATTTAGAGTGAGACACAGAGGGTACATACTCAAAAGCAAAAAAAAAAAAAAATAAATCCACAACTAGCTTCCTTGTAGCAAACCAAATGTATTCTGCTGAATGAGGAAGAGGTCCCTTGCATATAATGAAACTCAAGATGAATAGAGGCAATGATACCAAGCTATTTGTAATCATCTAGTCACACAATGCATATGTACAAAAAGGCAAAATTAAAATTGGATAGTAAGACTTTGATTATTGGTATTTACAAACTTCTGGATCAACTAGTTTCTTAAGGCAGGTGCTCATATAAAGCTATAAAATCCAGAAGTACAGAATATTTTTATATCAATTATTTTTTAATATATGTGT
>VZTU01026931.1:0-14773 GCA_013400835.1 Zapornia atra | reverse complement strand
GCCTTTTCCATGGGCTGCGGGAGGACACCCACTCCACCATGGGTTTCTCTATGGGCTGCAGGGGCATCTTTCTCTCTGGCACCTGGGGCGCCTGCTCCCCCATCCTTCCCCTGGCCTTGGTGCCTGCACAGTTTCTTACATCTTCTCACTCCCTTCTCTGGTGACAAAAAGCAGCTGCTTGTGGGGTTTTTTTCTCCTAAATGTGATTCCCAGAGGTGCTGTGACCATCACTGATGGGCTCAGCTTTGGTCAGCAATGCCTCTGGCCTTGACCTGGCTGGTGTTTGCTCTGTCAGTCCTGCAGAGAGCTTCTGTCTGCTTCTTGCAGAAGCCACCCCTGCAGCCCCCCTGCTCCACCAGAATCTAGCCACAAAAAACTATGACAGTAATCCTTAAGTAATAACGTTGTAAAGGCTTTCTGTTTATTTGTTTTCCTTTAAGCCTGTAAATTCAACCAAGCAAATCTGAGACCTCTTATTTATTCAGCCAATATAAAAATTTCTTATGAATATTTTTTAAAGATAATAACTTCTTTAATACAGATTTCCAGAAATACTGCTGATATTGTGACACATGGGTTGCCTCTGTTGCTTTTTTTATGATCAAGGTAGGTCCTCCTTGTTTACCGACTGAAACTTGGCTTTATTACTGCAGCTTGTAAGGCGACAATTCAGCAGGATACTGTAGGAAGCACGGCAGTTTCAAAAGCTCACTGTGGAACGAGTACTGAATGCGCTATCAGCAGTAAGTGATGCAGCAGGCAAACTGAGAAGTAAACTACATGCCGAAAAAAAAAAGTCATTGAAAGAAACCTGCTTTCACAGAAACTGTTGTGACAGCAGACAACTGGTGACATGGCAGTAATGACTATGTCATGACTCTCACTGGCCACAGCCTTGCTCCAACCTGTCTTTTGTCTCTCTAATGCGCTAATTCCAAATTGAATCTTCCTGAAATCCTGACCTTTTTTCTCTGAAACAATTCAATATACTGAATGCAAGTACTGCCTGGGTTAGATAGTATCATGATGCAGGCAGACAGCTCTGCTCTTTGGGAAAGTGACAGCTCATCAGGAAGTGCAGATGGGAGACTCAAGGGAGCAGCTTAGAGAGCTGATACTTTCTCAAGACACCCTCCCCGTGGGCTTAGGTGGACAGCACTAAGGCAGTTGCAGAGAATGAGGGCATCACACAATGAGCCAGAAACAAGACACTCCATGCTTTTCAGAATTCAATGGTGACTAGATCTGAGGGCAGGGAATGCTGAAATTGTCCTGCAGTTACATGGTTTAGCCCAAGCCTTGTGTGGATCCCAGCCTACCTCACGGCCTTTCTCATCTCAAAGAGCTCAAAGAGCTGCGTTTCTTCACCTGAACTGGCTCCTGAAGGCCCGACACTTTGCAGCCTGTGTTTCCAGCAAGCCATGGGCATGCAGGAGAAAACAAATCTATCCTCGGAGTCACGCTTCTCCTCTGAAATGCAACTCCACAGGAAAGGCAACATGCTGGCAATTCAGTGAGCCTTGCAACATCACTTACCTCTACCAAACACTGTGCCATAGATTTGAATTAATGTTACACGGTTCAACCAAAGGTACTAACAAGTTTAAGCCAAAAAACCCATAAACCCCCCCCATGAAAACCCGACACGAACCAACCAACCAAACAAAAAACAAAACAAAACAGACCCCTCACAAATAAAAAAAAACCAACCCAGCATTTTACAATTCAAAATCAAAATATGAGATTTTTGAAGGCTGCCACATCCTGTAAAGAAACAGAATTCAGACAATGTGGAAGACACAGAAATTGGTTAAGTAGTATTCAAGTAACTCGCTATACTAATTTTACTATATTCACACATCTGAATGCTGTAGTCCCTCTTTCAAAACAAACCATCAATCTGTGTATTCAGAATGACTTTCTAGTAGCTGCTCTTCAGTGCAAGGCTCACTGGAACTGAGTACATCTCTTTTTTTCCTACAGTGCTCAACTCAGCACATGCCTATCAGTTCAAGACACTTCTCTCTTGCCCTTTCCAGTAAAGGGTAGGAAAAGGAAGATCAAGCAATGGATCTACTGCAGAAGAGGATGCACACACAAATTTGCATGCCCACATACAAAAAACATGGCCATGAATGACTTCCCTTTGATGTTGATAATAATTCTGTCTGTAGAAGCTCACAATATCAACGCTAACCCTCTGTTCAATGTGACAAAACTGTCAAGCTGCTCACACCTAAGAAACTCATTATATTAGCCAAGTTTTTTTTTTTTAAACAACACTTGGATGTATAAACCAAACAACTGTTGAAATACTCATCTTCATGGACACAAACACATCTAATGCATGTCTAATGCATAAAGGGAATGCAGACATTTTCTAGACATAATTAACAACTGCACATGAAACTTTAGCTTTCTGAATAAGTTTTTTGAACAGATTCAAAACAGCATTTTAAATGGAGTTACTATCTTCCTGTGATTTCTAAGCTCAGCAGGAACTGAAAGCTGCCATTAACTAACAGCTCTTTACCAGTCCATACAAAATGAACTGTCACAGTTAATGTGACCCACACAGGCCTGCAGTCATTAAAATTGGAATACCTTTTACCCTTAAATAGAGCACAAGAACAGGTGACCAGAAAACGCTATTAATTCCATTCTGGAGTACAGTCATGGGTCAGTATCTATTTAACACAGGCATTTTAAAGCATTCCACTGAAAGATTCCTGGAATATTTTGTCCAGTACCAATTTTCACATTTTTGAAAGTGAGAAATCATAAACTACATTTATGTCATTCACACATTTATGAATGACAATATAGGAAACTATTGTCACGTACTTCATTCTACCAAATGGTACAATTTTGGACATCTTTTGTGTGAAGTTTAGTCACACTTAAAACTGTTTTGCTTTATCCCAACAGCATCTATTAAGATACAGAAATGATCTATATCTTAACAGAGTTTCTTTCTCTTTTCACTAGTTGGGGAGACAGCACGCTCTCTCTACTCCAGGCATATTAGCTGACTTCCAAGGAGAAACCTAGTAATGCATACATAACCCTATGCAGCATGCACTTCTTTATATTTTACATCCTCCTAACATCTCCAGTGATCAGAGTTTAGAAAAAAAAAATCCACCAAAAAACCAAAGACCAAAAAACCCACCCCAAAGCCCCCACAAAGAAACAAACAGGTTATAGGAAAGGTAATTAAATCTTTGCTTTAACCTGGCATAGAAAATTTCTTAACTTTGTCTCCTAGAATTGATACTGTTCTTTAAAGTGCAATACAGGGAGCCCTACAGGCTTCTGTACTTACCATTATTCCTTTTAGTCACATTTCTGAAGTTATGTAGAAACTGAAACTGTGTTACACTAAAATTCAAGCAATGCTGAAGGCCTGCCTGTAAAGTCAGAAACCATTTGTTGTGCAGAAGGCTAACAGAAATGTCAGTATGCAGCTGTGTTACCATCGCTGCTCAGGTCTCTTTCTTCCTCTGATAATCTTCTGCTTCTCCAAAAGATGTACCAGGAATTTATACCTGCTACCAGCAAATAAGGAAAAGACTCTTTTCGTAGTACTTCTCTAACCGTTAATCCATACTTCTCAGTGCATACTTTGAGATGTAATTTACAAGTTCCTATGAGTTTAAGAAATAAAGCATATTATCTATACAGTAATGAAAATACAGAATATGTGAATGTGAAGATTACACATTCAGTGCAGAATATTAAACTTAGGTCTAGTTAAGTACTCTCTGGTGGCTCAAAAAGCTCTGTAGTTTTCTGTCAACATCCAGGATCTTCATTCAATTGCTTTCCATGAATTTTACTTCTATCACACAATCAGGAGGAGTTATGTAGCCATGATTTACTGGCTCCCAGTAGCTCTGCAGAGCTGTGAAAGCCTGATTTACCACATGCACTGACCTTCTTCACCCTCTACTGCAGCCTACAGCCCTGCCTTGAAAATGTCCAAGTTACTCTGGAACAGAAATGAAAGTAAGTGGAAGCATCTAAAGACAGTTAAATGTCTGTTGCTTTTAACACTCATTAGCAATCCCTGTTACTGACTAGTAAAGTGTCAGATTACTGCTGCTAGTTAAAGACCATCCCTTTTAAAAGCACTTTTCTGAGCTTCCCAGAGGAATATATTCACACCAATTCAGGGTGGTAAGGTGTTTCACATGTGAAATCCAGCTGAGCACCACTAACACAGGAGAACACCAGCCCAAGTTTAAAGGAAGCCACATACACATTGCAGCCCAACTCACCCACAGGGCCACCATGGAACACTGAAGCAGGTGACCTGACCTGGCACTACCAGGAGGTTTAACAACCATCATTGAGAACCTTGCTTTATCAAGCAATTATTCTCTGGGACAGTTCTCTCAGAACAGGCTGGCAAATAGAGAGTCGAAGGACTGTCTAATGTGTGTGCTAGTAAAAAAAAAAATATTTATAAAGAAACCACATAGAATACACTGATATTTTTGTCATGTTGCATTACTTCAGTTCAGCAGTGCCATCTGGGATGTGTTTGGTATTGGGCCTGTATTTGTCTCCTGCGAAGTGCATGTTCTCAATTTGGTATTTTTTCCTATTTGGTTTAGTCTACTGGAACTTCTGCAGCTGCTAATACTCCAGAAATTCCAGGAAAAAGAGAACTTCTGAACCTATGGCCTTTGTTGGTTTTTTTCTGAGAAAGTTCTTGCAAGTTAGACCACACCACAGAGTATACATTTTTTTGTATGGGGAATTTTTACTGCACGGTAAGAACCAGTCAGCACCAGTATTACATTAACCTCATGTAAGCTCTACCAGTTTGTCAAACAAACAAAGACATGTTTTCAATTTTTCTATCAAATACAGCCAGAGTGCCCATGGAGCTACCTAAGCTGAGAACAGACTGAGTTCTAATGCTGCAAATAATATTGCAAAGCACCAAAAAAAAAAATATCTAAAGAAATCAAGTGAGAAGTCCAGGGTTTCTGCAGCCAGCCTTGATACCCTGCTCAGAATCCGAACAGCTTTGGCTGGTGGGAATGATCTGGTGGTTTCCACAGCGAGCACAGGACTGGCAACCTTGGGCATGTCACTGAGCATCAATCTTCAAATGAAACAGAAGCCAGTGAACTCTTGAGTGTTCACCATCCCCAGCTTTTCTTGGTTATTCTTTCTTCTTTTCTGCAGCTCATCCAACCTTTTATCAACTGAGGCGATCAGTCCTTCTAGTAGGTGGGCGAAGAAGCAGGAGCAGCTGTCAGGACCCTGTAAATAAGGGTGGAAGGGGAAGGCTGGGTAGAGGACAGCTGTTGGCAAGGCTGTCTGACAGCTGAGAGTTCCCAGAAAGGCAAGAACTGCCCTGATGAGGAGGCCATCAGGAAGGCGAAGAGCCCATTCTGGAGAGCCTGCAGCCACCACATTGAGAGCAATAGGCTGTCCAGTTGTATGGCTGCCCTGTGCCACCTGGGCGGGCAAACCCCAGGGCTCTGCCTCAGGCCCCATGCATCTTCCTTCCCTCCCCCCCATGCTGCTGTGATCTGTTGTCCCCCGAGCCAGCCTGCCTCCCATCGCCGGGGGTCGCGCGGACAGGAGGCTGCTGCACCCCACACCTTCCCTGCCCGCACCTTCCCTCAGGGCCCCCACCCCCGGCCATCTTCCCGGGTCACCACAGGCCTCCATCTTCCTCCGGCCCTCAGGGAGCCCAGGACAGCCAATTCCTTATGCAAATCTGCCCTCTGCTGGTAAGGACGGGTAAAGGGATGCTTTATAAACGCGCTGCCCGGGCGAATTCCTAAAGAGTGAATACTAAAAATAAGGGAGGCGAGGGGTTGGTGTTTAATTTAACTTTTGTGCATAACCACAGGTTCTCCTACAGTCAACATGCTTCTAAAAAATCCACGTGGTTTGGCGGTTTTGGCCACAGGAGTATGCCACAACTGCTGGGTTCCCTTTGGCAGCACAGCACCCCATGTTTTCCTGACCCCCTGATCAGCAGGGGAGCTCAGAAGCTCTGCCAGGGTCTGTCATGGGGGAAAACCGTGGAGCAGCAAGGTCTACAGAATGAGGCAGGCCGAGCAGAGGCCCAGGGTGGGCAGACCTAAGGTCCTGGGCACAGCCAGTGAGAAGCATAAAATTTCCAGAAGCCCCACAGGGATTGGGGTCTCACAGGCCAGGTGCTGCCTGGGGACTTCTGCATACCAATGGACCCTCCAGATGTTGGGGTTTCTGCTGCCCACGTATCTTCTCTGGCACCATGCTGTCAGTGTGAGAAACATGGAGGCTGAGAGCAAGCCCTGGGAGTCTGGGCAAGATACTGTCCATCAGCTCATTAAAACTGAGGGTGAAATAATGTTTAAGTTCAATACTGAAAAATGATGGCTGACTGGTTCTCTCTTCTTTTCAGGAGTCTGCACAATTTAGATCCTAGTTCTTCAGCTATTCTCATTCTTAACCTGAAGAAATGCTGTAGCTTAGAGAAGGAAAGGAAACACACTGATTCCATCTCTGCTTTTCTGCTGGAGCTCTCCTCTGCAGACCCTTAGCTCCAGGTATGCTGGTGTTTGGTAATGCTAACATTTCTCCATTAACAGGAAAACTGATGAGACAGTAATCAATACTGTCTCATTTCAAGTAACTGGATGTTAATTTGTACTGAACCAAATCCAATAGCTGAACAAAGAAACATCACCTATGATAATTAGTGACTTAAATGTTTTATGAAAAACAGTGGATTTTAGTATGTAACCACGGATGGCTGTTACACATTGTTACAACTACCATTTACTTCTGGTAAAAAGTAACTCCAAGTTCTGGCTCTCTATCACACGTAGCTTCCATTGTTTACAGTTGAGTATTTTAGCTATTATTCTATCAGAAAAAAAATGCTGATAAGGAAATCAAGAAACCAGTCCTGGAAAACAGCTGATTGCTGCGTGACAAGTAAATTCTTGACAGATGACACTAGTTTTCCACATGCAGTCCCTAGTCATTCCCTGGAAACCCTGACTGGTGCTGAGTTCAATGCCATACATGTTTTTGAATATTTTTCTTTGTTGTTACATGTCCTCAAGAAGTAAGGAAATGAGAAGCTTTGAAGTAGTTTGCAAGGGACATATTTGCCAGGAATTTTCTTCTGCATTTTGGAAACTGGTCTGATTTGTTGGGTTTTGTTTTGCTTACACAAATCATTTGCCTTCTTCATGCTTTAATATGTAATGTTTGATGTTGACAAATCTCCTAATTTTGTTGGCACATGGCATTTCCTTCAAGCCAGCATTGTAGCTGAAAGACAAAAAAGCTATATAATGTGCGTTTCCTTCCCAGCCATTTAATTCAACATCCTACCACACCTCTAAAAAGCTCAGTGTTCTTGAAAATCTATGAACATTGTATGGACAGGATAACATTTTCATCACAAGTACTTAAAGAGATCCCCACTGCCAATCTCATACACTTCACATTGATTAAGGAAGCAGTGAATTATGCAAATTTCATTTTTGATGCTCTACAAAGTTTGGGGTTTTTTAGATTTTTCTCATGATAGTTCACAAAGAGGCATATTGAATAGAAAGTACTGCATTTGTATTTGTATTTGTATTTATGATAGTATGGTATTGTCCCTCCTGTTTTAATGGGTAATTCCGAGGTGTTTGGTGTCAACAAAAATATGTTCCTTATGCTTATTCTTGCTTCTTTGATATCTTGTATTTCACAGTTCTTACAGGGGATGGTGGATATTTCATAGAATCATAGAATCATAGAATGGTCTGGGTTGGAAGGGACCCCATGGATCATAGAGCTCCAACCCCCCTGCCACAGGCAGGGCCACCAACCTCCAGGTCTG
Source organism: Zapornia atra (assembly GCA_013400835.1). Taxonomy (NCBI): domain Eukaryota; kingdom Metazoa; phylum Chordata; class Aves; order Gruiformes; family Rallidae; genus Zapornia; species Zapornia atra. The sequence continues at coordinate 6,918 of VZTU01026931.1, read as the reverse complement.
GATCTACACAAGGTTTCTTAGGGTTGTGTTCTGGTTATGTGTAAAAAAACCCCAAAAACCCCAGTGTGTCTGCTTCTGTATGCTCTTTCACACATGAGCAATAAAGGGGCATAAAATTTAGTTCATGACTCCATGTTCACATTTTGTAGCGAAATAATATTCACAACACTCTGCAATGACTGAGTTGATAGTTGCTCTTCCTACCCCTCATGTATAGATTTTAGCTCCTTCCACTCTTCCCAGTGGGAACTAGAATAAGGTATTCAGTGAGAGCAGGAAGTGTGTTGCTGATTCAGAATACAATATACCATACCTTCTTTTTGTCAGTCTTTAACAATAAGAGCAGTTGTTCCCTGAGTACTCAGACCACTGAGCTAGAAGACAGGGAGAGGAAACAAAATGTAGCCCCTGTTATCCAAGGGGAACAGGTGAGGGACTTGCTCCAGCACCTAAATGTATGCGAGTCAATGGGATCACATGAGATCCACCCAAGAGTTCTGAGGGAGCTGGCAGATGCGTTCACCAAGCCATTTTTAATTATGAACAGTCCTGGCTAACCAGGAAGGGTCCAGTTGACTGGAGGTTAGCAAATGTGACACTCATCCACAAGAAGGGCTGCTGGAAGAAGGACCCAGGGAAGCTACAGACCTGTCAGTCTGACATAGGTGCCTGGGAAGGTTATGGAACAGATGACCCTGAGTGCCATTATGTGGCATGAGCAGGGAAACCAGGTGATCAGGCCTAGTCAGCACACGTTCATGAAGGGCAGGTCCTGCTTGACCTGCTTGACCTTGGTGTGTAGATGCAGTGCTGAGGGACGTAGTTTAGGGGTGTATTTGGCAGGTTAGGGTGATGGTTCAGCTTGATGATCTGAAAGATGCCTTCCAACCAAGACACTTCTATGATTCTATACCTTTTGTAAGTGACTCCCCATTTTCTCAGTTACTTTCAAAAACTAAAATCACAAGAAGGAAAGTGAAGTTTTAATAGACAGAAAACTAGAGAATACCAAGAAAGCTAGTGGATTTCTGTTGACTAGACCAAGAGACTAAACTTCCAAGTGCTGAACTATGATCTGGAGATACCTGATTTAAAATAGAAGAGATTATCAAAGCAGTCACACCAGCCAACACTAACTGTGGGCTTGTGAACCCAAAAGAAAGATACAAAAACCTATATGTTTCTCCATCCTGATTTTTCTATGTCTTATAAATCTACTGCTGTAATACAGATTTGTTCTTTATTTGCTCTCATTCAACACTGTGACAAAGCCAGAATAAAAAGCTTGTCTCTAAAGGATACACCTTCTTGGTGGTGTTTCTTTTTACACCTCTGACCGCCAGACTTGTTACCTCTAACAAGTGAGACGCAATTCTCCACTGAGGCAGAACTGAGATTCTCCAGTAGTGGTAGAGGAATGTCATATATACATTATTATGTTTGTGATTCCTCCTCTTCCAGGACAAAAGGAGTTAAATGAGTGTGTATCATGGACTAACTAAAGCCAAATATTAATAGAAGAGTGACATCTTGGCTAATGAAAATACCACTTTATTAAGTATGTGATTAGAATTTCTTTTACCTGGATGAACAAGTAATTTAGATGGCATTGCTTAAAACAAATTTAAATAATAGTTTCTTGCTTGGATTCTGACAGCTCTGAGAGCTGAGACTTCTATTGTATCAACGTGTCTTTTTCACTATTTCTTGTAGATCTAAGACAAACCAGTTCTTTCAGCTCACCCCGAAGAAAAATGGAGGCTCTGCATTCACTATGGAAGGCATCAGTAACAAGTATCAGCAACAGTTCTTGTAAAACAAAGATAACCTCAATGGCATTACAAGGTAAGTCCAGAGGTACCTCCCTCTTGTGACTCTTCATTTCATACATCTAATATAGAGTAAATACATATCTCTCAATTCTGAATAGCACTTTGCCATTCCTCCCTAGGAACTGAAACTTATTCTTCATTTAACATCCTACTGTTCCTCTCAACTAAATCAAACCATAATGGTATTGACACCCTTTGTTAGGGAGGCCCAGTAAACCCTTCACTTCTACCTACTTCCTTTGCTTCCACTTGTTGTGGCAAGTGTCCTTGACAACTGTCAAGTGTCATTCTTGACAAATTCCCATTGCCATCTCTCAGTACTTAAGAAATCACATGACTGCCGTCTTGCAGTCTCTGTTGTGCCAGTGGCTGGCACTCAGCAAATCTGCTGTTTTCAGCTAATTACATCTACCAATCAGAGTTTCTAGTCAGGAAAAAGGGGACAGCACAATAGAGCAGTTGGAGTATGTCTGCATCCCATTAAGGTCACTTTCCACCCAGAAATCCAGTGAAAGACATTTGTTCCACACAGATGTACAAGCAGTTCCTCACACAGTGATGCGAGGCACATGTAAAGCTTCATCCTCACTGTTCTGGTCTTTGATCCTGTCTGCTACACTACTTTGCCTGCTGTCCTGGATACCCCTTGCTATGCACCTGTAACCGCAGACATTTTGGTTATTTAAATTCTTTCACAATGCATGTACCCTGTAGGTCTCCACACAGTCTTATTGGTCACGTAAGTCCAGGCAACTCTGAAATAAATTTTCTTTCCTTCTTTCTTCTTCCCAGGCTTCAACATTTATATCCCAAAACTTTTACTTGGGAAGACTTCCCAAAGCTGGTTAACCCAGGTTTTTGTACAGAGTTACAAAACATACATTGCAGTACTCCATATTGCTATTGTGTGAGTATATGTTTCTCTTACATATCATGACTTCTTTTTTAAACAGAAGTGGTTCACAAGCACATAAGAATGGAGTGAGAAGAGTCGCTTCTTGAGAAAGTCAGTCTGACTGGCTACGATCTGCAAACACAATGCAGTGAAATGCAACAATGACATGTTGTGTTCATTCCATTGTTGGAAGTGAAAGTGATCTCAGCCTACTTTAAGAGAGAAGAGGATCCCTTTGTGGGACCAGAATGATCGGTTTATACATATATCCTAGTCATAATACACAGAGATGTAGCTATTCAACAAACACTCGCTAACTCAGCTAGATTTATGGGGTTTTTTTAAGAAGAACAAGGTGTAAGTTGGTTTAAGAACCCAACTTACACACTGGATATTTATTGAACCCCTGGTACATCAGAGGGAACAAAAGTAACCACTGTGTTATTTAAGAGAATGATCTGGTTGTGTTTAGCAAAGCCACACAAATTATCTTCAACTTTATGCTAGCCACAGCTTCCCAATGGAATTTCAATTTATATCTCTTACATAATCAAAGCACACTTTCAGGAGAGAATTTGACCCTGAGAGAGGCAGGAGGACTGGAGAGACTTGCTAATAGTCATGTGGTAAAAATAGTCTTTTCATAAGCCCTGCATGGAGCACGGAGAATGCCTTGAAACATGCCCTAGCTAGTATCAGAAATAGCCAAGCCAGAGATGAAAAGCATCCTTCTGCTCAAATGTAAAGGGAAAAAAACCCGTAAGATAGTCTATAATAGTCCTCATGAGTCACTGCAATGTGTTGAGTTCATCACAAACCATCATTTAAAATGGCATCCCTTTCTCATTGGCACAGAAGCAAATTTGTTCCATGGATACTCAGTTCTCATGCACCCCTTCTTTCCTTAAATGAGGATTTTGCTAACATCAATCTCGTTTTGGGGTCTATTAAAATCAGAGCCCAGGTGTTTATCACAGAGCCCAGGTGTTTATTCACAAAAAATAAAAATTAATAAATCTCATGATCCCTGGGGAACAGCACTTTCTCCAGGAGTTGGGAGAAGAGCAAATTCTTCCCTTGTTTTGCCTATACAGCATATCTACTTTTCCTACCCTTTCTGCAGGTAGCCTGGATCTTTAATCCCATGTTACCTGACAATGGTAGGAAATTTGCCCTACTTCATGGTTGGAGGCATATGGATTTTATGTATTGTTCTTCTAAATTAATTACTTGCATCTCTAAACTGTTCCCATCTAGCTGCTTATCCATCTTCTATGGCCTATAAAGAAAGCACTAACAAGGTGAGTTTTTTCTTCCCACTGAAGTACAGAGAACAAAATATATACAAGTGAAAAGTCATCTCCTATTAAGCAGCAGGGATAGCACCCAGGCACGAGGACAGTTCTACCTATTTTTATGGCTAGGGAAAGAGTGATACTATGAACCTGTGCAACAATTGGTAGTGGTCAAACCTTAACAAAAACCCATCGTTAAACTAAAGTGCAGGCAAAAATTTTGTAGAAATCTCTAAAGCCACAGCTAATATGAAGCTTATATTAGGAAGTAGGAATATTCGTGGAAATCAAATTAAATCAGTGCTAATATTGTTCATTTTAAAATACTACAAAAACTCCAGAAAATCCCAAGGTATTGATAACATCTGTGTTTGAAGTTAACTATGCATAGAATCATGTCCTGGTAATTTCCTACTTACAATTAAGATAATTTCTTGTCTTGTAAAAAGTCCTTTACTACAATTCATGCTTGCAATGAGAAACAGTTTAGTAAAAGATGCTTTAAAGAGGTACTTGACAAGGTTTTGAGCAAAGCATTTACATTTTTCTTTTGGGGAGCAATTTTGCTTTATTGTGTCTTTACCCCTGAACTTTTTAACTTTTTATTTTACTGAAACATTACAGCTAAGGTGTCCTTGTTAGCAAGCAGCAAGGGCAGAGTGCTCCACAAGGGAGGGACATCCAGGGTGACAGCAAAGCAGGAAGACTAGTGTCACCCCAAACAAAGCCCGTCTACAGTGCCTGAAGAAGACAAGCATAGCAGGTCTGGAGATAATAAACAGGGTCAGCCAAATGTGGAGATTGACAGAAGAGCCCATGGTGATGAGGCAAGTCCAAGGTCATGGTAGGAAGTAAATGGGGTCGGGGTCGGGGTCAGGATTCTGATCGACAGGGTGCCTGGCCAGGTATGGGCATAGGTGCAATGTAGCTCTGGCACCAAACAAGTATGAAAGCCCAGCCTAAAAGCAGCTCTCAGAGAAAGATGGAGAGCCCTGCTAGAGATTCTTCCTCACTTAGCTTTAAATTTGGAGAGCTGCACTGTTATTGTTGGCCCTGAGACCAGGCAGCTTAGCTTTCAGGAGAGAGGGGTACACTCAGGGCCCTGTGTCAGGATTGCGAGTGTTTCCTTTTATTCCTGCACACATACACGCAAAAAGTAGAGGAGATTTTTCCAAGAAGTAAGTGACTGTAAACCATGGGGAGATTTAGTGGCCATCAGGCTCTGCCCACTGTTGAATGCCTTTGAGAATCTTCAGCTTTATGAAGTTTAAAACCCAAGGAAATATTATATAGGAATTACATTACAAGGGTAGTAAGGGTTCTGGAGGAATTTGTAATATGAGAAGACACATCTCGACTCCTAACTAATTTGCCAAGGCAGAGCAACACAATACTTCATGGCAGAATCATACTGACACTCCATGCTTCTTGTTAACCAGCCTGCACTAGAAACCATTAAGGGTACCACCCTGGAGTGTCCTCTCTGAAGGGAGAGACCTACCAAAAGACAGAAGAAATAGCTAATTAGCTAGTAGCACTAGGCAACACAGAAGTGAAATAACGGAAAATAAAAATCCTCTTTATAAACACTGACTTACTGTGCTTACATTTTCCTTTGCAATTTGTTCTTAAGCTCTCTGTTCTGGGACTAGCAAAGAAAGAGCAAAGGCATGTGTGACGGATTTCAAAGTGAGTTTGAGTCCTAGATCAGATTATAGTTGCATGTGGCTGCAAAAGGATACATAATTTTATCAGAACAGGTTAAGTCACATCAGGTATTTGGATTTCAAATTCAAAACAGATTTCCATCTCCTCTACTCTGTCAGCATCTGAACCACTGTTCCTTGTATCAAAGTTAAAATGCAAGTGGTATACTGATCTGTCTGGATGCTAAACATGACAGGAAAAAAAATTGCTGGCTCCGCAGTGTTTTCTGACAGAAGGAAAGCATGGTTGACTTCAGCAGAGAAAGTAATGTACCCAAAGAACCAGAGAATCCTGAATGGCAGAGAATTTTTTTCAGGTTCAGTAGCATCTGAAAATCCTCAGCTTCTCCCACTAGACTAGTTCTGACAACTAGTCAGTCACAGAACAGCCTACAAAATGGCATTATGCCAAACTGGACTTTGACCAAGTATGCTCCACTTGAGGCACACATTTAAAAAGCTCATTGACACAAAGCCTCCATCAGTAGAAAGACTGCAATATTAAACAAAGACTGTTTTTACTCCTTTCTGAAAATGTGACATAGATTATAATTACAGAATGAGAGTGGTCTCATGATTATGATACTGAATTTGGGATTGCTTGTTTGCATCCAAAGGTCCAAAACAAGAAAGTGTTTATACCTACTGTCAAAATACCTCTTCTGCTTCAATGTATGAATTTTCTTTGATCACTCTTTATTCCTGGATTATGTTGCTGAAACTAGGATAATCCTTTTTGCTTGGAAAGAAATGTGAGAAATCATTGGTGTAAGGCATCTTGATATGTAGTAACTGGCAGAAGTTAGAATGGTAAATATGACAAGCATGTAACATTCTTGTTATCTTTTAACCTTTGCCAGAAACTAAGCACCACACAGACACTTGCTTATTTCTCCACACCCACCTCCACAGTGGAATGGGGAAGAGAATCAGGAAAACATGGTAAAAGCCATGGGTTGAGATGAAAACAGTTTCATAGGGCAGCAAAGAAGATAAAATAATAATAATAACATATACAAAAGAAGTGATGCACAATGCAATTGTTCACTACCCACTAACCAATGCCAGCCCATGCCCAAGCAGGGAACACCACCTTCCCTGACCACTTTCCCCCAGTTTATATGATTGGGGACATGATAGCATGACATGATATGGTATCCACCAGGTGGGGTTCTGGTGGATGACAGGTT
>VZTU01026929.1:8474-74259 GCA_013400835.1 Zapornia atra | reverse complement strand
CCACTCCCACCCACAAGTATGGTCAGGGCAGAGCATGTGTGTGCACAGGCACGCTCAGGCGTGTGACCATGGGTGACGGGGCCAGAAGGTGGTTGTTTGGGGCCCGCTTTGTACAGGTGGGAGGCCAAAAAAGCTTTGGGAACCGACTGGATAACAAGCATCTTAAAGATGCAAGATGAGTATCATGCCAGCATGGCATGAATGTTACCAGAAGGATATCGGTTTTCACATGAAATATGTTTTATTATATTTAGGTAGAACAAACTTGAGACCACAAACGGTGCAGCAGTAGGGAGATTATGACTCACAGATGTCAATTTACCGGTAGAAGTGTTAAAAAAAAAAAAAAAAAAGGCACCAGCAACCTGCTCTTGTGGTTCTTTCACTCTGAAAGTCTCAACAGTCCCCAACATGCTGGCAGAGACCAGGCTGCTCTCATCACAGATGGGCCTAAATGAACATCCTGGCTATAACGGGGCAAGAGGGCAGTCACGTCAGTCAGCTGCCGGGGTTCAAGGCTGCCTGTTAACACATAGGATGCATCAAGTGTCCTGCTTGCAAACGCCACTGAAACCTTCAAATGTGCTGAAAGGTGAGCTGCAGATGCAGACACTGCAGCTCAGGATTATTTCTAGCTTCTTCAGCAGCGCCCTTCTCAGACGCCCAAGGCGTATTTATAGAAGAAAAGTTTGTGTAACTAAAAGAAGCTGCGAGGTGCTGGGGCCAGAAATTGAGAGGCTGATTCTGGCTCACCCAAGCAGCCGGTTTTACCGAGGTGGATAGCTCAAGATGCAGCGAGCAAGAAGCTCCAGAGCTTGCAAAGCCCCAAAGTTCAGCATTCAGGCATTCACCCACAAACAAGCGCTCCCATTTCCAATTTTACAGCAACCCTCTTTCCAATTTACAGGCAAGCTCACCCTTATATGGGCACACCCTATTCCTGCAGTGGTTGAGTAGGACCAGTGATCTGCTGTGTGATCAATATAGAACTTCCCTCTGCTGATTCCTGTGTGCTTTGGAGAACCTGAGCTGTGCTCAGGCAGGGGTGAAACCTTGGGTGGTGGGCCCTTGGCTTGAAACCTACCACAGAAATGAACCTGTAAGTGAAAAGAGGGCAGCTGGAAGGATAACGCTCAGTCCCCATTGCAGCTCTCTGCACGGGATAGTGGGTTTGCACCTGCCTTTCATTTCAGGTTTCTTTCCCCTCTCTCCCATACTGGATGGACATCAAGGATTGAAGGAAGAGACTACAGCGAGGAGATTCGCAACAACGTTTCCCACTGAAAATGCAAAGTGGATTCGGAAGAAACAGCTGCCTTTCTGTGCAATCCCTTCCACAGCAGGCTTGGGAAGAGAAACCCGAAGCAGTTATCACAGCCTGACAACCTTTCCCTTCCTACACTTCACTCGGCGCGCTGTGAACCGCAGGCAGGCTGCGACCCTGCGGGTGTGGGAGACGGCGTGCGTGTCTGCTGCGCCCTGGCGCGGGGGGGAACCGCTTTGCGCAGCTGGCTGCAGGCTCTCGGCCGTGGTGAGGAAGCCATCAGAAAGCACCTGTGGTCCCAACCGTATTGAAATGACCCCAACGCTCCCCTAGATTCGGCTGCGCTCGATCATCCACCCTGCTCTCAGAGAGAGTGTAGCCTCCTGCAGCAAACCACAGTCCCCAGGCTGAAACAGAAGAGGAGGTGGGCGGCGAGGCTGCTGAGGCTCGCCCAAGCGAGTGCTGATGGGGACAGGCTGTCGATGCCACGTAGGAGAAGACTCTTGTGAGGAGGCATTGTCCTGGATAGAGCTGCCAGCGGGATTAAGCAGCAGCATCAGAGGATGCAGTGTCTGCCCCTGCGGTGTCTGTGCTTTAGCCTTGCTCCCGGGGCCCGACACATTTGGCTTGGTCTCTCCTGCGAGCGTTACGGTCTTAAGGACTGGCTGAACTCCAGAGCACCTGTAATGGGGGTTCCTTCTCTTCTGGACCAGTACAAAGGCTCTAATAAAGATCTCTCTCGCAGCTTGTGGGGGTTTGTGGTTGGGTTTTTTTTAATTTGGAAAGATACACACGGTCTTGGCATCGCAGCTCAGCCCTGATCCTGCAAAGCTGCTGACACTAAGCCACAGCTTGGTGCAGCATGGCTGCAGCGAAGCTTTGAGCTCCTCCACACCCCTGCCTCGCCTCCCCCTTTCTGCTACCCCAAACTTCTGTTTCGTTTTGCTCATGCAATGTACAGCAGCCCCTACGTGCAGGGAAAACTCTACGCCCTTCCAAAACTAGCACTGGTGCAAATCCCAACCCCCACAAAGTGGAGGAAAAGAACGGAGAGAGGCTGTGGGCAGAGATTTCCTCCAGGGCAGCTGAAGCTCTCCTTCGAACTCAACTCTGTCCTAGCAGCCGCCTTAATTTGTGTTCACTTCAGAGCCTGCAACATGAAAGCCCTGGCTCTGAACTCCAGCTGAGCCGCTCAATGGCTCAGTGTTCGCAGAAAGCATGGAAGGAATCCATTGATTAGTTTCTTCAGCTGGGATGTGACCATTTGGAGTCCAAGACCTGCCAAACATGACTTTGCTTCAGCAACTGGTTCCTATTTGCCGTTTACAGGCTTCAGAAAAATCTTTCCTCTTCCACATCCAAGTCTCACCCTCCTTTTCCATTCTGGCGTTACTCAACCTTAATATCTAGTCAGGCTCTCTCCTGTCGAGGGAGGATGCTGGGTTGTGGAGAACAGCCCTCCTGCCATTAATATAGCCAAAAGATTTTGCCGTTGATTGGAGATAACCATCTGCCCTCCCTCCACAATGCAGCCCGGCTGTTTTTCAACAGTTTGGAACAAAGAAAGGGCGGGCAGTAATGCCACATTGTTCCCAGGGACGCTGACTAACCTTGGTTTAAAAGAATAATAACCGTTATTCGCTTAGCATGGAGGAAAGGTAGTATGAGACCAGAGCCCTTGTTGTGATTTCCAACCACGAAGTACGGGCACGACTGCTCTTTCACGGCCTCTCTCCTAGTTGGGTCCAGCTCTTTCCCTTCAGCAAGGCCAAATTTGCTCCTGTCACAGCCCTTCTGGCTCTCCTCCAGGTATGACGGAGCTGGGACAGCTTCTCCCTTCCCTCAGATTTACCCATTCTCAATCCAGCAGGTTCGGGATTAGGTGTAACCGGTAGGCTGGAGTAAAAGCTTTTCCTATCGCTGCTGCTACCAAAGCACGGCCACCTCTGGGGTGAAATACAACGGCTACGTAACAACGCGGAGCAACGCCGCCCAGCTGTTATGGACAGGAAATGAAGAACACCATATCCAATTAAAACTGCAGGGGGATATTTACGGCGGAACGTAATTAGCCAAATTGGAGCCTTCCCCAAAACTGCCATGGGATTTTTAATGACCGCAAGCGGTCAGGGCTTTGGTTTGATGTTTTGTCAAGTAAACAATATCCAGAGGCAAAAAATCAGGAGCAAAGGGGGGGAGGGCGGGGGAGGGGAACCCCAACCAAACCCAACAACCCAAGAAACAGCCCTGTTGTGCAATTCCAGGGAGAAACGGAGGCATGAAGGGATTTATCGTAAGGGGGACGTTGTTGGAAAGAGCAGCAGCCACCACTCTAAGAAAAGGAAAGAGCAGGGAGGTGGCTCTGGGTGTGGAAGTGGCCCGCTGCAATGAGAGGAAAGAGCAAGCAGCTGCCATGACCAGTCCCTAGGGAGATACCTTTCCTGGAATTTAAAATGATAGGGATAAACTCTTTCAAGTGCTGTCACAGTTGGGAAGTATTTGAGTGAGTTGTTTCACTCTGGTAAATGGAGGCTGGGTCCGCCTCTGAGCCTTCCCGACTCCTGGTGACCACAGCCTCCCCTTTTTGGCTAAGTAGAAGGCATAGAAATGGAGTCAGGATGTACTTCTTGTGCCCCCCTCCCTAGGCTTCTGTAGGGAAGGCAGGCTGCCTTCTGTAGGGAAGGCAGGCTGCTCTCAAATCTGGCATTTGTGGCCAGGAGGTGATGACCATCACGAAAGCATTGGCTCCTCTGTGACCCAGATGGCTGTGGCCTCTGGGGTCCCCTCACTGCTCAGTGCCATAGTGCTGGAGTCACACAAAAGTCCCCGTCCACTGCACTGTCTGTATTAAAAACAAGTTTCTGTTCACGCTGCGGAGATCCAGACTTCAGTCCCCAGCTCAGCCTGGAGACAGCACTGCCACAATACCGTCCTCTGATTGCCCTCCGGGCTGGAGCAGAGGAAGCCGCCTCCGAGCCTCCCTGACTCCTGCTCTCATTAACTTCCCAGTGGAGATGGCTCACAAAAGCATCTTTGTGGCCAGCTAGGCGTCAGGACTCCAGCACACACACATCCCCACGTGGCTGCGAGGGAGTGACAGCTCCATCCACACGCCATGGGTACCTCAATCAACAAGCTGCGTGAGCATCTTCAAGTGCCTCCTGCTATTGGCTTCCCAGAGGTCCCATGCTGATTCGTAACTTGATTAGCTAATCTGGGCTCCAGCAATGTAATTCTGCCCTGAATTTCGTTGGTGGGGGGTGCTGTCACTCAATTCTTACCCGGCTGGATGGAAAATGTTCTGCAGTGCTGTTTGCTCTCAGTACATTTTCCCTCTCCTCATCAAATAACAGCATCAAGTTCTTGGGAAACATAACCTGAAGGACTTCTGCTGTTTGACTCTTGTTATTTGCAATTACTCCAGGCATGCACAGATTATATACATCAAACCTCACATGTAGGACCTCTCATCGTTGGTCAGATCTCTTGGGGTGCCTCCTTCATAGCAGAAACAACTGCAGCCAGCTCAGAGTTGAACAACACATCTCTGCTTGCGGCTTTACCCTTCACCCATCTCTGGTGACAGTTCTGAACCAATTTCTGATGATCCTTGAGATCCCCTTCCCAACAGGTGAGGGATCACAAAGGAGAGGCGATGGGCTTGTTGCTAACAAAGCAAATCTCCTGGACAGCTAGATGGTCTATACTAACGCTTACCTGCTCTTTCAATCTTTCAAAATAACCCAACAACAACAAAAAAACCCACCCTACTGCGTCAAGAAGAACCAAGTAACAGTCATATTTCGCTTTCATGAAGGTGCCAGGAGCCACATAAGTACCTCCCAAGGAAGATCAGTCCAGTACCAACCTCTAGTGCACAAATTCACAGCCTAAGAGATGGCAGCCACTGGAAAAGCACGCTTGCATACAGCCAGTTGGAAGTGGTCAGTGTGGGGAAATCAAACACTTGAGTGGAATAATCCTCAGGTTAACACTGGGGTCAGGACAGAGGGATTGAAGAGATGGAAGTTTGATTCCCAGTTAATATTTCCATGTGAGCTCTTAGAGACCTTTGTGCCTCCATTCCCCTTTTTAATGAGATGTTGCTTTCTTGCTTTGCAAGGGGGGCTGGGAGCATCAGTTCAATGGTCCCAAGGGAAAAGCTCTGGAGCAGGGGACCACGATGGGCTCTTGCTGGAGAGAGGTTTAAGAGGAAGGAGCACTGGGATTCCTGTCCCTTGTCACTCAGGACCTTGGGTGGCACAAATTCTGCATCCCCATTGGCCAAAATCCCTCCATCCCAAACCACCATCCCCTTGCGACTGTGAGGTGACAGGTGCATAGAGCCAGTCTATGGGCATTATTTAGCGACGGGCACAATTACCCCACGTACACCATGCCCACGGAGAGGGAATTACAAGATGAGACCCACAGGAGCAATTAAAACCCTACAGCTGCCCTGCCCCAGACGTTTGTGCTGGCAGGGACACTCCTTTAGCCCACCACACTGCTCGTGGGATGAAGGATTCGCCTGCATACACCTTTCAAAGAGGCAAACCCCCTTGCCCGGCGCTGGAAATCTTGCTCCCAATTGTCTTCACTTGGCAACCTGGCCCGATAGTGAATAAACGACAGAGAAATATTCCGCTCTACACGTGTTTGGGTTTTTCGGGGTGGTTTTCTTGGACGGCGATCCTGGCTCTGCAACAATACCCGGCTTGTTCGGCCCTGCGCTCCAGAGCGGGCTTGAATAGATCTGTCTAAAATTATAAGCAGGCAGCCCCTGGGCTCTGAGAGATCACAGGCCACATGCTGGGGCTGAACAAAGACTCTGCTATTTCCTAACAATTAGCCCAGCTAAAAGGACATCTATCTCCTTCCATTAGAGCCACCACGTGCCTCCCAGTCAGTCCATTGTAAAGCTAATTAAATAACACGCCTCTCTCCCCATGAGGGTCTCCTGATTAGTTCGCCGAGGTCCTAAATCCTCACTGGTGTAAATGGGGAAGAGACAGCTGGTCGGCAGGGGACTGTGACTCCAGTGGAAGTATGGTCACCCATCTACAGCTAGCATCATTGCCAATTATTTCAGGTCTTTAAAGTAGCTTCAGAAAGCTGTTGAACCGAGATACAAGGATACAAGGGGGTTCAGCACACAAACAGCTCTGCTTCCCCATCCACTTCCCCGCTGCCTGCAGCAAAAGTTGTGAAAACAGCTGATTATTTTTTTTCTTTTTTTTTTCTTCTCTTTTCTTTGCTGGCAGTTGGAGGGAAAAAGCAGATGTAGAGGATACACTAAACATCACAGGAACTGTCTGAAGTGTCTCGAGCAACACTTCAGGGAAGCCAGGGCCACCACAACCCATCATCTGTCCCTGGGGGAGGTCAACACGGCTCTTCTGCCATGCCCAACCTGCACCTGCTCAAGCTTTTGTCTCCATCAACCCATCCTGGTTCTTTGGGGTGAGCTTGGTTTGCACCACCACGAGTGCACAGCCTTCCACAACGGCATGAAACTGCTAAATCGCTCCAGATGTTCAACACCTTTTCTCAACACGCTCCCCAGACCCAGAAGAAATAGAGTTTCCTTCTGCCAAGTCTTTAGTCAGCAATAGTTGAGAATATCCCCTTTACCCCCTTTAAATCATTATTTTCCATCCTTGGCTATTTAAATCATCATTTTCACACCGAGAGAGCGTGGTTGGGAAGCTGGGAAGGTGGGACAACAGACTAATGAGCTGATTTCCTGTGGACCTTCAGCTCCAGGCTTGAAACAACTGGACCTGTCCCTACAGACAGAACTCCATCCACCCAAGGGAAACAGAAAGACCGTTCCACAGCTCCCATGGTGGGAAGGCAGCAGGAGGAAGGACACAGAGGAGGAGGCAGAGCTTGGTTTCATTCTAATGGGAACGAAAGCTTGATGCCGTTTTCCAAACAGATGAGACACCCGTGATGCTCATGGCCATCCTGGGTAGCAGCCACTGTTGTAGCCTGAGTGGGAAAATGCTGGGAAGCTTTAGAAATGCATCAGGTCTTGCCAGGAAATATATTAATTAGTGTGTCCATGTGCATGTCCATAGGTTTTTATTGTAAAAGAACAAGGAGCAACCCATTGCCCATTGCTACAGGAATCATAAGAACCCCCCTGCTTAGGAAATGCAAATGTTTTATATCAAATAATTAAATTTTGCAGAGACATATCAACAGGGCCAGGTAAATTGTCACTAAAAGATGCTACATGACTCACCTGAAGGCCTAGAAGGGTCTAATACAAGAGTCAAGCCCAAAACACAGTTAGAATGTAACCTAGGAGCATGTTACTCAGCCCACCAGCTGCTTTCAAAGCCCAACAGCCAGGTTTGAGCGCTTCATTCATCACAAACCCACCAAAAAAAAAAAAAGAAGAAAAAGGGTAAGAGCCAAGAAAAAGATGTCTTGTATGAACTGCCTGCCTCCCCTCACCCAGCTAGTGCCCTTGATCCCAAAGCTATGGGAATGGCTCCACAAGCCACTTGATTAATAAGAGCCCAGGGGGGGAAAATCGTTTATATAACCTCGTCTTCTCTAAACTTCCTAAGTGCTTTAGAAAGTGGCTGCCCTGGAAACCCAAACTGGAAACGAAAAATATTATCTCTTCCATTTATAAACATCTCCAGCGCTAATGAAGTGAGGAGCAGCAGCAACGGGGAGGGGAGCGTTGAGATGCACTTGGCAGGCGTGGGAGAGCCCCGATAAAGCCATTTCGTTTCAGGAGGGTGTGGAGCAGAAAGTCTTCCCACTGAGGTCTGGTGCCACTGTAGGCTGCTGAGTACAGCGCAGCGAGGCCCCTGGGGAGGGATTTCGGAAGATGGATGGTTATGGAATTATCTGCTATGCTAAACACAGGGGCAGAGCAACAGCTTTGCTAGGTGCAAATGTGGGGGGAAGGAAGACAGGACGACATGAATGAGGCAAGAGCAGATGGATGGAACCTTAAAAATCAGTTCCCTTCACTTGAAGCTGGAGCTCGGATGAAGCGTCGCCTCCCGGTACTGGAAAGCAGGGAACAAGTATTGGTCCTTGGTGCGCACGCATGCTTTGTGGCACAAACTGCACAGACAGGGCTCCTTGTGCACGTCAACAGAGCACGTCTGTTTACACCAATCTGGTCTAAATAAAAATGCCAGTGGTCCAGATTAAGCTCTGGGGTTCAACCACCCTTTGCCTTGCAGCCCCTCAGACACACAGCTGAATCAGAGAGCCCGGAAAAGTGTTCTGCAGAATAGTCCAACCTCATTCTCTGTTTTCTTTCCATGTTGGCATTTCCCACGGAGATTTGTTTTTTGCATCAACACAGCCAGCACCAGAAAACGCTGAGTTTTGGCTGGAAGTGTTTGGATTTCATTTAGACAAAATATTGATGAGTTCTGCTGAATGATCTATCACTTTTTGGCAGCAAGGAGAAGAAAAATCAAAAAGCCGTATTTCATCTAGATGGGGGACTGAGCTGACACCCAGCCTGGAAGTCAGCACAAGTGGAAGGCAAAGCAGGCTACTGGGTTGCCTCGTTATCCTGTCATTTTGATTACTGTAAAGCAAGGGAAACTGCTACTACTTTCATGTAGTAGCTGTTGGCCTGGATAGAAACACAACCAAAGCCGCCAGACAAAGGAAGCATCTGGCCTCCTGGGGTTAGGCAGTAACTAGATGCAAAGCAGGGAAAGAGAAGGTCTGATCATCTCTGGAGACAATTCACAGGAGATGTGGATACCCCAAGGTTGCAGTGTGGTGAAAAGCCAGTCCAGGGCAGGACAGAGATGCCAGCTTTATTTCCATCACCACCTTCCATAATTATTCCTGCCTCTTGAGCCTGCAAAACTAGGTTGAAGTCTCCCAAGCACAGACTCTTCTGTGAGACTCCTGGAACTGACCAAGTTAGACATTTTCCAAGAACAAACTCCCTTGGGGCATCTCCTCCTACTCTACCTCAATGCTGACATCAGTCTGACCAAAGCGAGTGCCCTCCGGCCCCCCTTGAACTTAGGATGTGGAGAGTGAATCACACAAACCAGGGGAGAAAAGCATTTCTGACTCCCAAAAAAAAAGAGTTGCTGATGAGTTAGAGAGAAGTAGTTTGGGCCAACCCTTCTTAGAAATCAAACCTCTGCTTTGGCAGAGCAGTTTCTTTTGCTCCATTCCCTTTGTACTATGGGAAGCACAAATATCTGTGAGTGTTTTTGCCACCCTGCCTGCCCCCCTGCCCCACAGCGTATGCCGTGTCAGCGGCCTTGTTTCCCTTTCCAGGAAGGGAAGTCCTGTCATGAACTTTATTATATTGCTTTTTGGTGTGTGCACCCATCCACTTGCCCCTGCCAAAATCGATGGCAGCATTCCCACTGAGTGGGTTGAAGTCAACCCTGTTTCCCCACAGGCTCACTACAGGCTTCAAGGATTTCAAGGCTAGATCCTGGCCTTGAATCCTAACCTGCCCTTGCAGCATTGCAGGGAAAGAAAAAGCACTGAAAGAGGAGTCTTGCCTCTAAGAGGGGATCAGAGGTCTGTGAAGCATCCTGAAGGACGGACCTGCACCGGCTCACACTGGCTGAGAATCTCCTTTCATAAACCTAATGCTGAAAATAAGCTCATGTACAAATTCCACCCTTCATCCCAAGCTTTTTCCACACCTCACTCGAATCATCTGGAGGCCAGCAAGCCACTCACTGCAACTCTCCCATGGCTCTTCTGCAGAGAAACCATCTTCCCAACGTACACACACAACCTCCTCATCCCTGCCTGCTCCCGGAGAGGCAGCCTCCCTTCCCAGGAACCAGCTGCAGGGAGAGAAAAACCTCTATTTCAATCCATTGTGAAACAGCCAACAATTGACCTGCTGCAACTTTTTCAAAGCCTATTGATAAGAAAGCCCACAGGGGAAGGTCCATCCGGTGGGCTGTGTAAACTTCAGCACGTGTTCAGCAGACTGCAGGCAGCTTCAAGGGGACAGCCACACTAGCAGCTCAGTATCATTTGAGAAGTCTATTTTTCTTTTTCTTTTTCTTATAATATCAAGTACTTGTACAACACTGTTCTCTGGGGACTTCCAGCCACTCGCCTGACCTCAATGAATTAAGCATTGCAATAAAATGTGCAATGAATTAATCATCGGCATCTCCAACATGAGAAACGGCTACACAGTGGCTCACAGGCAGCCTTTTGAGTGATTTAAGTATCTCAATCCAATAGAAGTCAGTGGGGTTTAGATGCCTGAAGACTTTCTGCTAAGTGATGTAGCTGAGGTCTTCCAAATCCCAGCTGTTAAGAGCCTGTCATCTCAGCCAGATCTGCTAAATCTGCTGTTCTTACCCTTGAGAACCTTTCCTCCATAAAAAGTCCATGGATGATTGGGGAAGAGCCACCAGGACCTAATGCTCAGGTGAATGAAACCACCCTCACGGTCCAGGAAGAGGATGTTGCATTATACAGACCAGGGTCCATTCAAAGAGTCGATTGATTGTTGTGAAGCAGGAACGGAGAGGAGGGATGCTAAGAGAGCAGCGAGACAGCACAGACCACGTATTTCCCCCCAGGAGGTCCAGACAAGGTGTGAAACTTCACAGGGTCTAGTAAACAAGGCACAGAAAGCATGCTGCATTTGAGAAAACTCAGAGCTGAGCCTGGTCCAAAAAGGAGGAATCATTTCCATCCACAATTAACAGTAGGGGCAGCTCGAGTTTATTTCTAATCAGTTTGAGAAAGAGAGAAGATGGATGCAATCCCTTACAGGGCTGCCCAGGGAGGTGGTGGAGTCACCTTCCCTGGATGTGTTCAAAAAAAGGGTATATGAGGTACTTAGGGATATGGTTTAGCTTAGGATGGGATTGGTTGGACTTGATGATCTTCCAAGGTCTTTTCCAACCTTGTGATTCTGTGATCCTGAGGTGCATGGGGCAGTCCAATCCTCCCAGAGGTGTTAGAAATAGCAATTAAGGAAAGATGAAAAAAAGGGCAGACTGTCCTAATACAACTTTCCCCCCGTCTTCCCAAATGTCTGACAGCCTGGTTTCTCAGACTGAAGTGATGCAAATAGCTCAGATAAAGTTCAGATAAAGTATCTGAGCTCTCAAGGGCTTATCTGAGCCCAACACCAACTCCAAAAATTCTGAAACTTGCTCTGCAGGACTATCTCCTCAGAGCTTGATTTCCATCTCAAGCCTCGACCTCCAGAGGTTGCAGTAACAGCTCCTGTTCAAATGCATTCTTGAGATAGCAGGCTGGGAAGCAGCAGGTCTGCAGCTCCCCTATGGTGTGCTATCTGGGGATATGCCTTCTGGTGGGAATGTTGCAAGAGCCAGGCTGATGGCTCAAGGAACCTGTGACGGCACCTTTCACCGCCAGAGTTTACGCTGTAACGGATGAGGTAAAACTTTCTTTGGTGGGCAGTGGCGATGGAAAGATCACTTTCCCTTGGCTAACAAGTGCTCCATGCTGGCTCTTCCTTTCCCTCTCAGTAATTGCTAGCAGAGGGGAGGCTTGTGAGAGAGCACAGGCTGCGTTAGCATGGGAATCGTGCGAAGATTTGAGGTTGCCAAAGCAGCCTGGATGCAACAAGGAGGTGTGTGAAAAACCCATCCGGGCTTCCCTGCAAACCTCAGGGTATAAAGGGAGTCAGCAATCGTGGTGAGGAGCTCTGCCCAAAGAGACCCAGGCTCACAATCTCCAGTATTAATTTACAGTGAGGAACATTCCAGCCTTTCCAGAAATGCAGCAGTCTCAAAATGTGTGAGACCCAGCCATGAGCATCCATTTATAGTACTCAGAGACTGTTAAAGGGGCTGGGGGAAGTCCAAGGCCAGGCTTAGAGAGGGTACATTGAGATCTCTTCGTACAGTTGGGATGAAGAGCTCACTTCCACCTGGGCTGTAGTTATTCTTTGAGCTGCAGGAGCAGCCAGGGTCCTGGCGTATGGCTGGATCCCACATGCTAGGTGCCCTACAAACACAGGGGTAAAAGACAGCAGGAAGGATTCCCCTCCGAAGGGTGTGCAACCAAATAATCAGTAATCTAATCATTGATACACCTAATGCAAATCTGGCATGGGTGAAAAAAAAAGAAGAGCCTTCTGAAAAGCATCCAAATCTCTGCAGAAATTACCCCCAAATCCTGCTGATTCAAGCTGAGAAAGATTTCCTCCCTGTAGAGGTTTAGCAACCGTCAGGCAGAGTTCTCAGGCAAGAATAACGATTAAATTCTATAGGATGGCTCATAAACCATAGAAAAAAAACAGAAAAAAAAGCTTTCATTTCCTACTAAAAAATTCCCAAAGGCTCGTTCCCAAAGGGGCCAACACGCCAAAGGGCTGCTGCAGAGGGCTGGCTCCCCTTCCTCCTCAGCGCTTCGCCCTGGCTAGAAACCAGGGACCCAGGGAAAATGCGTGGGCAAAGCTCCACAGGCTCTCCACAACTCCCCAGCACTCAGCTGTGTTGGCAGCACCAGGGTTAACCGCGTCGGCGCCCTGTAATGCAATGATTTCTGGTTTATTTCAGCAGGGGAAGTGTGTCCCGGCCTGATTAGCCCAATGGTTTCCTCTTTTCCCATAACCTCCAGACCCCCATGGCCTAAGTGTTTACTTTCTGAAATAAAAAATCTGCTAGTGTTTTTCTTTTTTCGGGGCATGTGTATTTTGGGAGGATTCGGGGGGAGGAAAGTGGAGAGGGGGAGTTGAATGGGATGGGAGGCTTGCATACACCTCCCTTCTCTCTCCCACCCCTCACCCCCCAGCTCCTTTCCAGCTGCAACCTCTGAGCTGAGACTTCTGGCTTCAATGTGAGAGAGAGAGAGAGAAAGGGAGAGAGAAATGTATTAATGAGAGAGTTCAGCCTCTTGCTTCAGCAGCTATAAACACAGTGAACATCTGGAGGGAGAGAGAGGTGCTCCGTGCTGCCAGGAACAGAGAGAAACAGGCTGCTTTCAGGGTCCCAGCCCTCTGTGCTCCCCACGTTCCCCCTCTGCCTGCCTTTCACATAGCTCTCCTGGCATCACCCAGCCAGCCCTGTCCATCCAGAGACAAAATAGTAGGTGGCCTCACACTGTCCTCCCTGCTCCATGCCAGTGCAGCAGAGCCAACCTAGGCACTGATCTAAGAAGGGCTGGCCACGTGCAACCCAAACCCTCTAGAGATGGTGCTCTGCTGCCCACAATCCCCAGAGAGAAGTGCTTGGGGCTTTGTGGGTGAAGGAGTTTGGGAAAGCTCAACCCCCCCAAAAAAGTGGCTGTGCTTTGTGTGGCCTGTCTGAAAGAAGTGTCTGATGGCATGTGATAGCCTCCTCCTCTGGAAAAAGAAACAGGTACATCCACCTCACTCCATCCCTACAGGTGGGACAATCCTACTCCAATACCAAGCCAAAACAAGAGATCTCCTGCAGTCATCCTCCAGGCACCATGGAAGCTCGATAGCCTGTTGCCTAGTCCCTTTCCTCCTTGACTCTACATCAAGTTGTTCCTCCCCCATGACATAGCAAAGCTGACAGCATTGCTGCTCATTTTTGCTGTGGTTGCCACACTAACTTGAGTTTGGCTTCTTGTGGAGCTCCTGTCCTCCTGTTATACTGGAGGCCCTCAGCATCACCCAAAAAACAGGCAACCAGCCATCACCCAGCCTCATCCAGGGGACCAACACCCAATTCCTCCCTGTGCAGCAGCTGATCCCCAGCTGACACCAGTCTGCAGCTCAAGTGGGAAAAGAGCTCAGCGCTCATTCTCCGGTGATGACCCAACACGCAGGGAGCTCCCTTGGGTTTTGTCTTTGAGAGGCAAGACAGGGATTTGTCCAGAGTCAGATAGGAAACAAATGGAAAAGTGAAAGCCTGGATTTTTGTCATTCTATTGCTTCAGCACAAATAAACCTCTCCAAGTGCTGACTTGCAGCAGGTTGCAGCGAGTGATGCTTGAGGGAGCAACACTAGGTATCCAAGAGTTGCCTGCCTGGGTTTTTCTCTCTTATGAACCAAAGATCCACACAAATCGGATGCTGAAGACAAGTAACTGCTCAGCATCCTTCGTGGGGATCTTGCAAAAGGGCCAGGAGAGACTTGGATGCCACAGGGAGCCCACAGCTCTACAATTCTTTCATAGAGGGATCATTTCTCTCCACCGACAGATTGGAGGAAGTGCTCTTAATGGAGAAAATGATGTGTGTCCTTCAACAAACTCAGAGCCCCCACATATAGTAGGTGGGAGATGCCTTTAACCAGAGCCAATGAAATGCCCAAAGGCTGCCAGGAAGGAAAAGGGTCAAAGAAAAACCTATTCCAACCAGGCTACGAACAACAT
Organism: Zapornia atra; assembly: GCA_013400835.1. Taxonomy (NCBI): domain Eukaryota; kingdom Metazoa; phylum Chordata; class Aves; order Gruiformes; family Rallidae; genus Zapornia; species Zapornia atra. Next base: position 59,684 of record VZTU01026929.1, on the reverse strand, counting down.
CAGACCCCAAGGCTTGCAAGAAGCTGAGCCGCCGAGCCAGCCAGAGGGTGACAACAAAACCCAGCAGGAAGGACACCTTCACTCCCTCTGAGACCAAGAGGATGGCCCTTGGGAGACTGGCCAGCAGCAGTTTGGGCAGAGACTGGATTTTGTGCACAGCATTTGTTGAGCCTTGAAACAAATTAGCATCCATCACCTCTTCTCTGGCACATCCCTCCCTGAGGTGGCTCACCCTTTTCTTTCCTCTCCCTGTTCTGTTTCCCTTCACCTTCCTCCACATCCTCTCCTGCCCACTCCACGTTTATTGAGGAGGGAGAGGACAGAGTGGCTGGTCCAGGAGAGCTGCCCTGAGAAGCCTTGCTAGGTCTTGCAGCCACAAGCAGATGTGCGTGCCCTGTGAAAAGACGCCCATTCATCTCTGCAGAGAGCGTGCGGGGGAGGCAGCAGCAGCACAGGGGAGGGGGGGAAGTGTTGGAGGAGGCTGAGAAAAGGAAAGAGGCCGCAGTTAAAAATAGGATAAAAGGACATGAAAAAAAAATGCAGATTTTTGTTGGGTTTTTAAAAAAAAAAAAAAAGAAAAAAGATTCGCTCGGAAAATGTGCTGCAGCTGGAGAAGCCATCGGGCTGAGCCTGGTCAGCTTTCACCTTCCCCCCACCCCTCTCTCTCCTCCTCCCCAAGCCCCCTTCCTCCAAGCGTGGGCCTGGAAGATGGCCCAGAAACTGCTGACAGAAAGAACTTTCCTCCAGGGATCTCCACTGGGGACAGGGTAGGTCTCTCAGCAAAGCAGAGGGCAACGTGGGGAAAAGCAGGGAGAGTTCACCGCAGATGTAGACACTCCCCATGGGACTACTGCAGCAATCCAGGCTGAGCTGAGTGCTAGGCTTCAAGGAAGATCACAGCCAGACTTAGCAGGGTGGTGGAAAGGGGAGGGCACCCCTGTTTTGTCAGCGTGGGGCAGCACAGCACTCTGCAATGCTTTGCTCCAGCTACAAGGGCTTTGCTTTCCTGCCAAACCCAGTACAGCACTGCCATGACCCCAGCTGCAGGGACCCAATGTCCATGAAGCATCAGGCAGTCAGCAGCTCCCGGTTTGCTGCCACCCTCAAAGCTCATAAACCCAAAATATTGTGTGTTGGGAGGTGTCACTAAGCTAGTACGTCCAGAGAGCATTAGCAACAGGTTGAGCAAAGCTGGTATCCCACAGCATGGGTCTGAACAGTGCTGGGTGTTGGGGGTGAGCCTAAGGTGACTCCTTTTATTCATGACAGTATCTTGGGGTGGGAAGCCCAATCAAAATCAGCTGGACTGCTTTCACGGAGGCATCAGGCCTGCAGATCTAATCTCTCCTCTAGAAAAGGCTTCAATTTCATTTCTTGCCTTGCAAAATCCCAAAGCCATACCAATTCCCTCATCTGGGAGCACCTTCAGACTCAAGCACGCTAATTCAGCGACACGGCAGTCGTAGAAACTTCTTCAACCAGAGTTTCATCCCTTGCTTGCCATTAACAACAGTTTTATCTCCCCTATCACTAAGGAAAACAAACCAGTTCAGAGTGGAAGGGGTTGTGAAAGTGGCCTTGGCTCAGAAAGGCAGAGCAAGCCAGGACTGTGGTTGTGCTGAAAGGACAATGTCACTACCAAATCCTTTCCTCCGCTTCACTTTTGTACCTAACCTTGTCTCAACCAAAAAAATACATAAATATTACCAGAGTGTAATTTGGGGAAACTATTACCTTAGGAATTAAACATAGGGTGCTAAGTGTGGCTTTCAGCATCCTTTCAGCAGCCCCACCACTTCGGGCAGACACATGGCACCCTTCATTTTGGGCTGCCAGATGGTTTGGCTGAGGTGCAAGGGGCTCTGCGCTCCTGTTTGCACCCATCCAAGGAGCAGAGCTGCTTGTTGGAAGCAGGCAGCAGCTCCCTTCTTGCTAGTTATTTTCTCCCACCCTTTGGGATGTGCCCTTTGTTCACTGTGGACCCAATTTGGGTTGATTCTCTGGCTGATAATAGTCCCGACATACGCACTGCAGACTGTGGTAGCAAGCTAATAAATCAACTTATTCTATACCATTTCCATATTTGGGCTTTTTAAACAAACAAACAAAAACTCCCCCCCAAAAAACCCCACAGCCCCCAACTTGTCTTTATTGACAAGCTAAATCCTGGTCAGGTTTTCCTTTATCCCCATCACTGAATAATCTAATTGGACTTCAAGCACAATGTAAATAAACTCATGGAAGGTTGAAAGGCAAAATATCTTCCCTAAATGTGAGCAGCTGTAAAACTTTTAAAACTGTTGTGGGTTTCTATTGCAAGAGGATATATTCACACTTGCATTTTCCACGTTGACTCGTTTCTTTCACCAACACCAAGACCATGAAAACCAAAACAGCCTCTAGTACACCAGAAGAATAGATCACAAATGGTTGTAACCTGCACGCGAAACGCAAAGGAGAAACGAAAGACCCGTTCCTAGCAGTATATACAAATGAGAGTTTCCTCTGATTTAAAATTAGCAACTGCTCTAGTCTGAAGTGACAGCAGCATTAAGAAAAAAAAAAATCAGAGAAAGAGTATCTTGCACAGCAACAGGAAGAACTGAAAAGTAATTCTTAGGTGTACCAAGAGAATCGGAGGCCTGTCCTACGGCCTTCCAGTACCTGAAGGGAGCATACAAACAGGAGGGGAATCAACTTTTTAAAAGGGTAGACAATGGCAAGACAAGGGGGAATGGATCAAAGCTAAAGGAGAGAAGGTTTAAATTAGATATTAGGGGAAAGTTCTTTACAGAGAGAGTGGTGAGGGGCTGGAACATGCTGCCCAGAAAGGTGGTGGATGCCCCGTCCCTGGAAGTGTTCAAGGCCAGGTTGGATGGGGCCCTGGGCAACCTTGTGTAGCTCCAGGCCTGGAGGTTGGTGGCCCTGCCTGTGGCAGGGGGGTTGGAGCTCTATGATACTTGGGGGCCCTTCCAACCCAGACCAGTCTGTGATTCTATGATTCTACTCACACCGATGGACCAACGTTTGAACAAAACCTGTTGTTGTTGTTGTTATTATTTTTACAGGCCTCACTGAGGTTTAAAGCAGGCTCCAGTATCTGCAACAAGAAATTTCACAGCCCCAGCATGGGGTAAGGAAGATCTGGGTTGCAGATATGGTGGTCCCTGGAGAGAGCACTTTCTCTCCCCAGAAAAGGGGAGAGGGTAAGGGGAAAAAAACACACCACCCTACCAAAACACAAAGAAAACTTTCCAGGCACAGATTTGGAAAATGTTTGAGTAAATCCAAATGCTGCAAGGGCAGATTTCATCAGACCAGATTTGACATCGCGCTGAGAGAGGTCACCCACAGGAGTTGAGCAAATAGCTGAACTAGGAACGGCTGGGAACAGGCAGGAGAGTTTTGCTCAAGCCACAGGCACAGCTCTCTGTGTCCATCTCCTGCTCAAGCACAAGTGCTCACCAAAAGAGCTGGGGGGGGAGAGGGGGAATTTAAGGAAAAAAAAAGTGAAATGCCTGAATATTTGCCAAGGAGAGATTTCAAACTGTACATTTGACCGCAACAGTCACTGGTTCTGCTGAACTCTTTAGCTGCAAGAAGTCTCTAAACATCAGGGCTTTTCCCCTCCCAAAGGACCAATGTGCATAACTAACGAGCCGGGAACAAGTCACAAAAGACCAGCACATGCCATGCAAAAGCTTACATGGGATTTAAGTGCTTCATGATAGGCTTATGGGGGACTTAAGTGAAACATAAACTTCATATTGGCCCTTTGCAAAGGTCACATACATGCAACTTGAGCTCTTGCACTTAGTTCCTGCTGCTGGCCTATGCCACAGCATACCTGAGCCTTCTCCTCTGCCACCATACATGGGCTTTTTAGCTGGTGCCTCGCCACCCACCACACAGGCAGGAAGACCCATCGCCTGCCCCACGCCTGAGCTGCCAGTCAGTTACACAAACAGCAGCCCAAACTACAAGCTCAGCTTGAAGATTCAGAGTTGAACAACGTGCAGAGGAAGAATTAGTCACCGGCATCTTTGTAACGACTTTCAGGTGATGAATGAGTTAGAGAAGATGTTTGTCCTGTCCAAGTCAATTAATTCCTTTAGCTGTGCAGCACACTGCAACCTCGCAGCCCAGTGTGATCATGCATCTCCAGTTACGTTACCTGAAGACCATGCCACCACCTTCCCAAGCAGCAAGGTGATGAGCTACAAGAGCAAAAGACTCAGAATTACTATCACAGTGGAATTAAAATTCAGAAATCGCCAGCTCCTTGCAGCCCTCCATGGAGGCAACATTGCCTTTCCAAAGCCACCAGTGAGGACATCAGATCTGCAAACGCTATGAGAAGAGGTGGAAACGAAGATGCAACCTTCCCCACAGTTATCTTCCTGAAGAACCCCATGCCTTGCAAGACCCCAAGGAGCTGCAGTCCCCTAGATGGCATCAAAATGTCATAAAAAAATCAGCAGTTTCTAAATGTTATCAAAATCACCCCCCTCCCCAAAAGAGGAGAGGGGTTTTCCCAGCTGAGCAAAGAAGGAAGAATGCTCCCATCCTTCAGCATTGCTTAAACAGGAGGAAAATGGTTAAACAAAGCAATTTTAAGGTTTTTATCTGCTTTTTGGCCCCATCTTCACTGAGGGAAACACCAACCTGGTGATGATGTGGTAGACACCCTGTGGCTGCATGAAGGCCAAAACACCTCAATAGATTAAGTCAGGACTGGGTCAGAAAGCAACTATTAGAGGAAGGAGACAAGGAGGACACCCATGGTAGACTTTTAAGACTCATCTTTTCTCCTGAGCACGCTGCCAAGCCCTGCAGCACAGCAAGGGAAAGGCACCATCGTGTCTTGCAAACCAACCCGCAAAATGGATGCCCTACCTGTACTGTAGTGCTCCAGACCGGTGGGCACTTCTTGTGTGGCAGGCTCGTCCCAAAGCGGGCAGCATGTCCTTGGCTGGCAGCAAGCAGACTGAAAGCCACAGGTCACCCAGGGATCCTCGCAGGGGCCAGTGGCACCTTGCTTCTGGGAGAAGGAGAGGGAAAGCGTCAGGGGAGTGGGACCCCGAAACAGCTGCCCTGTGCTGGGTGGCAGAGCACCACTCCCCCCTGCCCAAATCAGGCACGAGGCCTAGGGATGGCAGTGTTTGCTCAGGAGAAACGCTCCAACATATATTGTACATAAGCACCCATCAGCAGCGCGGGCAGAAAGGAGCTGGCTTGGGAGAGGGATGATCAAAATCATCTGATAACTCCAACCAGTCCAACCGAAGCCTGATCTGCTTTGTGCTGATCCTGCTGCACTCAGGTGAAGGTCAGCGCCGGGAGTAGGGGCACCGGGACAATGGTTACCCTAACAATCCTCCTCCAAACACAAGCACAGGAAATCCGATGCAGCCATCCTACTTCCAGTTGAGGTTTGCAAGCTCCAGCAGCTCAGATAAGCTCCTGGTAAACACGTGGTATTCAGAGGCTGCTCTGAACTACATGGAACCTTAAAATGATTTAGCAGTCAACATCAAGCAGTGTCAATGCATGGGCTGGTAAAGTCATGGCAACCAAAGAGAAAACCCACTGCTAGGAGTGGAAAAATAACCCAAACTCCTTTCTTACCATCACTCCAGGGCGAGCCAATGGGTAAGGTGCTGTGCTGCCGATGGTTGTGTCCATATAGTAGCTCATCATCTCAGAGGTGCCTGCAAGAAATGGAGATGGACCTTAGATGGCCTGCTGCAGAAAGCCAAAACCAAATTGATTAGCATCAGCTAAAGCTGTGCTTTGTCCCAGCCATGTAAAGCTAGGATCAGGCTAGCATCTTAATGAGTTTAAGCTGGAAAAGCTGAGAGGAAAAATATCTGTGTTAATATCAGATCGTGCGATTAGATGTGTTGTATCAACAACGCAAAACACAAGGATCCATTACTGTAAACTGATGAGAAGCCTGACAATAGTGAATGAATTATCACCTGGAAGCTAATGGAGCTACGCCGGGGGAAGATGAGATCATATTTCCTTTGCTGTAGAATCAGTGGGAAATTGTTGCCAATTTTTTTTTCTTTTAACCCAAAAAAAAAAAAAAAAGGGCCTGTTTGTTGAGATCAACACCTTTCCTGTTGAAGTTTTGTCAAAACCAATCTGTTTCACACAGGCCTTCTCTGTTTTCAAGAGACACCTTCTCTTTCCCTGCATGAGCTTCCACCTCCCCTCGCTAAAGCCCTTCTTTGCACTGCTGATACTCGTGTTTATATTCCTGAGTAATTAGCAGCGCAGCAATCAGAGAGTCACAGACTGGTCTGAGTCAGAAGGGACCTCAAGGCTCACAGAGCTCCAACCCCCTGCCACAGGCCCTGCCCCACTCTGGGCAGCCTGTTCCAGCCCCTCACCACTCTCTCTGTAAAGAACTTCCCCCTAATATCTCATCTAACCCTTTCCTCCTTCAGCTTCACTCCATTCCCCTTGTCCTGCCTGTCTCTGCCCTTTTAAAAAGTTGATTCCCCTCCTCATTCTCTGCTCCCTTCAGGTCCTTCTCAGCAGGGATGCTCTCCAGGAGCTCTTCTCCCAGTCCGTATCTATGTTTGGGATTCCTCCAGCCCAAGTGCAAGACCTTACACTTTGCTGTGTTGAATCTCATTAGGTTCACCCAGGCCCACCTTTCCAGCCTGTCAAGATCCCTCTGGATGGCTTCCTTTCCTTCATTCACCTCAGCCCACAGGAGCACGCCATTGTTTCATGTGTTGTTCCTAGCATGGGCTGTACTCCTCTGAGCTGGTCCTTCTACCCATGCCTTTCATTAGCCATGCTTTTTAATCACCTACGAGCCCATTTTGATGCCTTTGTGTCGCCAAGGTGAAGGAGCTGTGATCTGGCTCTGTTTTCACACATGGAGATGTTTCTCCCCCTCTCTTTTAAAACGCAGGGAGGAAGACACAGGGCTGGTGCACTCTCTGTATTTTGGGGAATATGACTTAGAGGAAAAACAGGAGGAAAAAGCAAAGCCTGGGCTCAGGAGGGCTCCCTCAGGCAGGATATGACTTGGAGCCAAGGGGAATGGCTATTTTCATCCTCCCGATACGCGGCACAGCCTGCGAGACGGAAGAGCCGCCACTGCTTTAACCTCTCTGAGGACACAGCAGCTCCAGCTCCTCTCAAACACCTCCCTTCTGATTTCTGCAGACCTCCCGTGCTACCGGCTGTAACTACTGCAGATGCAAACACTCCTCTGAGTTGTCCTCCTGACAGAACCAGCCCGACTGCGTTACCTTCAGCATCTGCTTCCACACCGTACCCACCAATAGCTCCTGGAGGCACTGGGATACCCTCCCAATCTCCCCTCTGCTCCTTCCCGTCTCACAGGGCTGGGGAGCAGCGGCAGGGGGGATAGCCAGCAGTTAGCAAAACTCGAGGTGAAGGGCAGAGCCGGCTTCAGCTGTGCCTCACTCACCACTTCAGCAAACAGGGCCAGCATCTCCCACTGCGCCCTGTGACTAATGGCAATGGCCAAATGTGAAACACCTGCATGTGTACGCGGATTAAATTATCATCATCATTTCCTGCTTGTTATTACTGACTTTTGCTCTAACACCAGTATTCTTTTTTGAAAAAAAAAAAAAAAAAGCAAAACCAAACACACAACCACCCAAAAAAACCCAACCCCGACCACCTATTTTTTACTTCACAAGGCTGGAAGCTACCTACGCGCTGAACAAACGACAAGCCTGTTTCTCTTTGTGCTTGGAGCAACCCAAAAACGCTCACACTGCAAGTTACTGTGGCTGAGAAGCCTTAACTAATCTCAGCATCTCTGCACACCCCACCGGCGCGCTCTGACTAGGCGTTAAAACACATTCGCTTCCATCTCATGGCAGCTGGGTTGAAAAAAAAAAGCTCAACAAACTTGACCTTAAATGAGTGTAAACCATCTCACGCTAACACAAACTTATTCTTGCTCTGGAGTAAGGGGTAATGGTGCTAAACTGCACCAGAGTGAGACAGATGCTGCAAGAGACACCTCCAGGGTGATCCAGCTCTTTCGATGACACACATGTGTCCGTAAGCATACAGTGGTGAAGTTAGAGCAGCAGCTCTTGTTCCTGCTTTGCAGCTTGTGCAATAGGCAGTTGGGGCTTAGGTTTGGGGTTGGGGTTTTTTTTTTGTTTGGGTTTTGTTTGGTTTTTTTCTCTTTGATCAAGCCACCTAAGTCACACCGGTTCTCAAGAACAGCTTTCATGCCTCGCTGAATGTCATTTGCATCTTTCTCAGGGTGCCGTTGCCAGCTGAACCTTCCAGCAAAGTACCACACATTGATGCCTGAAGCAGCATGTGCTTGGGTCACAGGAGAAGCACTAAACCCATCCTGACACCCAGGACAAGGCTTCATGAAATAAAGACCATCACAGAAGCACAGACTTGCAGAATCACAGAACCTTAGGAGTTGGAAGGGACCTTGAAAGATCTTCTAGTCCAACACCCCTGCCAGAGCAGGATCACTTAGACTAAATCCCACAGGAATGCATCCAGATGGGGTTTGAATGTCTCCAGAGAAGGAGACTCCCCAACCTCTCTAGGCAGTCTGTCCCAGCGCTCCGTCACCCTCACAGCGAAAAAGTTTCTCCTGGAACTTCCTATGCTCCAGCTTGCACCCCTTGTCCTGTCACTGGCCATCCCTGAGAAGAGCCTGGCTCCATCCTCCTGACTATCACCCTTCACATATTTATAAACATTAATAAGGTCACCCAAAATATTAATAAGCTCACCAGTAATAAGATTGGGTGCAAAACCCATCTCTAGACAGTGCCTCCAAAAAAATTTTAGCAAGGACAGTTTGCTTTTTGGTTTCTCCACCCCTGCAAGCTTTACTGTTAAAACCTGTGAGAAATGCAGAGCAACCTCAGCAACCATTTGCGCCCCCATCCCTGCCCAAGACAAGTCCAACTCCAACGCACATTAGCTCAGTCCCCCAACCCCATGTGGGTTTTGTGGGTGACCACGATTAAACAACAGAGACAGGCAGGCTTTAGGCTGGGAAAAGGGACCTGGAAGACAAGCCCTGCAGATTCTGTGTGTGAATATAATTGTGCTCTGAAAAAACAGGTATGAGCCAGCAACAGCAGGCGAGATGACAGCAGAAAGGGAACTCTGCTGTGCTTTGTCCAGGCTAATTTTAACAGAACTTCCACCACTTCCCATAGGAAACTACTTCACAGCCCAAAACATCTCTCACTGTCAGCAAGTTTCCCTGATGTTTGAGCGATATTTTTCTTCTCTTTAGCTTCCTCTAATAAGAACCTAAATAGTTCCTCTCCTCCCCTCGGCCGCTGTTCGAGAGCTTTAATGACTGCCCAGGAGCTTGCAGCTGAACTAAATTCAAGGCTAGTGCTCTTCGTGGCAGGTAACTTGGCTGATATTAAGGAAATCACTGCAGATTTACACCAAGATAATCAAGATCCACAGCTTGCCCAGACCTGTTAATAAATAGAGGGGAATCGGAGCCATTTGGTAAAATCCTTAATGACTTAACAGCTTGACTTCTGTCTTATTGTTTGCTCTTATTATTCCTGTCTTATTGTGAAAACATGTGTGGGAGAAACAGCATTTATTTTGGGACTTGATCAAGCTATTAGACTCTTGGGTCATTTCTAAATTAGGATTTTAATTTCATTTCACCATCCAGCCCTCCTTTTTTACAAGAGCACGGTGGGTTGGGTTGGTTGTTTGGGTTTTTTTAAAGTGAATTAGCAAGCTTGGTTGAAAAAGGGAAAAGCTGTTTGTCCTCATTATTAACACACACCCCCACACTGAAGTTAGGAAGGAGTTTAAAATATACATTAAAACAAAGCAAACTTTGTCCATTGGAGATATGAAGACTCTGCACAATATTCTCATGCAGCGGTTTCGTATTACATTGTTTTAAGGAAAGGGGACTGAGACCACAGTGACTTTCCCATAGCACAGTCAAGACCAGCAGCTCCCATCTCTATCTTCCCAGTTTAACGCTCGGGGTGGGGGGTTAAATGGGAAGGCAGGAGGATGGGGTGACATCAGCAAGCCCATCGAAGTCATTCTGGCTTCAGGAACATAAACGATGACTTTAAAAACAAGAAGCAGTGCCTTCAACACGACCATCCTCCACTGACCCAGAGCTGCTCAGTGATAGCCATTTTATTTTTTGCATCAAGTAATAATTTATCATCTTTGAGGGGGTGGGGAAAAGAGCTCGTGGAAATGACATTCTTCCGCAAGGCTTTAACCCTTCAATTCCTGGCACTTTCCAGGCTGCCTGCCAATTCAGTTCTCAGGGGAAAGAGTGTTTGTTGATCTGTTGGCATGTTAAAAACCTCGTCCAATTCATCAAACCCTGGCACCAGCTTAAAATAAAAGGAGTGTCCCTAATGCAGGAACATGAGCAATAGAACCCAGCAGTGCTTCTCCTGCTGCCTGTATGTGAACTCTGCTTTCTAACAGATCAGCCCCCTCCTGCCCCCATTTCATATCAGGACACCCCACCTTTGCTATGCAGGGTTTTCAAACTTTGCAGATAACACCTGATTTACCAAAGGGAAGCCTGGCAGGGCAGTAAATAGCAATGCTATGGTAAATACAGCAATATAACTCAGCACCCTCAGAAAATACTCCAAGAGATTAAACGACTCTGCTGAGGTCACAGGGAGAAAGTGAGGGTGAGAGGCTGAGTATCTGAGCCCTCTCTCTTAGCTACACGGTGGTGATCACAGCCAGAGTAGTGTCACTGTAAGGTTTGCCCATGCTCTTTCTGGGAACGATGTGGGAAGGAGAGGCAGGGAGTTGCTGTGTGACAGCACATTGCTTTCTGCTTTAACACTGTGCCCTTTCTTTTAGTCAGTAGTCTGAAGGAGATAGGATGCTACCCTGAGAGCCTTCCCTTTTGGCTGGACAGAGTCTAGCTGGGATGGATGACAGTGGTCCTGAGATGGGGCCAGGACGGTTAAGGTTTGGAGCAGTCTCATATACACACACACAGAGCCCCCCTGAGCCCTTGTTCTCCATGTGAGTAAATTGCTTTCTCTTTGAGGCTTCTTCTTTACCTGGTTCATTCATCTATTACTCAGTTGCTGTTTTATAATTAAGCTAAATTAATGCCACCATCAATAGCACCACCAAATCTACAGTGAGATGGGTCACAGCAAGGAGAGGGGTTTCGGTGGGGTGAGAAACAAGAGAGGCTGTTGCCATGAAATCGTGCTGCTCTCTCTTGGATCCTAGCAGCTACTTGCAATTACAGGAAGATGTGAATGAAGGGGGGGATGGGGGTGGATGGGAGGGGTGTTAATTAGGTCATCTGTTCTTTCACTCATGAATTTCCCTCCATGAAATAATAGACTCAGAGCACCACGTCAGGGGCCAGATCCTCAGCTAGGGCAAAGCGAAAGGAGAAAGAACTAGATGAGTTTCCCGCTGTTCAGAGAGGGATCCCCTGGACCAGGGAAGGATGTGGCCCTGTGAGGAGAACACGTTCCCCATCTCAGAGAGCCCAACCTGTCCCGGGGCTAAGGGGACTTGGTCCAGGATTGACAGCCCAGCTGTAAGTCTGAGTTTTGCTCCTGGCTCCTTGCATGACCTCCAGCAGGATGCTTGGGACCAGCCTGCCCAGATCTGCTGGTGCTCTGAAAATCCCACTTAGCACCTTTTTCCTTCCAAACCACTTCAGAAAATTAGGCTCCCTCTCATTTCTCTGTGCCTCGACTTGCCAGGTGTATAGAGAGGAATGCAGCACTGGGATGTTTTCTGACTTGGAGGACCACTCAGTACCCCGAAACTCAGCGGTGAAGCTGAGGGACAATGGGACACACATGCATATGTCCCAACGCTGGGTGCACGAAATGCACAGCAGGCTTCCACACAGATCCCAGCTGCTGAGCTAGCAGTGCCGTTCCTTGCTGCCCAAGGTGAAAATGTCTGGCTTGCTTACCCCCAAAACATCTGATTTTTTCACATGACAGGCAGGGGGGAGCCTAAAAAAGCCAGCTGGATTAGTGGCAGCGTGAATAGCCTGTGAGCAGGAAACCACTCTGGACCCAGCCCGCAGCCCCCAAAGGTGTCAGTTGACAGCACAGGATGGGAAGTTGATGGTAACTGTAATACAGAATGAGTGGCCACATGCAAAGCGATGATTTAGAGACTAATGGAAAGGGGGAAGGCCTTGGCTGTGCTCCTCAGGGGCTCATAACTCCCGCTGGCTCTTATTTTTGGCTGGGTGAGGGGTACAGGATTGTGCCCTTCCTGAGGAATGGCAGCGCCGTGGCAGCATATCCCCATGGCTGTCAAACCCAGGGCTCCAATCCCTCCCAAAAAACCTGAATGCTGGCACTTCTGACACCTTCTGCCCTTTGGGGGATGCCATCACTCTTGAAAACACCCAGAGGTGTAGCAGCTAACCCCTTACAGACACCCCCATCCAAAGGCAGGAATCAGCCCCGATCTGAGGGGCTCCACTCCTTGTCTGTCTGTGCCAGGGCTGGAGGGAGCCGAGTGAGCATCCCAACGTGGGCGCTTCGCTTCTCCCCCTGCCCCACAATGAAAAAATCCAGATTCCCCCTCCCCTCCAAACTAAAATGCAACTCAAAACATAAAAGGAACTGCAAATTGAACCCACTGTAATAGTGCCAAGGCGTCGCCTGCTTCCTAGATGAGGAAAATAATAATATTCTACTAAATATACATAAAAAACTTATACACTCTCTCTAAAATATAGATATTTTTCAAGGGTTTCACCAGCCCAGGCATTTATATAAGACCCTCCAGTACTGTTAGCAAACACATGAATCGGTTACTGGGTTTAACTGGAAACGGAGTCAGGAAAAGCAAATCACCAGCAAAACAAATCTTAGATGTCCTGAAAATGAACACAGGTACCTACAACCCACAAAAGAGTTTACAGAAACTCTCTCCCCACCGCCACTTACTACTTAGCTGAAAGACCAAGGGAAAAGCTTATGTCCTCCACGGCTTCCCACACTTGTCTCCGATCTCTTTCCAACTACCTGGTGCTTATCCTCCGCGCTGGAGCTGGAGAGGATGGAAATACCATAGTGTTTGCAGCAGGGCTGCCTATTCAAAGGGAGGGGGAGTGGTCAGCCCCGCATCCAGAGCGGTGGGAAAGGCGAGTTTCACGCTGCTCACGCTTCGGCGGTCACTGCCAGCCAGGAAAAAGCCACCTCTGACAGATGTTGCACTGGTGGGAATAAAGAAATAATGTTGGAGGTGGTTATTGGAAGGAAGGAGGGGGGGGAAACTCCTGTCAGCCCCCCCACTCCCGCCCTGCTGCCCTCAGTGTGGGATGCTGGGCTGCGGTGGTGGCCTTTAGGGCTGCTGTGTCCTGTGAAGTGTTACTCAGGTCCCCCCCAAAATCCTTATTCCTGTGTAGTGACTAGAAGAAAAGGCACGTAGAGCATAACCAGGGAGAGGTTTATCCAGCTCCAGTCCCTGAACCCCAGCTCAGCTGCTGCCTCTGCCAGGAGGTGCCTAATGGCAGAAATTGCTTTTTCCTCCTAAAAAGTCCCCTGGGCACCTCCGGCTTCCCAGTGTATCCCAGAGCATCGCTGGCTCCAGAGCCTTGCATTTTCTGGTGCCTGCCTTACCCCCACCCCACCCCTGGGAAGGATCCAGCCCAATAGCATACCCTAAATCCCCTTACCATGTGCCTCCAGCACAAAAAAAAAAGCCATGCTAGCTGCTGCTTGCTTTTAAAAGCATAAAGGCTGAAGCAATCTCCCCTTACACACGGCACTAGGGAGGGGAGATGCCTGGGCAGCACTGGGAGCCACTGGTTCAGCCCCCTCCTCTGATAGAGGTGAATGGTGCCAAGCTGTATCACCCCAAAGGCTGCTTTTAATGCAGATGCTAAAGGCGACCAGGGAGTCTCTGGGGAGAAGGGTTGGGTAGGAAAAGGGATGGGGACAGAAACACAGATTGCACTCCAAAAACTTTGGTGTAAATCCCATGCTCTGCTCTGAGAGAGCAGGACCTGGGACTGTCCTACTTGAACCCCTCTGCCACCCTCTGCCCGGCCTGCCCGACCCTTCCATCCTGGCTGGGGACCTCCGAAGCCCCAGCGCTACCCCTCAGATCCTGGATGCAGGAGGATGCGCCCATCCTGCCTCTCCTACTCTCACTCTCCAGGCAGCAAAGCTGATTTTTCCTCCAGGAGAGGGCTCCAAGCTGAAAAAATCCTCCCTGGCTCCAGCACAGATCCCCATCACCCCACCTTCTTGAGCCACAGCTCGGGTTGAACCCCTGCCAGCAGCCCCAGGAGCAGGGCAAAGCCCAAACACAGAGGGTTACATATGTGATCTTCTGGGGACATATTGAGCCAAATGAGAGGCTGGGAAGAGCTGCTGTGATTTTCCCTGGAAGTCCTAACAGCAAACTGTAATACAACAGCAAAACAAAGAGGAGGCAGCAATAAGGGACTCAGCTGTTACAGCACTGACACCGTAAGATTCTGCTTGCTGAGATACTTGCAGAAGTGGCTGGGTTTTATTTTTTTAGGGAAGTTTGTGGCATCCTCATGATATAAAGAATGCAGCATGTCCATCCAAGCACCACCACTGGAAATCCAGGCTGAAGCATTGACCAGTCTGGGGAGAGAAATAACACCCTTTCCCAGTCCAAAACTGGGTATTCTAGATACTCTCAGCTAAGTGGGCATTGGCAAAGTGCAGACCAGAGCTGTATTTGTTATCATCACGTGGATGATTTCTGCCTGCACACAGCTTTTGTGGCACCCTACTGCTGCCAAATGCTTCCCAGAGAAATCAAATGTGCAAAACTGGTGTCCACAGGCAGAAAGGTCTCTCCCATTCTTCACACACACCCCCCTCAGCCCCCAGGTCCAGGAGATCGCTCAAATCCACATAGCGACGAGTTAAGAAGAAAACCCCAACATTTATGCACTTAAAACTATTAACAGGCCCTTCAAGGCTTTTTCTCAACCTCCTAAATGGAGAAGGAATCTCTCCTTTGGCCCTTGCCTCAGCTTAAAAACACACAGCTACAGGTGACCCAAATACACATTACCTGTTGAACTGGCAGCCGTAAGGCACTGATGGCTCTTGTAGCTATTTTAACGCAGGAAATTATTTACAGGGTTCCCATCTTCTTGGGAAGGTTTCCAGCCTCCTGGGCTTTGCTACAAAGGCTCAGTCACGTCTGAGCACCAAAGGAGTGGAATGCATCCAGCAATCAATTTTTATCTGGGCAACTCTTCGCGAGGGCTGCAGGATAACCCCGCCGGCAGCTGCAAACAAGATGTCTTTCCTCGGGCTGGATGCTTTGCTCTGCAGCCGACGGCTCTTCCGATACGATAATCTATATATTAATAGCCTCTGTATTATGGCTGTCCAATCAAGTGAGCGCCTGCAGAGCGGTGAGGCTTCTGGTTTGGGCTGTTCCTTTACTGCTGGTGTCTGCTGCGTGCAGATCACCTCGCTCCGTTTGCACGTGGCCGCCTGGTTTCAGGGGGCAGGGAGTGGGGGGTGGGTTTACATCAGTCACCTCAGGGAGTTGCTTCAGCTCCCAAGATAAAATTGGGTTCAGTTTGGGGTGGTTTGTGGGATTTGTCGTAAAGCCGTCGCCCGTTGGGAAGTACTTTCCATTTCAGATGGTTTGGATTTGGTTTGTACTCGTAAAGAAATAAAACGATTCCTTAATGTTTCACTGAAGCAGTTATTAATGGTTTTACTGGGTCTGAGATGTCTCCTGGATGTTTCATGGGTCATGCCCTGGTAGGCTGCTTAAATTTAGGGGCATGTGTGTCCACAGGCTCCTTCTGGGAGGGGCTGAAAAAGGTGTCAGCAGGAACAGTCCCTTTCCCAGCCAGAGAGTCATAGAATCACCTGGGTTGGAAGAGACCCTTAAGATCATCGAGTCCAACCACAGCCTAACCCTGCCTGGTCCACCTCTAGATCGTGTCCTTAAGCACTTAAGAAATCCTTATGACCATTTCATAGCTTGAGGAATGGATGGAAAACAAGGGTAACATCGTACTGATGGTGGCTCTGACTCCAGAGGGTCGTGGTTTGTATCCTGGAACTGGGGAATGAACGCATCACTCTGGGCAAAATTCATCACAGCCAGAGTGCTCCAAGTTTCACTGACTGTCACCTACCACAATTCACCCCCTTGAAGCTGCCGGGTTACTTTCCAGAGAGAGGTCCTGCAGATCCTCAAGCTCCTGCAGATAAAGCTCCTGCTTGAGGATCATAAGCCGCGAAGGGTGAAAAGCTGCACGCAATAAACTTCCACATCCCTTTATGGATCTCTAAGTATCATCATTTCCATATTAAGCTGGAAAAACGGAGCGGGGACTGATAAAAACCACCCCAAGTCTGCTTTCACTTGGTGTCACACGCTGACCCCAGTACCAGGGAGCAAAGAAAGGGGCTTTTGGGAGAGGTGACTTTCTCAGCCACCGTTTGCCCTGGCAGAAGGTGATACAGCCAGATCACAGAGCTATCCGTGCTTGTAAATATTGTGGCAGGTTTGCCAAGGCCGCAACAGCATTCCCTCCTGCCCCTCATCAAAAATCAAGGCAATGACACACAGCCTGTGCCCCAGATGCTTCAGCAGTGGTCCACCAAGAGCTGTGAACATCTGGTCTCCAGGTGCTGAAGCTTTCCGTCACTGCCTGGCCTGGAAAGTAAACCAGAGGCATGGCCAGAGCTCATCCCTTCTGCCCAACGGGCCAGGGACAAACACCCCATTAATCTCCTCCTTGTATGGAGGTCAAGGATGCTGCATGCACAGTCCAAGACAAGGAGAAATATCGATCCTCAAAAGCAGGAGAATGGGGTTTTTCCATCCTGGGCTCAGGTAGGATCCAACACGTATCCAACATGATGTGATGAATACAGGATATACAGTGAAAGAGCAGTTCAGGGTGTATGGGACCATCCTGAATGCTTAAAACTGGTCCGTGCATGACTTACATGAGGCTCCATTAGGTTAGAGTCCTTCATATGGGTTGAGTGAATCTCTATGAACTTGCTCATATGTGGTTCCTCTCCCTTCTACAAGGGGTACAAGAAGCAGGCAGAAATGGGCTTTAAATAACGTTGGCGCCTGAAGATGTTAGACCAGCTTGGGTGTGATACAACGCACAGAAGAATTCCTTCCTCCAACTTGGAGGTTTCATTTTTAGTCTGCACACATGACTATAAATACATATACATGTGTGTGTGTGTCGGTATATATGATAAAAATAAAGTCCCATCCATATTTTCAGTCTGGAAGAGGAAGTGAGAAATTTCCACTCAGCTCTAACTCTGCTGTTAAGCAACATCTCTAGGGAAGTTCTAGCCATAACACTGCCAATCTGAGCCCTTAAGATGCAAATTTGCCAATTTTGCCTCGTAAGCACGAAAAGAAAAAGCCCTTTTTCTAAAAAGCAGTGTAAATATTCTCACTGTGATCTCCTCTCCTGCCCCGCTCGCGCTGGTAACCAACACGGGGTGAAGGAAACTCTGGAAAGCTGTAAGGAAAAGGTAAATTGGTTATGATTTCTGAAGATGTTAAGGGGAAAATCTGTCACTATTCATCACTTCTCTTGTTTTGGGAGAAATTAGGCCGGTTTGGTTGTGAAAGGGGATCTCTTATT
Organism: Zapornia atra; assembly: GCA_013400835.1. Taxonomy (NCBI): domain Eukaryota; kingdom Metazoa; phylum Chordata; class Aves; order Gruiformes; family Rallidae; genus Zapornia; species Zapornia atra. The sequence continues at coordinate 42,040 of VZTU01026929.1, read as the reverse complement.
ACACTGATACACTCAGAAATTAAAACCAAAAAATTAAATAACCCCCCTACCAGATAAGATTTCATCATGCCTACCCACTTCAAATCAGAAAATTAAAATCCTCATCCAAACTCATTTAATCTAGGACTGTAAGGCCTAGATTCAGAAGTGCTTTTTTTTTTTCCCAGGCAAGTGTATAAATAAAGATCAGATTCACCAAAACGCTATCAACTAGCAATTCCTCCCTGAACACATCTGGCCAGATTTCAAAACCAATTCAGCAGCCAGTTAATCACTTGCTCTTTATTACTTAACTTACTATCAGCGTAGGGGTAAAAATAAAAGGGAGATATTTTTATTTGCTTTTATCTGGGAAAATATTCCCTGCATCTTGCTGGAGGGACATTCAAAACGTTGAGGAAAATGTTGACTTTTCTCAAAAGTCGGTAGAAAACCACAGGAAATTAATTGAGATGATTTAACTGCTTCTCTTTGCATCTTCTTTTTAAAATATAAGATTAGCACTGCAGCAAAAATGTCATATAAACCCCATTCTGGCAAGAAGAAGCAGCTTATTACACTTAAACTATGAGGATAATGAATGGGAAGCTGTAATTATCATTACTGCTGTTGCTGTTGTCTGAGGATGCAGGTTGAAAGCTGAAAGCTGAGTCCCCTCGTGCTGCCAGCTCTCCTTAACTTCAGGTTTCTGTAGTGTAGGTGGCCTGGAGGGAAGGATGAGGTAGCTTTGGTGTCCTGAGCTTGAAAGACCTCCCTCCTGGCAAGCAGCACCTCCAAAAATGTTGGGGAAGGGTTGAAAACCAGCTCCAGCTCTGCTCTTCTGGACTGTCAGCGGGGCTTGAAGCAGCATCTGGAGACCGGGCTGCCCATGTTTTCCATTTGGCTCCACTCGAGGTGGTCCTGGAGACCTCAGGACGTCTGCTTTCCCCCCCAAGAGAGGGACACCTCAGCAGCACTGCCGAACATGGTGTCTCAGCTGCATCCATAAATCAGCTCATGGTCCCCATGCGTGATCCCAGGCCTGGAGAAAGGAGCAGTTAACTTTGCATCACCATCGTTTCGTGACTCAGCACTTGACTCAGACCCAGGACAGTGCATCCTTTGAAGTCGCTGGGCTTCTCCTTTCATGGCTCACATCTTTTCAGTGTTGGAAGTGCCACCGTGCTTGGGGGTGAGGAGGAGAAATGGAATGATGTAAGAACTAAGAGATTGCATTGCGTTTGGGTTATATGGCCAGCTGATAAACCCAGGAAAGTCTCTTTTTCCACCATCAAACAGACCATTTTGTTCTCCCTCTGTGGACGAGACACACAACGGAGGACAAGGTGGGCTCGGTGGGTTTTATGATAATCTCAGGAGGTCCAAGCTGACATCTATACCCTCCTGGGTGCCACCATCCAGCCAGACATCAGTTAAGTGCTCAGCAAAGAAAATATTCATGCCCTGTGTTTCTATAGGAGGAACCAGAAGGCAGGGAAGTTGTGTGATGTGCCCTGTGGCTGAATGTAGGCTGGAGACATTTCAGCATGGTGCTCTAATCGCTCTTCTAGACCAATGCAAAAACCAATCTTACAGAATACTTTTTGTTATGAGAGCAAGCAAGAGGAGGGGGGAGGGGGGGGAGAAATACGGTAGCAGAAATGTGAGGCTTGGTTTTGTGGAAATGAGTTATTAACGTGTCCTTTTACTTCTCTGTTTATTTTCCACGTGGTTCCAGGTCAAGGAAAGTTTGTCTGTGACAAAGATCAGGCTTTCACAACAGCTGTGTCTTTTCAGATTTAATTCCTGAGCTCCTCAGATTTCTCTTTTGTCTCCTCTGTTGCTTATCAGGTGGGATAACAGGACACAGGTGACATCCCCAGAGAGGTGTGATGCTCCTGAAGGACGCCAGGAGCTCCAGGAGGAAGAAAGAGGACAAATAACACTTGTACCATCAGGTTTGATGCACGCCGTCGCCAGGACTGGCTGGTGATGGAAGGGTTATTTATGGCCAGCCTGGGGATCACAGTGCTGGGTCCCACATGTGAAGTGAAAGTGGAAGTGTGTGGGTGGGAGGGGAAGCAGCAGCATCTCATTTATCAGCGCTCCTGGGGCCGAGCAGGTTTCCACCCGCACCCAGGCTGCATGAAGGAATGCTTGACATCTCCCACAGTGCTCCAAGGACATGCCCATGGTCCAGCAGCCCCAGCATCCATCCCCTGAGGCTGGCTGAGGCAGGCACACCTACCTAGTGCCCTACAACCTTCTCCAGGTGTTTCCTCAACCTGTCCATCCTTCTCACCGTCCCACAGCTCTCCCAAACAAGACAAGATGCCCCAGCCTNGAGGGGTTAGCTGATGAACAGCAAACAATCCCAATTTATGCAAAAAGCAGTCTGGAAAAAATTACATTCCTGGTTGTCTGCATATATAATATACAGAAATCCTAAATAAAGGAGCCAAAGATGTTTCTATGAATTAGACCTTTATCCTTCCGGCGTCCCAGAGCTCAGCCCATGAATTTGTGTGAGTTTGCCTTTTTAATTGCTCTGTCTTTCTAGTGCAGGCTATTTCGAATCTGCACGAACAATGCCCTATTGGAAATCAAACAGGTCACTTGGGCTACAGCTTTTATCTGGTTTTCCCCCATCTTAGACAACAAACAAGCCATTAATGTCTGGAAAACACAGCTTTGATTTCAACTTCCAAACCACAGCCCAGATCGTTGCCAGCGACGCCCAGTGTCACACTTAAGGCCAACCCATGTCCCAAGGCTGATTAATTCCTCTGTGTCCTTGTACCTGGGTGCTCCTCCCATGTCAGTGGAGATACTCCAGATTGACAGCCTTGCAAATCGGACTAGAGAGCAGCTTTTTCTGAGCACAAACTTCCAAGAGTAAGCAAGTATGGACTTTATTTTTGGTCCTGGATTTGGCTCTCCATTAGGATACAGAGGTTTGCATTGGGATGAGGAGGTTTGCAAAGGATCTCTGGGCTAGTTGCTGGATCAGCTGCAGCAATCGAGCTGTATCGACATTAACACACGCCCTCCATCCATTTGAATAAAACCTGGTTTCTTCTGCTGATGATTATTCATCTTTTACTATCTACAGGGTCTCTGTCTGGTCTTGTCCCGCTGTAGACACCCCTTAGGAGAGCCATCACAAAATCCTGGTATCCTTACCCTCCATAAGCACCAAGTTCAGAAGAAACCGCATCCCAAAAGCACCTCTGAGGCCCTTCCTCCTGCACCCATTACTGGGTACCCAAATGCAGCCACCTGCACATGTAGCTGGAGTGCCAGCCTGTAGGAACCTGCATCCCTGAAGCTTTTCCTGAAGGTTTTCCCTTGGTGGGAGCTTCAGCCAGACACCCTGCAGCAGGGTACAGAAATTTTGGCTCTGACTGAGAGTGGGTGAGAAGGGATGCCTGGCTTGCAGGAAGGGCTAATGGAGAGCACTGTGGCAGACCATCACCAGGCTGTCACTCCTGCTCCAGATGCTTTTCCCAGATGGTGAATGCCTCAACCTTCACCAGGCAGTGATAACGTGGTGTTGGCTTCCTCTCAGTCCCTTGGGCAAGCTCCAAGGTTCGATTTTCTGCCAGCAAACCTCTTCTCAGTCTGCTTCATCAAGTGGCACCCAAGTATTTAGGACAAGGTACACATGGTGGTGGGGGATGGATTTCACAGGAGGTGAGATGCCATCATTGCCCAGCCTTTCCCAGACCTGCACGTAGCAGATGGCTTTTCTATTTCTCACCTGGAGTATAAACTCACAGTGTGAAGATGAAGTTTCTCCTGTTGCTTCTGGTCGAGGGAGGAACACCCATGGCTGGCGACATTAACCCTCATCCTTATCCAGAAGGTCTCACTCAGCTGGTACTGAGCCCTTGGGTTTTTGAAGTCAGCAGGAGTCTGGCCCAGGAAAAGTTTATGGGATGAGTTTTGGCTGTCCTGGTTGAAGCTGCTTCCAAAAATCAGCGAATGGAACATCACAAGGAACCAAGGCTCACAGCATCGGTTCCTTCGGTGCCTATAAATCTCCTTCCCAGACTTTATAAATCTCAGCAGGGAGTTTTGTTTCATTTTGGTCACCCTAGGCACAAACACAGGGCACTGACATGAGCATGGCCACAGCCTTCCTTACCCTAATGCAAAATGGGATGGGAAATTCATTTTTTTTCCCCCATCCTGCCCTGAGCATCTGTGGGCTGAAAGCGACCTTGCTGAAACACAGAGCGAGCTGAATATACCTCCTCCCTGAATGAGCTTCATTAGCTGCTGCAGTCAAGCTCCAGATTTTAATGGATGCAGCAAATGGGAGAAATAAAATAAATACTACAATCAAAGTGCTTAAACCTACGCCTTGCCTATGCCAACACAAACCCTGAATCGGAGGAAGCTTTAGGCTAAATATAGATCCTCAAGCAAAACTGGAGAGCTGTTTTTTCTTTTCTTTTTTTTTTCCCCCATTTTTTTTTCTAGGTTCATACTGTAAAACATCTGCTGAACAGTTTCCTATAACTGTTTTTGGCTTTTAAATCAAAGAAAGAAGAAACAATGTCCCATTTTTGTAGAGAGAAAAGGAGGGGGGGAATAATAGACCTTCCTCTCGAAGCAGGATGACAATAAGGATAGAAATAGAAAGGGGAGAGCTTTGAAACATCTTGAGTCCAGACAAGAAGTGGGTGGATGGCAGGTTCAGGTATCTCAGCTTGCTTTGGCCTCTTCCCATTCTGAGGGAGAGCTGGTAAAAGCGCTGACACCAGAGCTGTGTGGTGCTGATGGGCTGCAGGGTGAGGAGGGAGCAGATAAAGCTGGGGGGAGATGCAACAGTGCTGGGGGTGCATAGGAAAACTCATGGGGCTGTTAGTTCAGGAGGGAGAAGATGTTGTTTATCAGGAGAAAGAAGGGGAGAAGTTGTATCACAGTTGTAATGGCTTTTCCACTGGCCCAGGAGAAATTCCCCAGCTCCTTTCAGCATCTCATGGCCCCATCCGAGCTTCTCGGGGGCATCCAACAACTGCAGCCACCTCCACCCACCTGCAGCTCCTGGAGGGGCCCCCAACACCCAGTGTGGGTATCCCTGAGCCACCACATCTGTGTTCGGTCCCCTTGGCACTGCCGTGACACCGCAGGCAAGCTGCAGCCCAGAGCCACCCGCCACCTCCACCCAGGCCACCGACACCCCCGGGGAAGGGGCGGAGGAGGGGGGACAGAGGGACGGACAGACGGACGGACGTGCAGCCCACGCTGTCACACCTCTTGGGGGTTTTGGCAGTGGTGCCTGCGCAAAAAGCCTTTCCTGCCAAGTCACAGGATGCGATGACGGTGCGGCTGGGAAAACTTCAAAACAGCCCAAACAATCAGAGATTGTCTGCAGGGAGCGGGCTCTAAAATTGGCTCCTTTGGATTAGCACCAGGCTCACCCCTGGGGCCTTTGTCAGGAGCGCTGGGCTCCGCAGCCATGACGGAGAAGGACCTAATCTCGCTTCCTATCTGCGATACGGGGTCGGATTTAGCCCGGCTTCGCTGGCTGTTCTCGTCCCTCCGTGACCCGCTGGCATCCAGGCACCCAGACAGGGGATGGGAGCGACTTCCTGCTGTCAGAAACCCTGCCGTGCCCATAGGTCCAACATGACTCAGGAGTCAGCAATCTCTTTTTATTTATTTCCTCAAAAAAGTTGCTTAGGAACATATGTTGTTCCCCCTGCCCCCCGTAGCCCAATTCCTGGGCAGCTTTGGAGGGTGGGAGGTACAAGAATTGCTCATTTTCCCAGCTTTAGGGAGCATTGGGCTGGATTTTCTCTTTTTAGGTAAATCTTTTCAGGTAGGAACCCTCCTGTTTGTCAGGGTTTCTTAGCACCTTTGGGCCTTCAGCATCTAAGTCTTCTGCCACAACGCCACTGCCAGGAGCACCAGGGACGGGGACAAGGACAGTAACAGGTCCTCAATCCAGCTGTGAACATCTTTCCCCATCTTTCATCCCATGGCTTGGCCCTGGCATCCTCCTGATCCCAGCACCCTTGCAACACCTGCACGCTCCAGAGCTGCTCCAGAGGGTGTATTAAACATGGTCAGTCTGTGCCTAGCGGGTCTTGAAGACCTATGGGCTCCCCTCAGGGCTCTAGAGACACTCTTCTCCCCACCCCACCCGACAGCATCCCTCTCTGTGCCCAAGCCCTTGGAAAAACCCTCGGACAAAAGAAACTCAGAACAAAAACCAGGAGCAGGGAAGTGGCAGGCAAGGGGCTGTGCCAGATCAGCTGGATCCCCAGGAGGAAATAATTGAAACAAGGCTCCAGCATGTGCTGGGAGATGGGACATGATGGGGAGATCTCTGGGTGCTGCACGCAGGGACCAGCTGCTCATCAGCCTGACCCCATGTGTTTGGTGAGGGTGGGGAACGTGTCAGCAAAGGGTCTTTTGGTAAACAAAACCTCTGCAGGTACAGTGCACAGTGCCATTGGGGCTGCCATAAAGGTGTAAAAACCCCATTTCAGCTCCAAGGGGGTGATTGTGATAGGAGGAGGCTACGGAGTGGGGTTGCAAAATGATTTCTCTTTTGAGGAGAATGAGCTCTTGTGTGTGTGCAGGTGCCTGGGGCTCAGAGAGGGGAAGGCAGTAACTCACAGCAACAGCTCTCGTTAAATAACCCGCTGGGAAATGCAGGAGAAACAGGGTCTGGGGGAGCGGTGAGGCTCCTCAAGCCCCTTCCATCCCTGTGCAGACCCACGACAAGGGCAGAGGCACATCCCTCCAATTCCAGGAGACACTGCATACAATGTGTGCATCCGTGGGACAGCTTGCCTGCATGTTTGGGTCTGCAGGCATAAGCACATCTTTGTATCCTCAAATACGCCTGTGAAGGCAGGACATCCTCCTTTGGAGGTGATGCTGTGGCACAGGGGGCATGAGGGAAACCCCCCTCAGCATCCCCAGGGGGATGCAGCCCCTCCGGAGTGGGGTGTCCTGCCCTCCCCCTCCTGGGGGTGATGCCAGGAGGGTTGCTTGCAAACAAAAATTGATGGGATGGGTTTATATTCTTCCAAGCATGCTTTTGTCAGAGCGTTGGTTGTGAGCAAAGGTTTGCAGCTTGGAAACTTGGAAGGGTCCAGCTATTTTCACTCTCTCTCTCTCTCCCAGGCTCTTTCATTCATGCTTCCTCTCTCTTTTCCCCAGTGCATTTCTCACTCACGCTCTCATTCATGCTCGCTCGCTCATTCTCATTTTCCTGGCTGTATTTTTAGCTCCCTCGCCGTTCGGAGGATGTGAACATTATCCCTGAGTCATGACTTTGTGAGGAAACAGGCAGCCAGGGCTCCCATTACAACCCGTGAGGGCTCTTATCAGCTGCAGCGCAGGCTTGCTGGGGAGGGGGCTTTATCTCCCCCTCGTCCTCTCCTCTTCCTTCTTCTCCAGCTGCCGCAGCCCCAGCTCCTGCGCCGAGGCCACGAAGCTCATCGTCCCGGCCCGTGTCGTGATTCAGAGCTCAAGGAGTTAAATGAAGATTGGCAGTCAGGAAATAGGAGTAAACCGTAAGGGCCAAAGAGCACCCTCGGTGCTGGGGTGGCTGCCGCAAGAATTACATCAAGCGCAAAGGTGTCTGGCAGGGCTTTGACACCAAATGCTGCTGGTGTTATTCCCAGCCCGTGCAAACAAACATGAGGTAATGGCACCTGGGGGCTTAGTTGTAAGCTTGCTCTGCATTTGGANAATCTGGCTCACGATAAGGTTGAAGCAGCAGCTGAGTGTCACAGCAGCTCCGTTCCCACACGCAGTTGAGCCGTTGAAATTTAAAAAACCAAAGCAAAACCCATCCCACATTTGAAATGGGCAGGGCCAATCGTTCCTTTGGGCTTGGCTCCCAAATGCCAGTGACATACTGCACGCTAAGGAACAGCGGGTCTTCTTCTGGAGAGAATAAAAGAACAACAACCCCACGAAGGAGGAGGCAGCCTGCATGGCTGCTGCCCTTGGGGAGCCCACGCGTGACGTGAGGGATGACTTCCAAGGGACCCCCCTCGGGTGGGTGCTGGAGGGAGGAGGATGCAAGGGGGGCAGCTTTCGGTGTAACTCGACTCAGCCTTGTGTATCACGACAGGGCTGTGCTAATCTTGATGCGCGTGGGGTCGTGAGGCTCAGCTTCACCTTTTCATGACATTCAGGCTGTTCTCAGCTCACTTCCTCTGACTTTCCTCTCTAACCTTTCTGTTATCTCCTTAAGACTCTCTCCTCCCTTTTCCACCCATCTGCTTATTTTAGCTGCCTCTTCCTGCCTGCACGTGTGGCTGCTTCCCTCCCATGCCCCCTCCGTGACAGAAAAGGGGGCACTCCCCTGCCTGCAGCAGAGTTTTGCCCTGGTTTTGTGTTTTCCAAACAATCGAGGTAAATCTCCATCCCATCACCCTGCTGATCCTTGTGGTCCTCTGTCCTCCCAGCTTCCCCACTGGAGATGGTCCCACTCCTTCATCTCCTGCATCTGCGGAGATGCTTGTGCCGGGAGCCGAGCCCGGCTGCATCCCACCTTCGAGGCTGTTTGTCCACCTCAGGAGGACAACCAAACAGACTCTGTCAGAAACTGCCAGAAGAGATGAAAGGCTGACATGGGGCCAAAAACCAGCTCAAAAAGTTCAAGGAAGAGAAATCCATTCAGGGCTACTAAAGAAACCACTTTTGGGTCAGGAAATCTCAGCGCTGTGTCTGTCAGCGCTCAGAGAGGATACTGGGGAAGGATCAGGCCCTTTTCTTCTACTTCCCCGTGTGGCTCCCAGTATGAGCTGACAGTGAGGCCACAGGTTTGGCTTAATGCAACCTCTGAACACGTGGCTTTCTCCCCTGGGACAGACTCAGCCCCTCGAGGGGACAGTGGTGACAAAGACACCTGGGGAGGGAATTGGGGAACATGCTTTTTTTTCCATCTGGCACATGATGTGGCAGAGGGGACACTGATGGTGCAGGGTACCTCACTACAGTGCTGATGGTACAGGGTACCTCACCATGACACCCAGGGACCCTTGGGTGTACGTGGTGGGTAGGAGAGGACCAGTGGGAGCTTGGGGACCTTCATGGTCATGTTTGTCCAAGAAACAAGGCCATTTGCAGTCCCTGAGTGCAAACACTCCAGCAGTGGCAGGCAGGGCTTCCTGGGCTGAGCCCAGTTGCTAAATAAAAGACAAAGGAAAGACCAATTAGTTGCCATTAATTGTTATTAAGAAGATTTTTGCTGGCGGCCAGCACTCCTCTCTGGAGGACACAGCCCTTACCCAGCAGGGCTGCAATAACACTCACGAGTGGGTCGGGTTTATTTTAAGCACCCCTGCTCCCCCCTTTTCTCCCATCCTCTCCAACCCTCCCATCCTCTCCATCTCCTCTGACCGTGCTTGCACAGAGCCCAGGCATCTTCAGGGAAAGGGCAGGGAAAGGAGAGGACAACCAGGGACCTCAGTGATGCTCATCAAAGCTCTGGAAACATCCAGTGTTTGCCAAAGGATGCGAGTTATAAGCAGAGAACACATGAAGGACAGAAAAAGACTCATGGTGCATTTGGCTGAGAAGGTTTTAGTCCTGTAGATGTTAAAAGGATCCTCTGCCCCTGTCATTTACCTGCGCTCTGGCTTCTGTGTTTTCCCATTAGAGTTTATTAATTATGATGGCTATTATTTTGTGGTATGATGAACACAGCCCATCCGACAGGCCTTGGGACATTGCCTAGAATTACAAGCAATTTAATAACAAGGAGGCAAATGCTGAGGCCCTGCTTCCACTCCTGCCTCCTTGGTGGACAACCCCTCCAGATTTCATCAACAAGCAACCACGTGTGTCCCCAGCTTGAGTGTTTTTAAGGTGATGCTGCTCAGAAACATCACATATTTCCAAGGCTTGAGCAGGGAATGAGCAATGCCAGAGCCAGTTCCCAGGCTGGAGAAGGGGATGCGAGAGAGGATGCAGCCCCTGGGGGAAGGAGTAAGGGGATTTGAGGCTGAGATTAAATCTCTCCCTGGATTGTTTTTTTTCTTTTCCCTTCAGTTCTACTCAGGAACTTCTGATTCCCCTGCCCTCCTCTCATGGGGAGATCAGGGTGTAGGTTAGAGCTTTGGCAAACCATCCCACATGGGAAGTGAAGGTGACTTCCACCTGAACAAGAGAGGAGCACCACTTTAGGGACACCTTCCCATGTAAGACCTGCACTGGTCTTTGGAGTATCTCCACATCTCCACTCTTGCTCACCACAATTATTTATAACGCTGAAGCCCATTTCTTTCTTTGCTCCCACCCCAGCATCCTAAAAGTTGTTTTTGCTTCTTCAAAACCCCAAACCTTTGTAGTTCACCATTAAAAGCACGTTTTCAGGGGTTTGTTGGTTGGTTGGGGTTGGTTTGGGTTTTTTTTCTCTTTATTTCATGCTGACAAACACACCTTCTCAGAAAGCTGCATCTCCTGCGCTGTGTTTTCGAGAGGCGGTTTGCTCTAAACAGGAGGGATTACAGCTCTGCTTCGCCTGCTTAGGCAAAGCGCCTAAGAAAGCACAAGCACGCCTCCTGAAGGCAAGCCTCAATCGGGGCCCCCCTGGAGCCCCACAAGCTCCCCGGGGTGGGGAGGGGGACGCACACGCAAAGAGAGGAAGGTCCAGGGGTCCTCTGATCAAAGACGGTTGTCGCACACCAGCAAACCCTTGCTTTGGCAAAAGAATCACTGTGCTGTCGTGAGGTTTGTGCTCTCGGGGGTGAGTCCCGCAGCACCCAGATGGGGGTGTTATCCTGCTTTTCTGGGTTATTTTTGCCTCCGGTTGCCCCCACTGCAGCATCTGGAGAGGCTCAGAGTCTTCAGGCTGTTTATCTCCGCTGCACATCTGCAGGGCAGGGAAGCGCTGTCCCCCCGCCATCGGAAAAGACTCTTATTTACTTTCGGAACGGTCCGGAGCTGAGCTGTAGCGAGAGGTCAAGTGACTCGTCTCCCAAAACCAGCAGCACCTCTGCAGAGCAAGGTCAGAGCATCGCGGTGCCCCAAGGGGTCCTACCCTGCAGCACGAGTCACCAACTCGGTAAAGCCCCCGCAGGGCACCCCGGGCAGCCTAAGTCCACAGGGATGTACTTTATCTATAGGATAAACCCCCCGTTCCTCCTGCAATCCTTGCCTCTGGCATATTTCAGTGCTCCTTATGCAGGAGGAAGGTTCTGTAACCCTTGTCAGACAGCTGGGAACTGGAGCACAAGGAAAGGGAGGATTTGCCTTGAGCAGGAACCGATTCCTCAGCACAGCCGCTGCTGGGTCTCCCAGGCTCCACAGACCTACCCAGGCTCAGCACAACACACTTCTAGTGCTCCCACTTCAGCAAGCACACACACCCCTCTTAGATTTATTTTTGTTGCATTAAAAGCACATTTTCCAATTAAAAGAGCTCTTCCCATTTCTTTTCTTTTTCTTTCTTTCTTTCTTTTCTTTCTTTCTTTTCTTTCCTTCCTTCCTTCTTTCTTTTTCTTTCTTTCTTTCTTCTTTCTTTCTTTCTTTCTTCTTTCTTTCTTTCTTTTTCTTTCTTTCTTTCTTCTTTCTCTCTTTCTCTCTTCCTCTATTTCTCTCTTCCTCTCTTCCTTTATTTCCTTCTTTCCTTCTTCCTTTCCCTCTTTCCTTCCTTCTATCCTTCTTTCCTGCCTTCCTTCTTGACTTCCTTCTTGCCTTCTTTCCCTCTTTCCTTCTTCCCTTCTTTCTCTCTTTCTTTCCTTCTCTCTTACACTTTTCCTCTCTCTTCCTTCCTTTTCCTTCCTTCCTTCCCTCCTTCCCTCCCTTCTCTCTGCTTTGTAATGAAAGAAAACATTTTAACAGTTTTCTCTTCCTTTTGCAATCAGCAGTGACTCCATGATGCCACTTACAAACTCTCCCCTATCCCCCCCAGTGTTAGGGGTCCGACATAACATTTTCAGTTTAATTAAAAAGATGAGGGAACGGTAGAGGCGCTTCTCCCCTTTCTTAGTTTTTAAGGTTAAAGGGGATCTGAACTCTTAAGCCAGCCTCTAAGACTTCACAGGGCGTGGAAAAGCACCTGAGCTGCAGCAAAGGCTGCCTGTGCTGCGGGAGCATCTCTCCTCTGAAGACTCGCATGCATTTCCTGGCATCTCTCGTTATTTTGGGTTGGGTTCTGGGTGGGTTTTAGGAGTGTTTTTCTTCCCCTGCGGGACTAAACGTGCGCGTATACCTCACATTGTGAAGTGACACTCGGCTTCCCTGAGTTTCTGGACTTGCTTTAGCCCTGCAGCAAGCTCTGTCCTCAAAAGCATCATTGGGAGCCGCCTGGCGCCGGCCGGCCGGCACTGCAAGCTCTGGGCTGGGGCCAGCGAACGCTCCGAGAGGCGTTCAAGATGAGTGAGCTCCAGCCAAGTGTAGCGCAAACCAACCCTCCTCTAGACCGAGGTCACAAGATCTGCTAGGTGCAGACAGGCTTCGTAGCTGAGAAAAAGGGCTCCACCTCTGTCCCCTCTTCTCCTTCAGGGAGGCAAAAGTTAGAGGGCAGCAGCACTCTTTTCTTACTAGAAAATGTGCCACAGGGGATTATAAACTCCTAAACTCCTCTTTTGGGTTCACCTTTGTTCCATCTGAAGCACAATGTTGCTGTTAGCAGGTCAGGGCGGTGCTTTTCATCTGAATTTTGCACCCAGCAGATTCATTCACTACTGGTTTTTTCTGGCTTGCTTTCTACATTCATCTCCAGAGTGCTGAAAAGAGGAGACAGAGCCAAAAATATATTCTCCCAGCTCCACTTGTTTTGTCTGCTCGGCTTGCAGGGGCAGGGAGTCTGCACCAGCTTTCCCTGCTGCTGTCCTTGTTGAGAGATGAGGAGAGGAGAGGAGATGTTGGGAGGAGAAGGAGAAAAAAGGGGCACCCCCCAAATGCTGAAGGGTTGGGAAAGGGATGGATGGTGGAGAAGATGCTTTTGCAATCATGGCTTGAGCACCCAACCATCCCTGGGAGCCAAAAGCCATGATGGTGTGGATGTTTTTTGGTGGGTAACGTGAAAGGAGCTTGGTGGAGGCTCGCTCTGCCCCCAGCACAAACCACCACAACCAGCACCTGGGCCAAAGAGGCAGGTGTGGGGCAACGAAAGCTGTAGGGAGGGGAGGGGTGTCCCCAGAGGGTGACATACCCGACTGCACGCCGCGGGCGCCCGCCAATGTGCACAGCTCAGGGTGCACAGGCCAGGGGAAACCTAGCTTGTACTGACTCATTCCTGAACTCCCAACCTGCCTGCCTACCCTCTGGGGTTTGATAATAAAGCCTTGGTTTAACTTGTTATTGCACTGCATCAGACTGAGCAGCCATGTCTCGTTTTCCTCCTGGGGAAGAGGCCCCCTCAATGATTTTAAGGGTCTCATCCAACCAAGGTGATTCTATGATTCTAAGGGAGGGACTGATTCCTGACAAGTCAGTAAATGCAATGGAGCCAAACCCAACACAAGTCAGTAGTTAAGGAGGTGCCCAAAACCCTCTTCCACTCTCCGTGGTGTTCTCCCATAGCAGCAGAGCTGGGTGGCCAAGCTCAGAACCTGGACCAGCCATGCCAGAGCAATGCTCTGCATGGCACATGGTCCCTCTAACAGGAGTCATCTCCCCAAGTAGGGGTGCAGCCCAAATCCTACAGTGTCCTGCCTGCCTCCCACATCCCCATCTGGACGTCTGAGCTCTTCTCCCCACCTAAAGTCCAGAAAAGAGATAACTAACTGGGAAATGGCACTGCTTCAGGTACTCCAGTAGGTACTGGGGGCTTTCCAAGCAGTTTGGAGGCTTTCCCACACCCCAGAGAGCTTTTGTTTTAAAGACACGTGAAGAGTCCCATACTTTGGCTGCAGATCTGAACTTTCATAGATCTTAAAGCCAGAAAGGACCGTAGATTTATCCAGGCTGACTTCCTGTCTAACGCAGGCCATATGAGTCCATCCCCTTATTCCTACAGTGAGCCCAGTAATTTCTGTTTGGCTATACATACATCTCTTCCAAAAAGGCATCCGGTCTTGATTTAAAGACTTCAAGAGATGGAGAATCCATCACTTCCCGTGGCAGCTTGTGCCAATGGTTATTTCTAATAAAGGAGGAAGATATTTAGAGCTGGGCTTACATGTCAGAAGCCTCTCTGGGTAAAGAAATGCTCACAGGCTGTCTCACCAGTAAAATACAAGCACAGAGCAGTCACTCCAGAAGGATTTTGCTCCCAAAAGCACATCTGTTCTTTCCCACTGTTGCAGTTCATCTACCTTAAGTTGGTCCTGTCTCTACAAGCATCATCTCCATGGGATCCCCCTCATTACATAGCCCATCATGGCTATAAAAACACTGCTTCAGCAAGCCTGCACACTCATTATAAATTGGTTTTCAGGAGCGACCCAGCACATTTTTTAAGCACACAAGTTTCACAACAAGTCCTTCCTTGGAGCTTATATCCACCCTGGTCCTTCCAGCCTTCCAGCATGGGCTGTGAGACAAGCAGATGCTCTGCAGAAAACACCTCTGTGACACCTTCCCATCCTCCTGCCTCTAAGCTGAGGCATGAATGGGAAGCAGGGAAGAGAGCGCTGCGCACAGCACCACCAGGTTATCTGGACAGTTTATGTGGACACCTGGCTCCACGTCATCCTTTCCAGGTTTTTTGAGTTCATGTCTCCCAGTGCCTGAGCCAGACGGCCCCTGGCCACAGGCCAGCTGGCCGAGCCACAACCCGGACAGGACAGACACAGCATGGGTAAGCAGGAGGAAGTATTTGGGAGAGCTGATGACAAGTAGGACTGTGCCTTGGAGGTAAGGATGCACGTCCACTCACTGTGCTACTGGCTTGGACTCATCCGTAATCCCGGATTCCCGTCAGAGCTGACAGGGGACTTGTTCTTGGGCAGGTCCAGGTGACCAAGGCACGACCCTGCTGACCCCCAAAAGTGTCTTGCTACAGACAAAAATGAGGACTTGTCTCCCTGTTTCTCTCCCAGTGCCACCAGGCTGCCTGGGAGCGTGCAAAACCAGATGTTCCTGTAATGTGCTTTTACCGAGTTATTTATATCCGTGGAATATTGGACGTTTCCTGTTCTATTAGAGGGCTCCAGGTCCCCAAGACAGTTTCAAAGCAATAAAGCAGCGATGGTCACAGGAGCTCCTGGAGCATCTCAGGAGCAGCGTGCGTGGAAATGTGGCACAGGATGAGCAAGTGCAGGAGGGGGAGGGAGGGATGGGAGCTGCTCTGCAGTATCTTGACAATTTAATACACTGAGATGAAGAATTGTGCCTCTATGGGATGGCTGCCCAGGCTCTTAGCAAAGAGGTTTGGCACCCACTGAGCACCTATATGAATCAACCTTAAGCTGTGTCTGTTGGATCTCACGTGTTCATAGGGTTTAAATAACCCTTCCTTTGCTGGATAAGGATCACAACTGAGTTCAGCTGATGAGTTGGACCAGATCTGAGCCAAACCCACAGACGTTTTTTCACCCCTACAATATATCTAGTGCTGCTGGCCAGTGAGAACAGAACTGCCATCAAATCCCAGGTCTCTTAGATCTTCCAAAATCAGATGAGAGGGGTGGCCAGGATGAGAGAAAATGTCTCATGTGGTCTCAGTTCCTCAGCTGATTGACACAGACTCCCAGCCCAGATACCACAGGGAGGCCAAACTGTGGCACGGAGGAAGAATTAGGATCAAAATGCATCTGGGAAGTTTGCTGTTTGAAAGACCACATCCTAGGAAATGCTCACACAGCCAGGCCAGGGCTGCTACAGAAATAGCACGGTGGGAAGAGCAAGGCTTCCACATCCCTTCTTGGCAGCCTCATACCTTCTCCCCAAACAAATGTGCCCCATTTCTCTCTCTGCTTATCAGAACTTCTTCTGCAACCAACCGGATCCGAAGCAGCAAGGGCTTTCCAAAGGCAGGTTTGGCCTCGCTATAGATGCTATTTTTCCAAGCTGCCACAAGGTGCCAGCATTTCAGTGTCACCGTGCTGGGAGCCAGGCTGCTTCCGCTCCACCAGCTCCCGTGCAGCCCTGCCCAGGCTCTCATGGACCCCTCTACCACCCCGTGTTAGAGGGCAAAGATGGGGAAGGTAGAAGAAAACATCTTCAAGGGGAGGTGGAAATTGTCGCTGTCCAGGCCTTAGACAACGGTTGGTTCACCCGCCAGCTTTTGGGGCTGCATGGTGGTGATCAGCCCCTCATTACTCTGTTACGAGGCACATCATGGTGCTCACTCATGCAAGCAAGGGCACCCTGTGCCCATGAGGACCGCAGCTGCTCTGTCTGGGCTGAGGGCTGCCTCTTTCCACTCTCACCATCCTTCTCTGGAGGCATGCAAGCGCTGCTGCTGGACCTCTTCATCAGCATCTGCAGGCACTCTGCAGGAGGAGACTTCCCTCTCACTTCCCCAAACTGACAGAAAGAAAGATGAGGCAGTTCTCCATTTTCTTGTGTCAGTTACTGCTGCTGCTGGGGGACGTTCCCCAGGCCAGCCCTGGGGAGCTCACAGCTCTCTTTCAGTTCTGTTCGTGTCCCATCTGACCGCTCGCCCTCCTCCCTCTGCTCTCCATCAGGTCCCAGCACAACAAGAACTACATTGTGGACCCAGTCCTTCTTCAAGCACAAGGAGCCTCTTTGATGTCCCCTAAGTCTTAGGTGACAGTGCCACCGAGAAGGAGCAGCTGATGGGGCTTTTCTGACTCAGTTGTGGTTTTTTCCCTCTCGTGGAAAGACATACAAGAAATATAGCTTCTCCACCATGCTGATAACCTCCTGACCCCTCACTAGCTTGCTGACAATCCCCTGCAAGCCTTTTGTAATTCCTCTAATCCTCAATACATCCCGATCTCCAGATAGGCACTAACGTAGTCCATCCCCTCTGCATGGAGCTGAGACACCTGGGAGATGGGATGCAGCAACCTGCTGCGGCAGCTGAACCCCTTGGTGGCTCCATGTTTCTTCTGTAACTCCTTAAAAGCACTGTCCACAGTGTCCAACGAGCTTTGAGGCATCCCCTTGGCATCCCTGGAAAGCTCTCTCTAAAATAAGACCTGTCAGCCCTGTTTCACAGCCCCCTCCTTCCCTAACTGCACCCCTGGAGATGGGAAGATGGGAGAATTAACATGTTTGTGCCTATAAAAAGGTGCTTCTTTCCATTCTGGCTCTTTTCATGGACTTTCCTTTTCATAGAGAGAGGGGGAAAACGATAAATGAAGTCGATGGGTGATACAGTGAAGCGCACGAATCACCTTTTGCCTTGAGGTGAGACAGGGCATCCAGCTTTGGAGCTTCATTATTAAGACCACAACACAGGCAGGCAGTTTTGCTTGCCAGTGTGCCCTCCCAACCATGAAATTCCTCAACTCGCATCAGCGAATCTGTATTGATGTCAGCAGAGCAACCTCCGTTTTCACAACCCAGAGCTCAGGCCCAAAGACTTTCTGTACCTTGAAATCATGTCTAGGCTTACCAGTTAGCTCTTCCAGCACCGTGCTTGCCGGGAGGAGTCGGGTACATTTCCTGCTCCACTTCAGCAGCAGCGAGCTGCAGTTTTATCAGTGAATATTTAGTGAGGCAGACCTTGCTTACGGACAACGCTGTCACCAGAAGAGGGCTGGGAAAACGGCGCTGTAGAGTAATTACTTTCCTGCTCACCGCAGGCCGGCAGTTCAAAACCACAGCCTGGGGAGCTGAGGGTACGTGCTATCTTGCGACAGACAGGGGATGCTCATAAATGGGGCTTGTCCTAAAAGCGCTCATGGTTTTTTGGGGTGGGGTTGGTTTCTCTCTCCCCCACACCCCCACACCCCCGCCATGTATAAACTGAACTTGTGGAAAAACAACCTTATGGCTCCAATTTATTTTCACTAAGGAACTGATTGATCTCTTTTCTATAAATAGCTAATGAATATTGATTTGGAGTTTCCTAATGATATTTCCTTTCTCCAGTTGAGGCAAGTCTGCGAAATCTCACGCTTAGAAAATAAACCAGCATTTTATCATTGGCTTTCTGCAGCAAATCCTCCAGCCAGAACCTTACATCTGGCTTATTACCTGGCACTACCCCTAGGTCGGCCCTACCAAAGCCAAACCTAGCACCGTTGATAATTGATTATCGATTCCCTTCTGTACCATGCCACAAAACTAGGCTTCCTGGCACTGGGAGATACTGGAGGTTAACCAGTTTAACCAGGCCCACGACTAAGGGATGGCATGCTAGGCACCAGCAGACCAGCAGCAAAGATGCCAAAATATCTGGGTCGCACTGCAAAAGATGTGACGGAAACATTCCTGCTCCTTTCTCTGCTGCTGTGTCATTAACATAAAGCAGAAGAGCCTGAAAAATAAACATGCCATTGCCAGATGTTTAGAACATCTGGTCAGACCAATAAAGCAAAAAAAAACCCCAACAACAACAAAAAATAACTGTGGAAAAAAAGGGAAAGAAGGCGTGTTTGGGAAGCCTGCAGGTTACAGCTTTCTCTTTGACATGAGACGGTGGGACTTTCCATGAAAGCCTCACTGCTGGTCTACAAGACATGTGCAAGCAACATCTCTGCTCCCAGAGAAAAACACTCACATCCCCGGTCACCAAGCCATGAAAGCCTGGGGAATGTGGACACCCACCTCCCAAAGGCAACCCCATGGAGATCTGTAGTCCCCCCGCTGTATGGGTGTCTCTGATGGACATTTATGGCCTGTTTCATCTGCACATGACATAATCTTTACTGTATTTATAGCATCCCTGGGTGGTAAGGAAGTGTTCTCATCCCTCTTCTGCAAACTCATCCCGAAGCGCAAACAGGCACGGTGACGGGCTGCGGTCAGGGCTCTGCACCTCCACAGGGATGAAATTTGGAAAGTCAACATGCTACAGGGTGTTTGTGCCTCCCCGGGCAGCACCTTGCCTGAGATCACCCACGAAGAGCACACAGGATCAGAGACCCGAGTCTTTCAAGCCAAGGCTTGACTCCTTGCTCAGATGATCTTCGCTTGGTGGTCTGAGCATAAGCCAATGTCGTGGGGTGTCTTTGGATCTGCCGACAGCCCGGTACAGATATGCTGCTGTGTTAACATACCTAAAAAGGACAAATGCCCATTTCAGAGGACAGGAGGCCACGTCCCCGCAGAAAAGGAAGCTTGTTGGGTTACACCAGTGCCCCTCAGCTGGTGCAATCCTGCCTGGGGACATCCTGATCTGGTTTTCTGCTCTGGTTAACCTCAGCTGTACCGAAGTGGGGTCAGTTCTCAGCTTACGCCCGGTGCTCTAGCCCACCTTCTGCTTTGCTTTAATGTCATCCATATTTAAACTCAGGCCCTGAGCTCTCCAGATGTAAACACACACACACAAAAAAGCACAACATCTTTTCCCTTGGACTTGCAAAGTCGAGCATTGATCCGAGGAGCTCAGACCCCAGCCTGTCCCAAGCCTCCAAGAGCTCACAGCAGCATAAGCCACCCATGGACCTGACTACTTAGAATTTTCATGTCAGAGCATGTGGTTTCTTAAAGAAAGCCCATTAATCACAGCTGAAAGGTTGTGACTGGGTCTGGATCATCTTGCGTGACATTCATACCTTGGTTGAGCTTTAAGATCTGCTCATCTGTGCACCGTGCTGTGATGCTGGAGGCAGACAGCAGGATATTTCACATTGCTTGGGCTAAGCTTCATTGCAGCCAAGAGTTGAACCAGATCCTGCAACCCCTGCTTGCTGCAGCTGGCCCCGTTGCATCCCACCAAGAGCATGACCCTGCCATCCCAATCCTGGCTGGGGACAGGGATCCCTGGGACAGCATGCCACAAGAGGGCACTTTCACCGCCCAGACACCGCTGCGGTAGGTTTTACATATGTAAATACATACATGGAGATATATATATATATATATATATATATATAAAATTTGAAGCCAGAAGAAATGAATCATTTGGCAGAGGCGGACCTCTGGTTTGGTGACAGGCGCTGGCTCGCGAGCAGGTCTCCCAGTGAGACTGGGAACTGGCAGTGTGAAGAAAAACACCTCTGATGGTGGCCAGCTGTGGGGTAGAGAAGCTGGTGGGTCTTGAGCAGCATGTCCCAGCAGCCAGGAGCCAGCGAGCACAACGTGCTGCAGCAGTGACCTCGGTAGGCAGTAGAAAGGCAATAGCAGTGTTGCTTCCAAGTTAAATAAAGACAGATATTCCACTCGCTGCCTTTCAGTCACCCTTTCTGGAGCGTGTCGATGCTCATTCCTCCACAGACATTTTAAAAAAGGCCCAGGCAGAAATGCAGAGAGGTTTCTCTACACCAGCAAACCTGATTTTCTTCCCACTCTGCCCAGGTTTGAGGTCTACATCATTAAATTTCCCCTGGAGCAAAGGGTTAAGGGAAATAAATAAGGAAAGTAAGAGCTCTAAAGCTCAGGGAGCAGAAACTGGCTTCTTTGCACAAACAACATTTCTTTCTCTGGGTGGTGCTGTCCTGTCTCTAGCCAGCATGGGAAGCTTCAGCATCCTTCTCCTTGTCTGCCAAGGCTGCTTGCCTCCAACCGGGTCCATCTCACTCTGCCCAGCCAAGTGGAAAATACCATGATGTATATCTTTCCTTGGCAAGGGGATGAGCTACATGCATCAGGGTGGTGAATAATCTCAAGCCTCGAAAACTGGAAATCTTTCTGTGTCTTGTGAAATTACCGTGAGTGAAAGAAGGATTCTGACTAAAGCAGAGAATGGCAAGGTCCTGGCCTCACTGAAAAGACGTGCTGGTATTTTCACATGCCACCAAGTGCAGCAGCTCTCTTTAGGTGATATTCAATATGAACACAAATGCAGCTAATGATAGGGGAACCAGCTGTGCCCTTGTACAGGGGCAGGACCATCTCTGGACCTGGGATGATCATCGTGACATGGGCAGGTGATCTGAATTTGGCAGAGAAAAAAGTGCCCCTGCAAGGAAGGGGGGGGAATTTTAAAAACAAAAGAGCTGTGATCCCAGTTACACTTGTACATTGGGAAATCTGGGATTTCAAGGTATTTCAGGTAGCTCCAGACTTGGGGGGGTGGGGGGGCAGGGGGAAGTATTTTTTTTTCCTTAAGTGTTGCTGTTTGAACTGCTGTGATCATTCGAGCCAGCTCAGCTGGAAGCTCTGGCCAGGAGTGAGGACATCCAGGCTCCACAAACTTGTGGGGTAGCCGAAATGATCACTTTCTGAATCAGCCAGCAATCACAACGCCCAGCACAAAGGACTTTGTAGTGTCAGGAGCCACTCGCTGGGCACACGTACCACTTGAGGTATGCAAGTAACTTCACAGTGGTCTACCCATGGTGGGTGGTAGCACCCGCTAGTGACTCAACTTGTGCCCAGACACTCACAGGGTCCCCAAGTAAGTGGTCTGGCTGTTACTTCTGTAGTAAGTTAATAGGAATAATTTGCCTTCCTCCAGCTACTCAGCTTGTGACGTGGCTGTCTGCCCAGAGACAGCGTTTCTTGCTGGGTTGAGGAGGTGTTTTGGATGGCGAGCTTTCGAGGGTCAGGCTCCTTTTTCTCAGGTGTTTAGGAGATGCACAGAGCACGCTGGAAAATTTAATGAGCACCACAGCAAATCCTCAGAGGATCCGATTTTATTCCAGGACAGAAATCTAGGGCATGGCTTTGGAGAGTTATGGAAAGAATTCCCCCCCTTGGAGGCAGAGCTGGGGTGTTTCGCATCGTCACCCTCTCCAGCAGCTTTCCACTTGCTGGGGAGGTACGAGGAGGGGAGAGAAGGCACAAGGGTGATGGTTCCCTTCAGAGGCCTGTGCATGATGGAGAGGGACGGTCGCTGCGTTGCTTTGCAGGCTGCTCGTGCGAAATATCACGCTGGTGAATGTAAACCTCCACCCTGGGTGACATCATGGCTGTGTCTATAATTACCAGGCAGATATAGCCTGGGCAGGAAGCCTATATGCTCCGCTCTGCCCTGCCTGCAGCTCAGCCTCAGGGTTGCAGCCATCCCCATCCTCCATCCCAATGCTTGCCAAGTGCATCGACCCCAAAGATGCATTAGGAACAAAGCTACATTGGGCAAATCATTTTATTTATGGCAGGGGTGTAAGTGCCTTTCAGCTTTCAGACAGAAAACCAGGCGAAGTTTCCCATTGCGTGGTCATATCTTGGTCTTGTTGAAGTCAACAGTGAGAGAAGGATGAGGAACAGCCAGCGATGAGCCAAGTCCCCCAGGACAAGCAACTCCACCAAACAGCACAGAAATGCACTTTCTGATTCATGAGGTTGAAGCTTTGACTATTCCAGCTAAAATACATTTAAAAACAAAAGCTGGGGGGGGCGAATCATGAAAATAGGAATCAAAACATCTAAATTTTCAGCTTTTCTGTTGTTTGAAATAGAATCAAAGGGCTGTCTCTAACCAAATGCTTCTCAGGATGGAAAAAAAAATATATATAAGCATTTGTGGTCAATTCTGGGCTCCTCGCGACAAGAAAGACATGGAGGTCCTGGAGCGTGTCCAGAGAAGGGCAACCAGGCTGGGGAAGGGGCTGGAGGGCAAATCCTCTGAGGAGCAGCTGAGGGAGCTGGGGGTGTTCAGCCTGGAGAAGAGGAGGCTGAGGGGAGACCTTCTCCCCACCTCCACTGCCCTGACAGGAGGGTGCAGAGAGGTGGGCGATGGTCTCTTCAGCCAGGGGACAGGAGATGGGGCAAGGGGAAATGGCCTCAAGCTGCACCAGGGCAGGGTCAGCTCAGCTGGGAGGGAAAAGTTCTTCCCTGAAAGAGTTGTCAGGGCCTGGAACAGGCTGCCCAGGAAGGGGGCTGAGTGTGTGACCTGGGTGTGTTTTTAACAGAGGGGGAGATGAGGTGCTCAGGGATATGGTTTAGCACAGGACAGGAACGGTTGGACTCAGTGATCTCAAAGGTCTTTCCCAACCTTGTGATTCTGTGATTCGGTGACAAATATGGGCTGTGAAAAATGGATTCTGGCTTAAATGAAGCGATCTTATCTTCAGCCTCTTTTCCTCCCCCTGAGGGGAAAATGAATGACCATAGCTGCCTGGCTTAGCTTCTATTTCCCTGGGTGGTTACGGGTGGTTGGACCATATGAATCAAAGTGTTGCAGCAGGAGCCAGGAAATGGGCAAGGATGGAGAACAGGAGCTGAAAACCACTCTTCCACGAAGGATCCAAGGAGAGGGAAAGCCCAAAAAGACCTTACCTGACTTCATCCAGGGACTCAGGGATGGTATTTTAGCAGCTTCCCAGGCCCTTGGATTTCCACCTCATATATGAAATGAGGCTTCTCAAGAAACAGGAGACACGTGCCCACTTTCTTCCTTCCTAAACTAAACTCATCTGATGCTTCAGCCACCCCCTGCATGTGAGACCTGCTCACAGTTTCTCTGGGAAAGGACTGATGGAAGGGGCTCTGCTGATTTGCTCCATCCTTTCCCAGAGAAAGGACATGCTTGACACAAGCCAGTTCTCTGCCCTCAGCATCCTTTGCTATCTCCAATATCACCCAGCCCTTGTTGCCATAGCATCTGAGCAGCCTTGTGGCAGCAAGGATTTTGTGTAATGGAGCCATGCTATTATCTCTATTTTGCAGGCAGACAATCAAAATACAGGGTGGGGGGAATGAAGGACACCTCTGCAAAGAAAACTCTTAAAACTACATGTGACAAAGCATGTTAGTACTTAATTCCTACTGCCATTTCCTGGGGTCAGAGAGTTTTGCAAGTCCCTCCAGGACCCATTTGCATCTACAGGTACTTGACTTGCTGCAAGTTGAGGAGCTGCTTCCACAAAGCACTTGGTCACCAGCCAAATCAGCAGCTCACCCTCCTCTTACAGGTCCTGGAGCTCCTTCAGAGCCTCTCTGATCGCAGAAAATGAAGTAAGTTTTCTAAAAAAAATAAGACATACCCCGTCCATTGATAAAGAAGGCGCCAATGGCCAGTCTGATTTCTTATTTTCTTCCTTATGCCTCTCAATGTCTCCCCATTTGGGGTCGTTTCCAATACTTTTGTTCCTAAAGATGACTCTTGAGAGGCAACAGCTTTGAAAGCTGTTGTAAAAATGTGGGTGCTCCCTGCACGTGTGTCTTAAAGCTCCCTGGATCTCAAGTGTACACAGAGAGGAGGATTAACCCCTCAAACTTCCTTGCCTGGGTTGTATCCCTGCTGTATCCCAGCTTCTCAAGGAACACATCCCAAAGACTCCAAATTTATCACCAGGGTTTCGAGTCTTGCACTCAGTGGAGTCAGCAGCAGGTTTTACTGGCTTCAGCACCATCAGGAGATCAATTCATAACTTTACACAGCACTTTCCATGCAGGGATCACAAACTCCCTTTATCATTCCCTTCAGACCTGGGCTGCCTGGGGCTTGTGGACGTTGGGATATCTTGGTACCTCAAAGATCAAAAGGAAACGTCTCATGGTTCAGTGAGAAGCAGCGCTGTGGATGTGCTTACTCTGAGCATATTCCTAATCCTGTAGGACCCAGCAGGAGCTTTGGCACCACGATCAAACCCTGTGCTAGGGACGTTGTGCCACATTAACTGCAGTGATACAGCGAAAGGGACTGTCCCTTTGCAGAAACAGTTGTATAAAAGCCTGTACAGCCATGTAGCACCAGAGTTTTTCTTTACCCTGAGCATTTTTCCAGCACAGGAGCCTTCACATATCACACAACATCCCAAGCACAGGCACAGCAGCTCTGGCTATGAGTTGGAGCTGTGTGATAAAACCAACGCACCAGCAAAGCCACCTGTGCCCTGTCAAAGCACATCCTTCAGGCACTGTGACCACGCCAGCATCGTAATGGTGCTGGCACAGCGCTGTTGGGCAGGACTCCACGCTGCTTTGCAGGCATCAGCAGAGCTGTGCTTTACCAAAACCTGCAGTTAGACCCAGCTCTTGAACCAGGGGGGTTTGTGGTGTGTGAAATAAGTTAGTTCTGTTGATGTGAGCTAGTAGCTGAGATGGACAAGTGACAATATGCCACACGGCGCTGCGGGGACATGAAATATGTAGCACTTTTCATGTGTGCAGGGGAGGGGAGAGAGAGATTTCCTACTGTGCTGCTGTTTCAGTTTAAACACCAGGATTTCACTGGGATTTTTTTTACCAGCTCAGTGCTTAAGCGACACTGTCAGCACGGTAGCTCTTCTCTCATGCAGACAGAGCCCTTCTCCATGGCTTGAGCAACTTCCCACTGGGTGTCACTCCAGCAAAACTTGGCCTCCCAGTGCCTGGAGGGAGATGGTCATCCAAGGGCTCCACTGCGGAAATGCCACCTCCCCTTTGGGAATGGTCTGATGTTTAGGAGCAGGGGCACGGGGTTTACAAGTGCCTGTTGCACCGGGACCCTCACTGAACTTCCTTCATCAATCTCCATCAAACCTCCCTTTCGTATGCCCCAATTTGGTCTCTCAAACAGCTCCCTTCCTCTTTTTTTCCCTCCCCTCTCTCCCTGCACATTTCCTTTTCCTTAAGCAAACAATTTTCAGATTTAAAAGTGAATTCTCAGAGCAGGCTGGAAAAAAGACAATGTGGCCTTGCTCCTTATCTCCTGCTATCTGCTGCTGCTTGTACTCACAACAAGCTGTGAGCCTAGATTGGGTTTACAGTAGATTTCAAGTGTTTATGAGCCACAGGAGGGAGAGAGAGGAGGGGAAATCTGGTCGGTGAGATAAGTCCAGGAAATAGGGCTAGTGACTGGAGCAGAGTCAACAAGTTGAGGGAGCAACCGGACACCTCTAAAGACCCAAGGATGTGTGACTCAGTGTCACGACTTCAGTTCCCCCACAGCAAACAGGAATGCTTAGAGGGGATTCGCTTGTAATTGTTTCTGGGGGGGAACGAGAGAGGACAGACAGACACGGCTGTGCCTGGGATGGAAAAGGGAAACATCTTGATCTCTTTATAGACTTGGAATATTTTCCAATTAGGAGCCCAAATTTAACCACCTCAATCCACAGGCAGGCTCCTAAAATAAACCGCTTGATTTTCAAGGATTGCAGAGCACATGCTGGCTTCAGCAGCAGCTCACAGGTCGGTTTATCACACTACAGGGTTTTATAATGTGTTGTGTAAATCTAGAAGCTCTCCGGGGCTGGGACCATCATCTGGTCTTTGTTCATATGCCACCTAGAGCAATGTGGCTTAGTACCAACAGGATGAGGTAGTAGCTGTTCACGCAGTCACTAGGATATTTTTATAATCACCTTTTATCCCCATGTGGACAAGGTTTTTGAGAGCAACTGGGGAAGTGTGTAGGCTTCATCTGCAATGTATTTCAAAGACAAAAATATTTGGGCTAGTTATGTCAGAGAACTGTAATTCCTATCTCTAAGCATGGCTGTGGAATGAAGAAGTGAGGTTGCATGCTCTTTCTCTGGAAGCCCAAGTGGATGAAGTCTTCATCCTCTGAGGGTTGCACCTAAACAGGAAAAATTTTGCAAACCATATCCTTCAGGAAAGATAGTCTGGTTTCACCTTAAAATCTGTGATTTATGACATAACTTTCTTATCTTAGCTACCAAGTGGGAAGAGTGCTTTATGGGGACCACAGTGACATTGATTTCCAACAGCCATCTGCTAAAGAAGCCCAGACCACCACAGATTTTGTGCTTATTTAGCTAAGTGAATTAACAATATTCTCATTTAGTTTGCTGGTTGAGTTTTTTTCCTTAGGTACTGGTACAGCCCCTCATCTGGCTTCAGCTATTCTGTAACTTGCTCCAGCATCTTCAGCTTTCTTCCCCTTGTCACAGTCCTAGCACACACCCGACTTCAGCAGTGAGCTCCCAGGGTTCATGTGCTCAGGCCACCAAAGCCCAACCAATGCTCCAGGTAGCCCCCCTGGTCCAGGCACCTCTTAGCATGTTCCTCACGTACTTTCCATCATCGGCACAAAAGGAAACCAATCTTTCCTTTCTCCTTCACACAGATTGCTCTTTCACCCTCACACCTTTCCCTGTGAATGTCCTGTTTTGACCCCTGCCATGCTTTTGTTGTCCAAGGTAATTCTGCCCTCCTCCCATCTCCTTTCCTTGCATAGAGGACATCGCTTTATTCTCATCACAGGGAATTTCTTTGGCCCATAAACTTCTGATCAAATGAAAACCTGTTTTACTCAGTACTTCCTGTTGTCTCTATTCTGGTAGGGGTGTCCCAGAGGCCCTCTGAGCAAACAGGGATGTACCCTGACATTGAGCCATTTCACGATCCAGCAAACGCTCGCAGCAAGCACTTTATAATACTAACCACAGGGATTTCCCAAATCATCGCTCCTTTCCATATGGGAGCAGTTATGCACGTATAAAGCACCTTTACACTGAAAAAGCTGCAGCCCTGCTCAGGAGGAGAGGGCACTGAAATGTTTTAATTTGACTGGTATACTCCGAGCTGTCTGATGATAGTGCGTAGACAAGGCCCAAGGTATAAGAGCTCTTCAAGGGAAAGCTTTTTTGTTGAAAGAGCTGTAAAACACCATTTTACAGTGTTGTTCTAAATTTCCTTTTTATTTTATGGTTCATCGAATTTGAAGAGAAACCTTCTCTACAGAGAAGTGGAATGGGAAACATGCTTCCACGTCAAAACACTTGGAACTGCATCAAGCTCCTGTTTTAGCCATTTATTTTTCTTTAATTCACCTCAGGGCTTGTTTTTTTCCCCCTCCTCACCCACCACCCCCCCTTCCTTTTCATGCATCCAGCTGTTGATGTTGCCTCTTGGTGGAGCAGATTTCCTTCTCGCTCTCTTCTCTCCTGCTCACCTCCTTTACCATCCACACTGGCTCAAATACATGGTGAGGTTTTTTCAAGCAATTAACCTCTGGAAAGAAAAAAAAATGACTTGTTTGCTTGGTGGATTGGGTCTTTTGTGGACATCAGAGCAGATGGAGCTGCTTTAGAGCTCCAGATGTGTCTTTGCAGGCTGCCTGGTCTTTTCCAAGCAGCAGCTACTCCAGGGCCTCTGAGGGAGATGCAGATACCCATCAGAATGATGGGAAGACTTCAGGTTTTTGCTTAAATAAAGCAAAGAAGAAACCCCAGAGACAGCAGATGCAAAGGGATCAAGCCATGGAGATGGACTATACAAAGATGGGGAGCTGTGCAGGAGATAAGGGCATCCTTGAGTTTTGTATTTCAACAGGAAAGGTTTTGATCTCCTCTTCTCCTGGAAGAGGTGCCTCGTGTAAAATCAATGACGCAAAAGCAAAGTAACAGAGAATCTTGCAGTGAACCATGGGTCACCGCTACTTCTCTTTTCTTCAGAGGCAAAAGTCTGCCAGAGGAAGAGGCTTGCTTTTAATTTCTTTTACTTTTTTCTTCTACTTTTCTGTTAATGTCAGCCAGGCAGGTGTTTATGCTGGGCTGTGAAAGAGAAAGAGTGGGGAAGAGGCTTATTTGGGGTGGTAAATACTGGTATTATTTATTGAAGGGGCACAGTAGATGTGTAGGGCAAAAGGGGTGCGGAAGAGGGAGCCTCTTCCCAAAAAAATGGGGGTAAAAGAGGGAGCAAGGCAGAGGGGGGAGCACAGGGATTTTGGGGAGGGACATGCTGAGTGCCACAGCCACCATGGCTGTGAGGTACCCCGTCCTTTCCATTGGCTGCCTGTGGCTCTTGGCCCGCCCGCTGGGGGAGAATAGCCAATGGCAGGGGTTGCTCTCCCCTGACTCGCCGAGACTGACAGGGCACAGGTGTTCCTCACGGCAGCTCCCGCCATTTTGTGTGGCGCGAAGAGCAACATGTGGGTCCCCCTTCACAGCTCTGTTCCTTCTCCCCTCGCCCCCCCCCAAGGGCTGCAGAGTCCCCCATGCTGCAGAGTCCTCTCCCCCAAGGGCTATGCATCGCCATCATGCCCCTCAGCAACCCTGAAGACTCCCCTCCCACAGGGGAAGAAGAAAAGGATGTCCTGGGCACCGCTCATGGCTGAGGCACTCACCTCAGGCATCTCTGCCACGAAGGGCACCTCAGTGTGATCCGTCTTCCTTCAGGGACCTCACAGCCCCGTGACTGGTGTCCATGGCTGCCCAGGTAAGCCTCTACATGTGCAGCCACGAGTTGTGGCATGAGCAACAGGCATTTCATCACCAAATGTACGTTGAAAGGGGCCAAACATGAAATTTCTGGTAAAAAAGGTGTCACCAGGGACGCAGGCACACTAGTGAGGTCCCAGGAGAGTGGAGGCTGCTGGGCACCGCTCGGGAAGATTAGAGCTTGCCATGGTGTAAAGGGTTTGCAATGATTTCCATCCTTCCACCACCAAGATGCTCTCGTGGGGCCAAACATGGTACTATTACATTTTCCTTCCTCTCCTTTTAGTCTGTTAGACTGCATTTGGATCAGGAAATGTCTCTCATTATAACATGTTCTCCCCAACCTAATCCAAAGGAGGATGTCTCTGAAGTCTAATAAGAAAGCTGAAGGAGAATGAAAGACATGACCAGAGAAACACACGAGTCCAGTCACAAACCAGAATTGGTTTAACTGGAGACTTACATGAAATCCTACAGGCAGTAAATAATTTCCTCAAATGTTTATAAACAACGGGGAGTGGAAGCTCCAATGTTTTGCAAATAATTCTGCCTTTAAAAACAAACAAAAAAAACCCCCAAAACCCTGAAACCCACCATTTTCTAACTTCACAATAAATAGTAATCAAAAAATAGCCCAGGCAGTAACACGGCCTCAAATCAGGACAGTTCAGAGAAAGCAAAAGATTCTTGTTCCCATTCAGGAGAACATTATAATTCCTGGGACATAAATGAACCTTCACCTAACATTCCTTTTTCAAGAATAATACATGGAACCTACCAATTATGGCAATTCCTTCTTTTTTTTTTTTCCCCCTTCCCATTGCCTCATATTTATCTCAGTAACTGCAGCTATAATAAATCATAAATAATTTATGATTATTTATTTGAATTTACTAACCACATTCGTCATTAGCATTAGGCCCTGGGTGAAACGTATTCTATTTCAAAGGTGTTTTTCACGATAGAAAGTGATTTAGGAGAGCTGAAATGGTTTTTTCCCAAACATCTTTATAGCAGTTTTGCTGATTTGCAGCGGAAATTGTCAAAGTGCTTTTAGCTAGGTCGGGTAGTGAAAATGAAACAGCCAATCTCCAGGGCGATGAGCCTTTCTGATTTCTGTGAAGGAAACCTTCTTGAGATGATCAGTTCAGTTTTCCCTGAAGTAAACAATAGAGAAATCTTGTTTCCTGCTGAAATTCTGAAATTGCCCTTCTCACCAATTCTAAATGCCAGCAGAATTTTAACAGGTAGACCTTTTCCTGGAGAGTGAATATTTTACTCTCAGCAATATGGTACTATTATGAGTAATGATAATTAAATTTAACTGCTCCTTAAAATTCCAGCCGTGCACAAGCACCTATTGTATTAGATGTTGGTTAAAGATAGTGCAGCCACAGAAGGGTTCTTATCTCATCCAAAAACTCCCCGGCAGCGCACCAGATGAAAAATCAGTTGAACATCTCTCTGTGGTACTTCTCTGTTTCACTCTTTCTTTCTTGAGGGGAGATTTATGAGGCTGGGGTTTTTATACAGTCTCTTGGACCTACCTTCAAGATGTGTTTGTACCAGCTAAAGCAACTTGAAAGGCATGGTCCCTGCTTTGAGAACAGAAAGCAGCAAGGTGTGTTGAAGTTCTTCATGCCCATGCAATTTTGCTCCTTGTTTACATATGGGTCTTCAAGATATGGCTCTTCTCCCTCTCAAACACAGAGATTTGGCTGCTGAGCTGGCTGATTTTGCTGGGCTGCTCAGAGTCATCACCCCAGGCTTTGGCTGGTCTTCTCAACCATGGGACCTGGCTAAAAAGTGCCTTCAAATTTTGGACCAGGACCATGAGAGGAGCAGCGAGGAAGAGGGTGGTAGAGGGGAATGTTGTCATTATTTACCCTTAGCATGTGGAAATAATGATGGCCAGTTAAAAATCACCACATTTTCCTCTGAGGAAAGAGAAACTGAAGCACAGAAGTGTGTGTGTGGTTACATGTCAAGCACTGGAGCTCCTTTTGACTTCACATACTTTCCCCTTTATTTCTAATTAACATGCTGAGGAATTTTAAAATGCAATAAACATTATTTCTAAACAACCAGAAAGTAAAGCTTGCTTACTTCTGGTTTGATGTAAACATTTATAGCACAGCTCCATCCTTAAACAGTTAATCTTATAGTGACCTATTAAAATAAAATGAATTGTGTTATAATTCATCCTAAAGCAACCTCAGGGTTAGTGTATCAGGTAACTCCTGCTTTTGCAGCGCTCATGACGTTTTTAATCAAATTCAGCTGTAATTGCTGGAGCGTACACATGCCTCTTTTAATACTCTGCCTACATTTGGGACTCATATGAGTCTGTTTTCTCTTAGCATATCTAATAAATAGAAAACATGAAAAGAGCACATTTTGCAGGACTCTCAGCTTTTCCACCGTTTCCATTTGTTCTAGCAATTGTCCAACAGGCTTATGAGAATCGAGCACTTGTCAGGTTGCCCCCCCCCTTCCTGCCCTCCTCCCACCTTGGATAAAATTCTTTGTGGGTTTTAAGTCACTGTTTGTGTTGCTAGCACCCTGTTAAAGGGGGGCATAGGCACAGGAGCGAACTGGAAGCGCCCATGTGAGAGAGGGAAGAGATTTCATAGGCATCTTTTTATTAAAAAAACCCTGAAACACAACATCCCTGCCAGTGATGGATGTTGAAATGTTGCTTACATCCAAGTCACCTACAGTTTGCTGATGAAAACTTGAAATGTCACGTCTGGGTCGGAGCTGTTTGTGTAAACAAAACTTCTGTAACTTTCTCTGCTCAGGAGTTGGGAAGGGGGGGGAGCGATTTTTTTTTGGCGGGGGGGGGGGGGGTGGTGGCTCCCCTGCTACAGCTGTTTCCAATTTGCCAGCAATTTTCTTCTGGGCTAGTAAAGCTCCCAAGATGACTGCAACTAGCCACATGGGTTTGTTTCTCAACTCCACTGTGGGGTTTGATTACAAGGGGTAGCAAAACCCAGCTCAGGATACAGGGCAAGAGTTTCCCCTCAACTTGTGCGTGCTTTACGCCTGAAAGTTTTGTTTAACTTTCACGTTTCTTTCATTGTGGGCTCTTAGGTGTGCTCAGAGGTCCCTTGTCAGAGTTAGGTTGAGATTTTTGGGGCCGTCTGCTTGAAAAATAAAGGAAATTGACTTGGGGGGTTGTGGGGTGTGGGGGGGTGGTGAAGAGATGCAAACGCCTTTTAGCTGTGCCTCAACGAAAATAAGAGGAAGAGGGTTTTGTTAACACAATAGTAAGCCCTCGGGGTTCCTCTTCAGCTAATTCACACGTGGAAACGTGAGAAAAGAATGAAAAATGGCTTTGAAATGCGATCTGATTCGGTCACTGGCCAGCGAGAGTTGTTCGCATCCCGGCAGAATCACGAGATCAAGCCTTGCAAGCGGCGTTTTAACCCCGCTACACGCCATTCCTGTTAAAAACCCATTTTAAAATGACAATGCTGATTATATATTTTGATTTTTTTCCCCCTCCTTTCTCTCCTACCCACCTCCCAAGTCCCCCCTGTGCCTATCGGTTTTATTTTTGTCCTCCCATTGGAAGTCACCTTCTCCCTAAAATCCCCCTCGCTTATACCTTGCCTGGGGAGACTCCCCCCTTCTCACCACAAACAACAACAATAATAACAACAACAAAGAATCCGAGGAATTTCTATATTAAAAAGTGGCTCTGGCGAGGTCCCTGGGTACAGGTCTGAGTGTGTTTTCCTTGGAAATTGGGAGGAATGCTAAACGCCTCGTCTACCAGAGAGTAAATTGTGTGCGGAGCTCTAGGCACGGCTCCCAAGTTGCCCTTTCACCCCTTCGCTTTATATGTTCCTCTTATTAAGGAGAAAAATGTTTCAATATGTTGGAATTTGGGGCAAAGCTGGGAAGGAGAGAAAGAGAATGGAGAGTGGAAGGACATTTTCCAAATAGTTTTGGTAACCCTTCGGAGGGTTACATTTAAAATTGATGTCCTACCAAAAAAATAAATCCCTGGAAGTTTCTTCTCCAGGTTAGTGCAAAATATTACCTGTGAACCCTCCTGAGATGACAACCTACACCAGGAAAGTGACCTGGTTGGAAGGGAAAGAAAGTACTAACCTCCGAATTGAAGATGGGTTTCCTTTCCCTCCCTAAACGTGTTAGGGCATTTATTTATTTATTAAATATATTTAATATTTATTTATGAAATAGCTAAAAGGGATCTGGAGGTTTCGGCTTGCAGGGAAAAAGGCTGGATTCTTGAGATGGTTACAGCTCTCTTTTCCTGCGCCGTCTGTAATAATTGCAGTTCTGTTTCAGGGGGAAACGGGTTAACTATCTCCGAGGTAAGAGTCAGGGAAAAAGAAAAAGAAAGGGAAAAAAAAAAAAAAAGCTCAAAGTAAGGAACGATGATTTTAAAGCGGATATTTGAAACTTCCTTATTTTAAAAAGGGGATTTCAAGTAGCACTTGAGCTCCACTCAGCGTCTCTTTTCGGCTTGACTCCTCGGCGATATTTTTGTAAGAAAGTTGTGAATTTTTTTTTTCTTCTTCTTACTTTTTTTTTCTTCTTCTTACTTTTTTTTTT